>OY735238.1:26159008-26176508 GCA_963457665.1 Thysanoteuthis rhombus | reverse complement strand
TTTGCAGATATTAACCCACCTGTAAACAATGCAGCTGCACAAACCCCAACATTTTAGTCCCACCCCCACATTAACAGATCATCAATCGGACAATGGGGTTCACAAGTCATTCCCTAATCAAATCAGATTTATCACGAAATTTGGATTTTAGTGACATTATTTACAATTTTGCATCTGAAAATGTAAGAATCTGACAGTTTTAATCTGTTTAATGTGTATTTTGTTACGAAGAGATAGAAAAGACTTTACGTTGATTAAACCTCATTTTCATGAATATTTCAATTTTATTTTGATTTGTTTTCCTTCTGGCCAAATATTCCTTCCTTTTCTTCCTTTTTCCGATTGACATTCTTTTTATTCTATCAGTTTTTCTCTTTTTATTTCTTCACTTTCATTTCTTACTTTACTTCCTTTTTTTCTTTCTTCATTTTAAAATAAAAACCGCTTGGACAAACAGAGGGAACGAAAAGGAATAACTTACGATCCCGATAAAGATCTCTTGTACAATAACATCTTCTCACCGAACAAGACACAAAGTGATCGACGTATTTTAGAACCTGGTAGAAGAGCCTCGTTGTAATCAATGGCAAATAGTGGTTTGCATCATTTCATTTCAGATTAATTACTCTCGAATTTGTTGAAGTGGGGAGTAAAACGTTTTGAAATATTCAAGAAACCTGGATTTTTCATGCATAAAATCTCTCAACATTAATATGATAACAATTAGCCACTCAAAAGAAACCTTAACATGACCAACGTTTGGCAGCGTGCCGTGTTAATAAAGGGGTCGATTGAAAATGGAAAAAGGGATGATCAATTAATGAGTTACATCTCTCGCTTTTTATTGGACACTAAAAATTCTGGACTTTCAAAAAAATAAGCGCGAAAATTTTGGTGACAGTTTTTGTTGATAGTTTCTAACAAAACATCTTTCAGATATTGTTTTTTTTTAAAATGATTTATTCGATGCAATTATTTCTTATTCGTTTGAATGCTAATTTACTTTGTTGGTTCCATAATCAGCTGTAAGTTACTTTGATTCTTTCTGAGGACTGCATAGAAATAACCTTATGCTAGATCTGTTTAGTTTTACTGAATATCAAATTCTTTTCTGCATTTTTTTAAAGATTTTTTTTAGTTTGATACTAGATGAAATGTTTAATCATTTTTTTTTTAAACAAAAGCACTGTATTATTAGATGCATCCACACATCTCTATGTGAAACTTTTGGTCGGTTGGTTTCGACCTCCGGTGAACCATCCTCACCTCTTTCTCCTCTTTCTCCTCTCCCCCCCTCCTCCTCCTACTACTAGTTATGCTAAATATCAATTTACCAAGTGGTATTGGATTGGATTTATATGAAATTTGGCAAAGACCTTCGGGCGCACAATCCTCACCTGCCCACTCCTCTACTACCACAACCGCAACTGGTAATGCTAATGATGGCGGATGTATCGTTAAATTCCGTGTAGTTATTCGTAACTCATGTTTTTCATTATTTGTTATCTACAAAAGTTCAACTTTAGTTTGTAACTCGTTTACCCCTGTCGTCAAAAGAACGACGGAAATTTGAAAATAATTTTGCGAATGCTCTGAACTAAATTATGATGTAGAGCAGTAGTCTGACATTCCTGCAACCTGGCCTGTCCATTGCTATTTAAGTTTTCTAATTAATTCTATATTTTCGACTCCTGTATCCTCTCTGATATACGTTGCTGTCTTAGGATCTCTCCGTGTGATGTGAAATATGATCTTCTCTCTTGTGCATGTTGTACTTGTTGGTTTCAGTGGTTAGGTTCCGTATTTCAGCCAACTTAATATCACTTAATATCAGTTTATATTCGTCATATTATCCACACGTTCTCTTTATTTCCCTATAATAATATCCAACCCGAAAGAGATTGTCTCAGAACACTTTTATTTCTCTATCCTATGTTTGAAAAGTATGAATTACATGCTTGATTAGCGCGGTTAATTTTTCTGTACCGTTCAGATCTGTACTGCTCAAAGTCTCATAATTGAATATGTTCGTTTTTTTCTTCAGATTACACTTAAAACATTAACCATTGTGAAATGTCTGATTGGCATACGACACGCTTGAAAATTGGTTGAATACAATTTGGTAATCCATTATATAGTTTTAAATAGTACCTACTAGAAGATATAACGAATATTTTTCTTCTCTTCTTATCTATTTTCTTTCTCTTCTTATTATATTTTCGAAGTTTATGTTCGCCTTCTCCTACCAAATGGTGCATCACAGATAAATAATCAATGTACTTCTAAAATGTTTAGGATTAGGGCCTACAAAAAATGCCAGGTGATTTATAACATTTAAGATGAGCTTCTATTCATTACCTGACTGTAATGCTGCATTGGACGCCCACTAAGTGTTTGAAATTGGAAAAAAAAACTGTGACGTCATTTTAGAACTTTTATTCCATTTTGACGACTCTATTGTTTGTGATTTCTTTATACTTGTTAATATTTTTTACAGAGCACAGAATATAGAGGGGTTTCTATTTACAATGTAACTGAACTGTTAAACCCTTTACTTCATCGATTAATCATTTTTCTAAAATAGAAATTTAGGGATATGGGTTAATGTATATTATGTGGATGGAACTTTTATTTTTTGCTTTTAGGAAAGAGTTTTTTCTTTTTTTTTTCAATTTTAGAAATCAGAATTTTGAGGATTTCTTTTTCTTTCGATGGAAAATCTTTTTTCAATTTTATGGATCAAAATCTAGAAAGGATTTTTCCAATTATTGGGTTAAAAATCAAAGGGAATCCTTTTCTCCTATTGGAGACTCAAAATCAAAGGGGGGGGGGTCTTTTTTACTCCTAGATGTCAAAATTGAGAAGAAGACAATAAAATTGAAAAAAGATTCTATGAAATTTGTGGGGAGTTTTTCATTTTAAGGGTCAAAATCCTCGGAGGATTTTCACACTCTTGAAGATCAGAATCAACGGGAGATTTTTTTTTCTTTTGCTTCTTGAGATCAGAATCGAGAGGAAAGATTTCATCTATTTTTGGGGTCAATCAAAGGAGAAGTATTTTTTTTTCGGGGCGGGGGCAAAATTTAAGAGATTATTTTTCAAATTTAAATGTCGAAATCTAGGGGATGTTTTCTCACTTTTAAAGATCAAAATTATGGGGGAGGGTTTTTTTTCTATTTTAGGGGTTAGTCGATGTTTTTTCAGTTTGAGGTTGTTTATTTATTTATTTATTTACTTATTATTTTTTTTTCAAATATAAGTCTCAAAATCCAGAGGACATATTCTTTCACTTTTAAAGGTTAAAATCGAGGGGAAACTTTTCTTCACTTTTTGAGTCAATATCAAGAGGAAGCTTTTTTTTCTCATTTTAGGGATCGAAGTTGCGAGAAAGATTTGTTTTTCTATTTGGGTGTTAAAATCGAGAGAAGAAGAGTCTTTTCATTTCTTGCCGTCAAAATACAAGGGAATTTGTCTGTTTGTTTTTTTTGATGATTAAAAGTAGGAAGGATTTTTTTTCTCTTTCAGGGGTCAAAATCATGGCAGGACCTTTCTTCACCTTTTGGGGTCTAAATCACGTGGGTACTTTTCTCTCACTTTTAACGGCCCAAATCGGAGGGGAGGAACCTTTTTTTCTCATTCAAGTGTCAAAATCGAGGAGAAACTTTACTTTCACCTTTGGGGTTCAAAATCTTGGCTGAACGTTTTCTCTCATTTGTGGGATAAAATCGGGAGGAGTTTTTTTTTTCACTATTAAGGATCAAAATCGATGGGGAACCTTTTTTTACTAGTCCTGATCAAAATGGGTGTGGAGGAATTCTTTTCCACTTTCAGAGGTCTAATTGGAGCAGGAACAGTTTTACTATTCTAGGTGTCAATAGCAAGGAAATTTTTTCTTCCCTTCAAGAGGAAAGAAGTGGGGGTATCTGTGTTGTTATATTTTCAGTTATCTTCTGCTCTGGCAACGCCGGGTATAATCACCAGTAATTCATAAAAATTATGATGGAGTGCAGCAGTATTCTGA
Organism: Thysanoteuthis rhombus; assembly: GCA_963457665.1. Lineage (NCBI taxonomy): Eukaryota > Metazoa > Mollusca > Cephalopoda > Oegopsida > Thysanoteuthidae > Thysanoteuthis > Thysanoteuthis major. The sequence goes on along the minus strand of OY735238.1, from coordinate 26,172,487 downwards.
ACAGTACTTACAATAAGGTTCCAACATCTGAAAATTTGACTAAATAGTAAGAAGAATGGATTGGGGTCTTCATGGAATTGTTCTTTTACAAATATGTGAAAAATAAAACATATTACAAACATCGAAGACCAGAATATGTTACCTGGTAATTTTCATTTCAGTTTCATTCGTATTTTTCAGCCCTGGAATTGACAAAAGGAGAAAATGAATCAGAGAAATTTACAACAGAACCAACCAAATGAAATAATTAAAAAAATATGACGGATAACATCTTTATATTGAATAAAAAAACAAAAAAATTCATTTTTGTTTTCAATGTTATGATGATTTGGGATTATTCGGGTACGACCTTTGAAAAATTCCTTATGTTATTCATTCGTTAATTTGATTATGCTTTGCCTGAGCAGAGAGGGCCCTGACTCCCGACCTTCCCTGGATCTGTACCTGTATTGTTTTAAACCTTGATCATGAAGATAAAAGGAAAATCCTAAACATGACCCCACAATTCACGTTAAAATATCTCAGATCTGATGTAAATACTTCTGTACAATTGGCTGGCAATTATTTCAATAAATTCGACCAATATTAACCAGCGTTCAACTCTGGTGATATATGTTTTAGGTCTAGCTGAGTGAACAAACAAATTATTTTCAATGCACATAAATGTTCTCCACAACATTTGGAACAGGACGAAATTCAATATTTATGGGACCCTGTGCACAACGTTTCTTGGGGCTCTTCTATTTCTGTATCTAATTATTAATTCCAAACAAACCAAAAATCAAATAGTTACGAAATTTGCTGAATCTTGTAAAGGGTTCATAACTGATTTTCTAATTAATGAATGCATTTATGTGGTGAGTTCTTGGTCCTAGTAGTTCTGATTGAGGAGTTGGTAGCGCGCAGAATTTGATCTCCTCGTGATATGAAGTGTAGCGCGATGATGTGAGGAGAGATGAATGGATTTGGTTCCCACGTGGTTTAGTAGTTGCACTGGAAGTGTGAAAGGTTGAAGGGAGATGTAGGAAGGGTATGTGCACCTAGTATGAACTTGGACGCAGAGATGAAATAAAAATAACAGAACACATAGAAAGATTTAGGATTGACAAATAAGACATATATTTAATACAAGGACATAAATGATAAATGATGAATGAAGGTGGAATACATATAAGAATAACACAAATCTGATCGATCGTGTAAAGAGATGAGAAGAAAAGAGATAGCGAAAGGTGGAAGCTTTCTTGTCGTTGATGGTACTGGCGTCAGAGCGAATCGGAGTTGTCTGAACTGCTTAGATATCCGTATGGCTCTGATCTTACCAAGGAATACGTGGAAACTGGGTTCAGTGTGCAAGAGCCTTGGACCAGGGAGAAGGAAAGAGAGAGAAAGAGTGGCCGGTAACAAGTGCTGAGGCCAAAGGTATAACCAGCTAGGGGTGCTGGCACCAAAGAGCCTTGGACCGTGTGCGTCCAGGGATTTTATAGGGGTCGTCTAGAAGTGACGTTTTCGATATCCAGCTAAAAGAAGGGTTTCGTATTTAATTATAAAAGTATAAGAGGTGCTACAGCATCAAGAATTTTTTTTATTTTTAACGTTGTTAGATATATTTCAAATATTTGCTAAGGGGAATCATTATTATCCATTGAATTGGATTGAATGTCGTGAAATTTGTTTTCAATTCTATTTCATTTTATTTCATCCATGAAATAATAATGTTCGATTGAACGTCGAATCTTTTGTGGATCAATGATTTATCTCTCTGTGACATAAATCTTCAAACAAGTTTAGTCGAGATATTTCACTTTTTAATCGTGGTTTTTTTTATATCAAAAATATTGTTTAAGACATTAATGAAAGGCGAAAATCTTGAGGCTTAATGCAGCTGCAGTGTTTGCACTGCCTTAAGTACGGGAAGCCTTGTTCACATTTTGTTATGGAGGCTGAAAATGTTCATAGCTTTTGGCAATTTCAAGAGGAAAAGAGGATTACTAAAATCATTTAAATTGTGGGAAAGTTTGAAGATAAGTATAGAAAAAATTAGTAAATGATTACATTGACGTCATAAAACAGATTTGAATTAAAGAAAAAAAAACGATAAACAAGCTGTATTGTTACTTGCTCAGAATTAGTTTTTTTTTATTTTGTCAATTTTAGTGAACGCTATAGAAATAAGAGACCGTCAATTGTAAGGTTCTTCGTACCACTGGAAAAATGACCTTGGAGGCCAAGTGAATGGAGTTGCCCCTGTGCAACGCTCAGTGATGGAAATGTGTTTTGAGAATTAAGTATACGATAAGGCTTTATTCATAAGTTGATAATGAACATAAGAAAAACCTGGAAATTGAGAAGTAGTTATATGACCTCCACTTTCCATCCCTACACAACAATGATTCCAATTTTTTTTAAAATTATAAATGAAGCGTTTGGGAAGAAATAACATTTTGATAACATTATCCGTGACTGAATCAAATCTCTCTCCTCATCCTCTCTCTCTCTCCCTCTCTCTCTCTTCCTCCCTCTATCTTTCTCTCTCTCTCTCTCTCTCTCTATATATATATATATATATATATATATATATATTTCTTTTTGCATATTTGTTACAAATACATAGCTATATATCATACATAAAAAAATGATCATTAAAGGGAAATAACAATAATTCAAAAAAAGCAAAAAGCAGAGCATATAATAACTAATTTTACTACATGGGTCAGTAGAACTTGGCCTAACATTTCTATGCTATGCGTATTTTCTCGAATGAACTAATTTGAAAGAATGCCCATTGTATGGGAACAATAGGCCCAGGTGTCGTCACCAATATAATAAAATAATTATCAATATATACATATATATATATATATATATATATATATATATATATGTGTGTGTGTGTGTGTGTGTGTGTGTGTGTGTGTGTGTGTGTGAATATCCACATGTATATTCAACGATTGCTTTCTTTCAAAAGCGATTTCTTTTTATTAATTGTATATCATTAGACGAAGTATTCTAACGGTTACAAGTCAAAACATCCAATCTATAAAAGGTCCAATTTATATTAGCTCCAATGTACATGATTTTCTATGAACATGAGGTCCAATGCAAAGATATCTTATGCAAAGACGTCCAATGCTAAGACGTCCAATGCAAAATAAGTCAATGTAGCCAGGTCCAATGATGCAAACACATCCAATGAAACATTATCCAATGCAAAAGACCCAATGCTCAAAGTGCCAATTTATACATGTATACACAAAACATGATACATATGTATATGAATAGGGACACGTATATGTACACATGCCTCACATTATCCTCGCTTAGCATTTCCTAAAACAGCCTCTCTGGTGTCGCTTAAATTGTGTGTTCACCTCTATCATATCATGCGTTCCCTGGGGGGATGGCTATCTGCAAATATACCAACACAGTTTCCCCTTGTTTTGGCTCACTGAAAAGAAAAAATGGAAAATGTGCCCCAGCTTTTGGTTTCTAAAAGTAAGAAATTACCTTTGCTCTCAACACCTAAGAGTGAAAAGAACTCCAAATTCGATCCATGAGTGTCTTTAAAAATTCCCCCAATTTTTACCTCTAAAAAAGAAAAGAAAAGTTCCCCCACGATCTAGATCCCTAAAACAGGAAAAGGACCTCATCACTGCTTTGACACACTGAAAGTGGGAAAAGAGCTCCTGCTGGATTTGACACTTGAAAGTAAGGTTCGATTTTGACCCATAAAAGTTTTTTCGAGACCCCCACCCCCTACCTATAAGAATGAAATAAAAAGTTCCACTAAAAATGGAAAAGAAATCCCCCAATTTTAACCCCATAAAGTGAAAACAAATAAATGTTGACTTAATAATAGAATGACTGTTTTATGACATCACTGGCGTTTTCAATTGAACAAAACAGGGTATAGTTCAGCATTATAGTCATATAATGAATAGAACCTCTGCTCAAAATCCCTTAAGATGTTGGAAATATTTTTTGCACACTCTAATCATTTTAAGGATACCCTGATTATCACATCTAGCTTCACTGCCCCGTTAGGGGGAAAGAGGCGAATATAGTCACAAACCCTCATGAGTATGAGTATGGAAGAACAAGAAGATACAGTTCAAATACAACAATGCAGTAAACATCTTCAGTCGAAATAGATGCAGGAGTGGAATTTAATCCTGCGGCAGTCAGACTTGTTATGACATATATTTATTGGGTTGGGGCGTAGCTGCATTATTTGCACTGCTGCACATACGGCCCTGTGAATGAAAATGTCAAAAATTGGACAAATGATTAAAAAATGAATGTCATAAAGCCACGAACTCTATTTTCAATTTTTGAAAAAGCCATTCTCTGGTTTCATTACTGTAGGCAAAGGAAGGACAAACGACACACTTTAGAGGATATATTTGAGAAATCATTTGAAGGAAGCGTTAATTTACTTTTTCGAATGACAGCGTTTGATATTGGCTATTTTTTTCTTTTTTCAGAAGTCTACTATGATGTATATGTCAATAAAAATTTCAAAAATTGAAATTTCTCGACTTTTACGGCTACAAACAATGGAGTCGTCATAGTATGAAACCCACGTAGAAATTAATTCGCATCACATGACTGAACTGAAGAGATGTGTAAGCGAATTGATTTGCTAAATCTGTTTTTTTTTTTAATCCGTTCTATTGAGTGACTAACTAGAGCTGTTGCATTATTTGAGAAGTTTGTGCTTTGCTGTGGAATTACAGTTAGCTAGCTTGTCTAACAATTAATTACAACTGGAATGAGTTCAATTCTACATTGGTGACCTTGTGCCAAACTAAGTTGAGCTTATGAATATATCTATTATAAGAGAGGAAAGAAATTACTTTGAACCAGCCTGGTTGCTCAACTTCAACTTCTCTTCCGACTGGAGTTGATTATTGCAACTTCTGTATTGAATACATAATAGATAAAGAATTATTTGAAATATATAGATAAAACATTCATTTATCGGAATCAAATAAATCATTATAGTTAATATCTAAGACTTGTCGATTTAGATGGTCTCCAGGCAATCAGTTGATCATGAATTCAAAACATGGTGGGAAATATGAATTTTACATATCAGTTTACATCCCTAATTTTTGTGAGGATTGTTCTTGCTGTTCTTGTTGTTGTTCTTGTTATGGTAGAAAAATACAGTCAACTCCAATTTTGGAGTTTTAAATTCACATCAAATTCAGTTTTCTAACATCTGTTCTATCAAAGCAAAACAGACAGATTCGATTGGTTATTAGAAATTAATGTATTTTTCCTGATCACCATTTCAATCATTATAAGAAAGTCCTTCCACATGCATGGGAATTGACGAGAAGATTGATTGCGCCAAAAGAGAGACTACCCGAACTGAATGAAAAATGTAGCAATAGACTTTAGGGTCGACATCAAGGTCACATGCATCCGAGGCAATTGAAACAATAGTGCGTTCAATTAGTAAATATCTATAAAAAAAATGATTGGGAGCATAGTTCTCAAGTTTTGCCACCAGCACACAAAGGAAATTAATGTGTGCATAATATATTTCAAATTATATGGATAGTTTACTGAGTTTTTACAGAAATAATATTGATTCAATATATCAAATCCAAAAGTGCACTCATACTTAGGAAAAGGGTTACACAACATTAGATATTTACGCCCACTGTTTACAGAAATTAGAGCGAACATTGGTTGAAAGTAACGATCTCCTTGCCATATGTGGAACTGACAGCTCGGTATCAAAGCTGAAACTACTGCCGAGGACACTTGTTCAGAGAAGATGCGATAAGAAAAGCATAAACCTACAAATTGCTGCATGAACCCCAAGGTCCACTTGTGAAGAGCACACATCCGTCCGTCAAAACCAGATAAAATGCAATCTCAAAGATGATGAAGAACGCTGATTATGAACGTGAGGTACGCCCCACCACAAGGGTGAAATTTGAATATATTTGGGAGGGGAAAAATGGAATCTTCCTATGGTTCAAAACTGAATTTTGTTAAGACTCAAGTCAGGGGTCGCCAAAGTGGTCGATATTGACTCCTGGGAGTCGATGGAACTATCAAAGGCGTCGATAAATACCTTGGGGTCAAATACCAGGAGGGGTCTATTGAACTTTTGGAATCAAAAGCTGACATTTGTATAAAAAATATAAATACATAAAATAAAACTGGCTGACACACATTTCTGATTTATGTATAATTAGTTTTTATTGTCTCTTCATTTCATATTCAGTAATTAGATGAAAGGAAAGAAATGGAGGAAGCAAGACTTTCATGAAAAATAGAAGAGCAAAAATATTTCGATTCAGTTTTCAATAAACGTGATAGATTGGCTTATACTAATTATTGTATCAATTGATAAATATGGTACGGTTTCGGAAGATTTGGTACGTTTTAGGTTATTGATGTTGGTAGTTTGATACCTCTCTTTTGGCAGCTGCATCAGGAGTTGATGGGGGGTCAAGGATTCCATAATGGGGTCGATGATCTAAAAAGTTTGGAGACCCCTGGCTTAACTGATTATACAATACTCTTACTTTTTAATTATACAGTACTATTAATCCCTAATTACACAATACTATTAATTACTATTTTACTATAGATTCCATAATAACTGATGTGTCACTCATTGACTTCGTAGAGTTTAAAAGTGATGCAGTGATTGCGTTGATTTTACTAAGTTCCACTAATAAAAAAATTACAAAAAATATATGAAGTGCCCTAATGTTGATATACCTGTATTTTCATTTTACAAAAAATTTATTTCTTTACAGATGTTTTCCTTGATTTAAAAACTCATGTAAAATGAAGGAAGTGGTTTATGCTGTGACAACTTACAGAGCAGAGCGTTGGTAGTCATAGGAAACCACAAAGAACAGAAGAAATATGGTGGTAAAAGGAATTTGCCATACTGAGGAGAATAATCGGCTCGTAACAGCCTCCCTCGAGATCATCTTCCGAAACCTGGACTGGGAGAAAGGAGGAATCAAAATAGACGGCGAATATCCAAGCAACCTCAGATTTGTAGACGACATCGTCCTTTTCGCAGAGAACCTACTCAACCTCCAACTAATGCAAGATGAACTAAACGAAGAAAGCAAAAAATTTGGCCTACACGTGTACTTCAGTAAAACGAAAATCATGTGCAATAATTATGTTAGGAATAAGAACATAACTGTCAAGGTAGAAGATGCAAAACTGGGGTAGTGGACAGCTACATCTACCTCAGGCAACGAATCTCCAAGAAATCCTCAAAAGAAGAGGAAATTAAGCGAAGAATCACTCTAGGAGTGAAATAAGCCCATGCATATCTGTATGATAAATATTCGTCAATATCTAAGATTTTCTTTAGAGCTCAGTCTGTGAAACAGCTTCCTTGTAATTAGTTGGTCGGGAGTGTGAATTTTACCTTTCGGTTTACACGGCTGATTTTGTTCTTGTCTCAGTAGAAAAATAAAGTCAACTCCAGTTTTTAAGTTTAACAAAACCGAAATATAGAACATTGCAAAGTTCCGTACAAAAATCAAAGTCTTTACTCCAAATGCTATTAATTTCAAAGCTGTGCTAAAGAAAAGTTTCTGCTATGTCTCCTATATCTTTTGCACTCACTCAATGTACCTATCCTCTTTCAGAATAACAAATTCATATTCGTTCTGTCAGCATCGTAAAAGCACACTGACATTCTCTTCACTGCTGAGCTGAACGAATAATATTTACGAACTTTCTTGACAATTTTTCATTGTTTATCCTTGGCATTTTAATCGTAACCTTCTATTTGACAAGCCACAAAAGATCCATTTAGCATTCGGACATTTTCATTCTCTCAGCAAAGAACATATACTTGGCCCATGAGCAACAAAATGCCGGAGAAAATGCCCTTCACTCCACAAAAGCTTTGAGTACCCCGTTCAATATCAAACAAAATTTTAAAAATACGCTTGTTAGTCACACAATAGAAACCGCCCCGTGACCAACCACATGCCCTGTTGGGGTGTTCAAGTAAAGAATCAGAAAAAGGGGTGATCAATGAACGTTACTTCTCGAGTGTTTTGTTTAAGTCTGAATTTCAAACAGGATCTATTTAGTATAAATTAACATCGTAACATTCCCCCCTAAAATCTTTTTGGAGATAGATTTCTAATTTTTCTGTGGTGCACTAAAAATTAAATGGAACCCCTGGCAAAAAGATCTAAGGGTGTTAAACCTGGTGAACGAGCCACAATTTAAATGTAAAGAAAACGTATTTTGTATGGGATTATGCATACAATAATGCCTATATGGCAGATATTTAGACTCTCTCCCCCGTTTCATCTGATAATATACTTTAGGGACACCCTGTACGTGTTCACCTTTTCAATTCATGGAGTCTCTTTTGTTTGTTTATTCCAGTCTCAATAGGGTTATCCGATCCTCAGAATTCTTCAGGCCAGTGAGACGTTAAGATGGAGATGGAAGAAATTCTTGTTGACATTAAAGAATTGCTGGATAGGTCATGCGCCTGGAGAAAGCCAAGGACACGTCGTTCAGGATGTTGCAGAAAAAAAACAAATTCCGAACCATTCATAAAAGAATGACAAGGATTTAGTTCAGAATTCCAGTCAACATTTAAAATATGCCTGTTTTAAAAAATGTCAGATTAAGGCATCATCATATGAAGAGGAAATAAAACGGAAAATCACCTTAGATTAGCGAGCTTTCGGCGGATAAGCCTGACCTTCAAGAACATTTGTCTTTGTTCGTTTGTTTTTTTGAAGAGTCCATAAGTAGCGTGTTTTCCCGATAGTCAACTATGGGACTGAAACATGGAGCCTAACCAAGAGAGTAACTCTGGAACTAAGAACCATGCAACACTCCCAGGAGAAAATTATGTTTAACATCAAATGGAAGGATCACAAGACAGCACACTATAATGAAAATACAAAGAGAAATGTCAGAAATATTATAGGAAAGCTCAAATGGCAATGAGCTAGCATGTTGCACGAGTATCAGTTGGACATCACGACACGTGGATCCCCAGAGATCATATTCGAAATTGTTACCAGCAAAAATATGATTGCATGATGATTTAGACAAGTTTTGAAGATATTGTCACCGTGACGCTCAAAAGAGAGAGAGAGAGTGAGAGAGAGAGAGAGAGAGAGAGAGAGAGAGAGAGAGAGAGAGAACTATCGGATCTTGGGGATGATCAACGTCTGACAATAGACTTTAACAGACACTGCTGCAGTTACTCCTGCTATTGATGGTGAATATTTGGGTTGATGAATTGTAAAAAATGTATTTGAAATTTCTTTAAAATGCGAAAGAAAAACTGAAAATAATTCTTACAACATTATTGACGTAACTACGTAATCTGTAATGAAAGCCATCAGTTCTTCAGGGGGAATATGGAAGGGAGTAACAAGCTAGGAAAATACCAGGACTTGGCCCAGGAGCAGATGAAAATATGAAGGATAGTGCCGATAGTGGTATGTGCACTGGGAATTGTGCCAAATACACTGAAAATGGGATAGGAGGAGCAGGAGATAAGAGGAAGGATTGAGACAATGCAGATCACAGCACTACTGGGTTCTGTACGAATACTGAAGAGACTACTGGATATATGGGATCTACGACGTCTAGTCATCAGTAATAGCCTAACAGCCAGGACGAAAAAGGCATGGCTGAGACAGTACAAACCACAGCGATGCTGTGATATGCAAGGACGGTGCAAGGAGTGCTGAAGACCCGACGAGACTAATTGCCACTCAGACTTTGGTGGCAACTATCAAGCAAGAAGAAAACGACAATAAACAATCTTAAAACTGAATAAAGAATAAAAACAGAAAACTCAGTATCATAAGCGAGCTGTCAGTCTGTCAGTGACAACAAACAAATTGAGAGGAAGGGGATAAAACGAACACATCGACACAAACTGGGCTGTTCTGTTGTATGTACGCATGTTTATACGCTGGTGTTAGTAATATAACTACAACTACTACTGCTGATGTGTTGATTTCGTTTTTTACCTATCATATTGACAAAATATCTCTTCAAAAGAATGATAACGAACAGTCGTTTTTGCGTAAAGTAAAGAAATAAGATCTCCGTTACCCACAAACCTACACAGACACAAATACTGTCTTACACACACGTACGCATGCACGCACACACACTCACAGACCCACACACATGAAATGGAAAATCAGTAGATCTAATTTCACTTTCATTTTTGACGCTTCTTTATTTTTACTTTCACTTTTGACGCTTACAGCAATATTCCAACAAAAGAAAATCACTCAAGGCTAAAAAAACGACAATGCATGAAAATAAACACGTTATCAGACTTTGCTTTTCATTTGTTTCAATGTTTTATACTTTTTTCCTCTTCTTTAAATCATTTTAAAATCCTTTTCTTCTCCCTTCCCATCTATCATCGTATATGGATACGTAGCAGTCCGTTCCTTAGGCAATCTTTCTTGGCTTGATTGTCTGTTTGTCATCACTACATTTCATCTATCTATCTATCTATCTATCTATCTATCCGTATGTTTGTCTATATATCTATTTTTAACACCCACGCACACGTAAAAGATTTTTTTAGAACGAAATAATCCAGTGATGAGATGGAAGAGAGGAAACTGGTTTGATTCCATTAGTTTTGTCAGCGTTCAATTTTAAGCGATCGATCCTTGCACTTTGCTCCGTGGATCTCAACCTTTTTTGTATGACGGCACACGAAGAAATATAATTGATTTACGCAGTGCACCAACTCTTTACACCATTAAAATACGAATATATACATTGGTATTGCGAGGGACACGTTTGACTGCTTGATCACCTTCTCACTTCCACATAGCAGTAAACTTAGAAGCAGTCATGAAGGACTGAAGGAGTAAAATGTTTAATTCACGTAATGTAAAAATAGAAGGATTTCGACGAAAACATTTCAGGTGTCAATGAACGAAACTCATCGTGCAATAGTTAACGAAGGCATCAAACAAACCATTGCAAGATCCTCATCGGTTGATCCGTAATTACCGCTTGAAACCTGACTCAGAAAAACTCACTATCAATATATCTTTTATAATGTTTTTAGATTAATTTCTGACTGTTCACAGTTATCTCTTCATCTATCTAACCATAGAAAGTGTCGATGTCTGATCAGTTAAGCAGCGCAGAAAATGGACTGGGCGAGCTGAGTTCAAACACTGAGACTATACTGTAACTAATGCTCTTTGGAAAGGCATGAATCCTTCCTTTCCCAGCTCTGAGTAAAAAAAGGCCACGGTGAGTGACGCTACGTCACGTGACAATTTCGAAGCTTAAATTATTGGCTGTCTATTCCACATCTCGCAATCCTTGGAGAAGTAGCCGAGACAGGGTAACTTGTGACTGCGTAAGGGTTCTACTTTGTTTACTATACATATTTGAGAGTCTGAAGGGTACTTTTTTTTTCTCACGAGAAATGCTTGCTCGGAAGTTGTAATTGCCCAGACTTCGGTCTTTGAGACTAGATGAAGCTAGAAATGAGAAAAGGGATTATTGGTGCCAGTCTGATCACGGGGTAAGTGAGTTATGTTACAATAGTTTCGCTATTTGATACCACAAATTAAGGCAAAATTAACCAACTAACCTCAGTCTCCCCTACTATATCTTTACTACAAAATAATCTTCATCATAATTATTACGTTCAATGAAACTCGCAATACGTACACAGTATAAAGATCTTTCTATTATAAACTTTTACTAATTATTGTTACTAATTATTGGGTATCGCTATGAAGTCCAACGCTAAAAGATTCGTCATTAATTGTACTCAGCAAGTAATTGAGACAACCACATTGGCAGATATGGACGTAAGGTTGATAGACGCATCATTGAAGATGGTTCTTGTTACCTTTTTAGGATTTCCATGGATGTAACCAATGATTGGTCTTATCAACTACCAACAAAAAGTTTAAAGCCTAAATTAATGATCAGACATTATTTCATACTATGAAATAAAGATGTTTAATTTTTCTTGTCAAATTTCACCACCGATTTCTCACTCTCTCTCTCTCTCGCACACACACACATACACACACCTTGCACTCACACACGCACCCTCTTGCACGCTCACACACCCTCTCTCTCTCTCTCAGTCAAACACCTCGCCTTTCTATCACGCACATCTTTCTTTCTCTCTCACACACACATACCCTCACTCTAATGTTCTTTCCTAATGTATCTCTCTCTCTTGCTAATTTTGTCTTCTATTTTTCTCCCTCATACCTTGTCTCCACCTCCCTCTCTCTTTCTCTCTCTCTCTCTCTCTCTAATCCTTTGTTTATTATCTCTCTCTTTCTAATATTCTGCATTCCCATCTCTCTAATACTATTTCTCTCTTATGTTCAGTGTCCCAGCTCTCCCCCCCCCTCTCTCTCTCTCTCGCTCGCTTTCTTTACCCCTTCTTAATGCATACTCATATTAGCAGAGACAATTTTACTATCTCTTCTCCCATTCACATCTTTGTCAGACCTATACTTTGTATAGTTTGTAACTTGATCTCACAAGCTGTAGACAGTAAATTGAACTCATTAGGAGGTCTTTAAAATACAATCTCGGTTCCACTGTATCAAGATACAGAGGAACTGGGATTGTTAGATTAAATGCCACCTAATGAGTTCAATTTACTGTCTATAGCTTGTGAGATCAAGTTACTAAGTATAGTGGTAAAAACAATGCAACATTGTAGCGCCTACCCTATCGGTCGCAGTTTCGATTCCTGCAGCAGTCCCATTTTCTTTGTTTATCATATTTACGCTGTACAGGCGAAATGAAAAATTCACCATGTTATAACAGGAGATCATTACAAATGAGAGTTTCAATGTAATGCAATTCATAATCATATATACATACATATTCATATATATATGTTTGTATTGTAAATGGGAATTGATCCAACAGAATGTTGATGAAAAGATAAGTGTTACAATTTTTTTTTTCAAATTCATTATCACATCGGCATGTTTCGATGCATTCCGACGGGTGCCAGCCGTCTTTTTCAGACAGAAACTTGCAGCGGTACAGAGAAATTTTTCCTGTTTACATGTTTCAGATAGAGGAAAGAAAAGGGGATATTTCTGTGTTGTTTCATTGTTTAGAGGAGCACGAAGGGTGTTTGTATGTGTGAGGGCGAGAATCAAGTATAGTCTGATATAAGAAGGGTCTTATTCCTCCTCTTACAGACCCTTCTTATTTCAGATACCCATGAAAATGCATCGAAACATTTCTACATGATAATTAAGATGTGATAAGTAATGTAACACCCACTTTCTCTTAAGTTTTTCTCTTCGCCTTCCAATTGTCACTTTCATATATATATATATAAATCAATATTTTGGCCAAAACAACGTAAATAGAATAAACAAAGCTAAATGATATATTCACTGAGTAATAATGGGAGATCATTTCAAATAAGAATATAACACAAATTACAATCATTCTGTC
>OY735238.1:25809008-26154008 GCA_963457665.1 Thysanoteuthis rhombus | reverse complement strand
AGTAGGTCTGGCTGTCTAGCTATCAATGTATGTGTTGAGCGTACAGGCCACGCCAATAGCAATTATCTCAGATAACACACTTTTAAAATCTCCCCCCAAAATTGTTTCGCAAGTATCGAGGGGTCAATTTACAATGTAAATTTATGCTAAATTGCCCATATAGTTTGTATCCGGCTATATTCACGCTTGTTTTCTGTAAATTCGGACTCTTTTTAGTGATCAGCATCCAACAAAAGTAACTATTTAATTGATCACCCTTTTTAACCATTTTTAATTGATCACTCCCAACACAGCATGCTGTCAAAAGATGTTAGTCACGTGACGGTTTCTGCACTCGCTGCATCTCATCTAAAAACTCCAACGCACGTGCCAGAGAGTTATTCCACTAAAAGACCTCAGTGGGGACAGAGCAACTACAGGACGTGAAAAACCCTCTCAGATCAACGCAATGCTAAGCCATGATATGATCTCTGCTAGTTGAGCCGATGAAGGGAGATTCTGAAAACATTTACACATTTTACAGTAAATGGAAAAAATAGGCTCCGCAGAGTTGCGCAATCAGTTCCTTTACGGTAGATGCATACAAATAGAATATTATACTTAAATAGATGTGAGATTAGACGAATAGATAACGTGCAGTACGGTTTTTTGGCCTGGGTAGTCAGTGTTATTTTCTTATTGCCTTTGTGTAAAAAGAATATAGAAAAAAATATTCCTTCCAAACTCCAGTTTGGTGACCAAGACAGTATACTCATATCTAATTTTTTTTTGGAAATACTTTTTTGCTATAAAAATGATTTTCCCCTGCAAGTTCCGAAGACAGGTACTGAGAGGAGATGTCTCTCTTTCAGCTACCGTGCAAGGCCAACACAATCCTTTAAACAGAATTTGATAGGGGCACCGTCTCTTAGTGGCCACAGAACCCAAAGCAGCTACTTATTTCGGTTATGCCTCTGACCTGCTCTACTACCGAATAGGTTCTATCTTAAACAAACGTAAGAATGTTCATTCATTTCGTCTACAAATGCTCTTAATAGAGTTTTCTTTTCAATTTGCAGATTCTATTGCCCCCATAAAGCTTCAACTCCTACTTCTTTCTTTCGATTGAACATTGAACTGATTGATTTGAGATCAGTCCCGACATTTATCGTCCGCTAATCTCTGCATGTAAGAGCATTGTGGTTAGTGAGTACAGATCGGAGAATATCTCTCAAGAAAACAGTCCCTTTCTCCGACAAGTTTAGTCAACGTATATTGCCTGGTAATCCCCGTTAAAACGTCACAGATATAATTGGATATCTATGAGACATACATAGAAAAAGAACTACTGAACTCGTTCGAATGGAAGAGAGCTCATTGTTTCAAATGACTGGTATAAGATATTTTTATCAGCAGAATTGTTACCTTCAAGATGGGAAGTCCATTGGAACGGACAGAGAAATAGAAAAAAAGTTACACTGTTCATTTTACTGATAGATTATCATTTTGTATTTGTTGATTTTTCACACCGGTAGGTACCGACCATCACGTTTTTACATTAGATTTTGCTGCATTATGTTTGTCTCGACATCTCAGAACGGAATTTTCTCTTCACAAATTCTGAAAGTTCCTCTAATTACTGTTTTCATTTATTTAACTTTATCTATGAATTTCATTTTCAAAAATTTCATTTCCAAATGAAAGCAGTAAATTGGTATCTCTGAATTTTTGAGATGAGGTGTTATTATTATTTCTATTATTATTCGGACTATCCTCATCTTGGTTGTTTTTCATGCAACGTTTCGGCTGTTGTACTCTACAGCCTTCATCAGGTATCAGGTATGTGTGGGGAAGTAACGAACCGAACCCTTTATTTAACCGACGGGGGTATATTGACCTCACTCTGCTCTTAGCATTAGTAGTATCATTATTGTCTCACACTGGGATTGAACCGAGAACCATCAGATTACTTGCAGTAATTTTTTCTGATTCTGTTAGGGTTGGGTTCGTTACTTCCCCACACCTACCAGATGATACCTGATGAAGGCCGTAGAGTACAACGGCCGAAACGTTGTATGAAAAACAACCAAGATGTGGATAGTCCGAATAATAATAGAAATAGCGGTAAATATGTTAATTTAAAAATGTATTTTATCAAAATCAGCTACAAAGGACGTAAGATAGATTCAATGTTCCGGGTTGATGTTAGGGTTGGTGGTTGGTGTTTAGGGTTAGGGTTTAATGTTAGAGTTAGCTTTAAGGTTGAAGTTATATAAGTCAATTACGGAACTAATGAAAGCATCAAATTTATCGTTATCACGATGGTAGTTTTGCCTTTGGATAAATGGTTTATGCTGTCCATATTTTGAATTCACTGGGAAAAGGTAACAATTTTCTAAAAAATCAAAATGGCTTTTATTTAATCAGTATTATGGATTTTTAATGGATTTGAAATAAATTGTTTCGGAACAACTGATAGCAATAAACGTAATAAACGACCTTCTCTCTCACTCTCCACACACACACACACACACACACACACACATACATATATAAACTTGGTCCTACTGCCTGTCCTATCTTCTTTTTTCATATTTTTAGTTTAATTTTGTTCTAACCTAGCAGTGTCTCTTCTATCCTCTGTTCTATCATATTCATCAATGTTCTTTGTGTCAGTCCTCGATATATTATATCGAATTTCAGAAAGTATCCGTACTAGTTGAACTGGCATCTACTACGGACGTCCAAGACAATCCACATTTCATTTTCTCTTATTCACTCTTTCTCTCCGTTTCCATTCATTTTCTGGCCAATCAAATTAGATTCTCGTTGCAGCTCACGTGACGCACTGAACATGGCCAACCGGAAGTGAGACCGGATCCAATACGGCAGCCAGAAATGCTACCCGTTTCTGGAGAAGCTTTACAAAAGAGACAAACGACACGTTCAACGGAAAATGCCCAACTTGATCTCTGACTCAATATACAGCATTGATCCCTCTAGACTTTGCGCGTGCGTACGTGCATGCACGCACGCGCACATTTCGCAATCATTGCACAGAGGAAAATATTGAGCGCACAATCTGTTTCAAATCCTGTCGATAACTTACCTAGTTTTTATTGAAGGAATATTCATCATCAAGTCAAATTCAAAGGTGCACTTTTACTTTTGTCACTGGAAAATGGCATATTGTAAGATTTTCAGCACACTGATCGTTTGAAGGAACATTGCATAATGCCAAGTGTCGGAATGAAATTGGATTTAGACGAACAGATCTAACTAATAAATAATAAATCTATTTATACAATAAGACGCGCATATGCCTATATTTTTGTACATAACTTTTTATCTGGAAAGGTAACTATTAAATGCTAATTAGTATTCTTCGCAATTTATTTTATTTCGATTGCGTAAGATTTCCGGTTTCATTCTCCTTGAACAAGAAAACATAGAGCAAAATGATGTTTTTGATATTTTTCAAGTACAAAGTGATTGAAGAATGATTTAAGTATGGTCGTCATTTTCTGATGACGTGGGTAAACTAGTAATTGATAAAAAAAAAATGAAATATTGGCTTTACGCTGGCTACAGCAAAGCTATCCCTACCCGGGTATGATATGTTATCAGGAGTTTCTCCATGTTCCTCAGTGATACTTAGCGATGTGTGATAATTAACTTGGTGACAATTCCCTAAAGCGATATCACTCGCTTCACAAACCATTTACTAGCCAATTCCATTATCTGTGCTGTTAACTTTTTGGCCACTGGTACCTCTATGTATTCAAATTACCATATTTCACCATGTATAATTAGACCCCCCACCCCTGCCCCTGATTGAGCTTTAATTTCGAAAGCAAAATGTATCATCCCATGTATAAAATAACGTTTACAGATATGAACGATTGTTTCCATAGATAAACGCTGACGAACTAAGGACACAATACTTAGCAGTTTTGGGGTAACATGCAATCTACTTCGAAAAAATCCCTGAAGTTAGGGTAATTCTTTTAATTTCATTATGTTAACCTACTTTCATAAGTACATTTTGAAATTTGAATCTTTACTTTATCAAACTCCCAGTTTTGTAAATCTATTAGAAAACATGGAGCTTATCTAAACATTTCATTAAAAATAGAATACATGTATGCATGTAAGTGAAACTTTGATAAGAGGATTATTTAAGATATTAAATTTCGACACACCGTTTACCATGAATTCCATAGATAATACGCACCTGGATTTTTTAGTTTAACATTTTCAGGAAAATATGGATTATACATGGGGATATACCATCTCCCTGCCATCATTCAAACGCTTTATACTTCCCAAAAGACCATTTTTGATGAGAACAAATTTCGAAAAACATCAGCAGCAGCAACATTTTAGCGTCTGTCGTTGGACATAGACCTTCTCCCAAGATTTGCTGGATCTCTCTGTCGACTCCCGTTTTCTCTAATATACTGTGCGGTCTTTTGATCCTTCTTTATGATGCCAAACACGATTCTCTCCTGTGCACGTTGCATGCTTCTTAGTTCGAACGCTAATCCCTCGGTTAGCTTTCATGTCTTAGCTCCATAGGTGACAATCGGAAGGTCGTATTGTGGACCTTTCTTTTTTTTTTTTTGTTGAGCTTACTCTACCGAAAGCTCGCCAGCCAAGGGTAATTCTCTGCTTGATATCGTCTTCTTTTGAGAATTTCATTGTCCCAGGTAGTGGCCTTTTTTTTTTCTTTTTTTTAATTGTGTGTTTTCGATTATGATCTTTGTTTCTTTCTCCTTAACAAATGTAAAACTTCTAGGATTTACTTGAAGGAAAATGGCAGGTAAAATCTGTGTTCCTTTCAAACATCCGGGTTTCCTACAAGAGTGACAAAGAGGACTGTTACTAGGGACATATCAGGAAATTTTGGGGGCCAATGGGCTTGTCTCCTTTAAGGACCCTCCCTCCAACATTTTGTGTAGCATTTCTCAGCTTGGGGCACGTGTACCCTCGAGGGTCCACATTACTGGGGTTCCATTGGCAGACCTTTCAAAAGCCTGGGGTTTGTAGGCTTTTTTAGTTGGCAGTCCTTTCGAAAACAGTGACTTATCTAGAGATTAGAGGGCCTGGGTAGTGGGTTTGACTCCTTGGGGGCTCTTTCAACTTATAGTGAGATTTGTCATTGTATTATATTACTAAAAATGCAGGTGAAAGATAATTTATAAAGCTTTTGAGGGCTCTTCTTTTTAAAATCACCCCTATTCCCGATTTCAGCAACGTGCATATATATATATATATATATATATATATATATATATATATATATATATATATATATATATATATATATATATATATATATATTCATAAAACAAACTATTTTTGATCAAAGATCCAAATACATGGTGGGAACCCAGAGTGACCATCTATCAAAGAAAATAATGGTGCCCAATTTGTTAGAATTATATTTATGTTACTGAATTATCACAGATTAGTCGAATACCTGAATGTTCTAATTTTTATTTTTCCAAGCATCAAGATGGCTGATATGTGCATCCATACATGAAAATTATCTATATTGGTGGGTTCGGGAACCGCCTACGCATTTGACTCGAGGCTGTAAAGGTAAATGAAGATTTGTTATCACTGTTTCCAAACTGGTCGTAACCGTCAACCAAGACTGTCATCTAAACTGTTGACATAGGTTTCTTCAGTTTTCAAGTTGATCTGGCTGGCTGGAATGTACCACGCTTACACGCTGCATCAATGGAGCTATAAAGCTAAAAATTTAAACACTTACTCCTTATGATGCCTGGGGAAATTGTTTGATTTTTGAACCCCCTCTTCTAGTAAATTTTTGGAGGGTTCTAGTTGAAATATAAATTTATATCAAATTGATCCCTTAGTTTGTGTCCGGCAGCATTCACGTTTACTTTTCGGGAAATCCAGACTTTTCTAGTGATCGTCCACCAGAGAAATGGAAGAGAAGTAACTTATTCATTGATCACCCATTTCTACAATTTTAATTGATCACCACAAACAAGCCATCCAGCCAAAAGTTGATCATGTGACAGTTTCTATTGAATGTATAATCAGACCTGTCTTTGTTATAATGTTTTAGTTACTAATTTGAAAGAAATCAATAAGGTGTTAGACACCTTTGATATATCCCTGACCTAAGGAGGTTTGGAGAAGAAATGTATTTGCTAAATATCAAAAGACCAGACCGCCTATCAAGACCATCATATTCTCTGTCGCCAGAAGCCACACAATTAATGCCATTGAAAATTTAAACCAATTCGTATTACGTCTCTTTTTATCGTAGATATATAGGCGCCATATTTGGTTACGTCATCAGATGCAACAAAACTTGAAACAACTTTCAACGCGTAAGGATTTTATGCGGCTTCTTTTGTGACTTGGCGATTCAATCAAGTTCCGGTCTCTAGCTTGGCTAGGTTCGCTTGTCGCCGGCTCAGAGTGAGGCATTCATTGCTCTTCTTATCCGTAGGGAAATGGCCGTAACGTTTGGAACTGTCTTATCTAATGGGCTCTCTTGCATTTGATATATGACTGAGGGAATTGGTCGCAAGTTCTGCCGCAGAGACCGTTGCAAGTAATACTTGAACACGATGTGTCACGAATGACGATTATGATACTGATTAGTGTAACCATGCCGCAAAAAAAATGACGGCAAGCATATGAAATTGATATTTTGTCAAGTCACTGTCTAATTCTTTTCATCATTACAGTTGGTGTACCGTCATGCAATAAGGTTTGGGAACCACAGTTTTAATGGCTCGCACGAATAAAATTGTGCTAAATTCTCCGTAAGAATTTTATTGATTCGGTTTCCCGTGGGAAGAGGGATCAGAAGACAACATATTATAATAGAAAACAAACAGGGATAGGAACCATAAGAAAATTCAAATGGCAATGGGTTGATCATCTTGCAAAGATATCAGAAAACCGCTGGACATCATGACTAGCAACAGCAACAGATAAGCAAATAGTTCAGAAAGAATTGACCCTCCGACGCCTGCTCTCAAAAAGTCTGGAGTACTCAACGATGGACGCTAAAAGGCTGCTGCTGCTGATGATGATGATGAAGATGATGACGATGATGTCTCATACGAATAACTTGAACCAAATTATATTTTATTGATCGCTTTGTCCTTTTGATCCTGGTTCACGCTTCAGTATCATGGATGATGCTATGAAGGTTTTGAAATGTTTTTATCATTCAATTGATTTGGGGTGTTACGGACAAAAATAAATATAAGAATACACCTAGCATATTATCAAAGAAGATAGTAATTAATTTCTACTGTTATTTGACGTGTCACATCCAAAAGTTATTTGAACACTAGTGATAGATTAAATATGTTTCTTCAATTTCTTGACTCTGTAATACTGGCAACAATGCACAATTTTCACTAATCAGAAGTCATATACACATCAGTGAGATCAAACCTTTTGTGATATTTAGGTCGATAAGCATGAAAAATCAGATCATCATTATCTCCCTCAGGACCCATGAGACATCATATAGCGTATGCCAAGCAAAGAATGTGTAGCTGCCCGTGCAGATATGCACATGTTGCATATGTATAAGGTGGATGTATGTGAACTTCTGATCTGCAAAAAAAAAGCAGGGATATACAATATGCATAAGTACCTTCATGATGTCATTGAGCCTGCCCATGCAGGATACATGAGCCTGCTCATGCAGGATACATAGTGTGTCCCCTCCAGTAATGTCATCAGACAGTTATTTTGTTCCTCTTCGTCAAATGAATACTGAAGAGCGATATGTTGTTTAGTTTGCAAAACAACACTCTGCAAACAGAAGTTGTTTTGGAATGATATTTAGAACCTGCCTTGAGAGGAACTTTTTTTATCAATCCACTGAGAAACACATTCTATGGACGGAAAAATTATTGCACATTGTTATAAATCTAACTTTGTCTCTACAATTGAAAGAAACTCACCACAAAGTTGGGTTGTTCTTATGAAAGCTTCAATTCCTGCAACCATGTCCATGATTTTTTTAAAGCAATTCCTTCAATTCGTCTCTTGAAATGGTCGCAAGGCTCCTCCATTCGTTCTTCCATTATTTCAATCACAATTTCGGTTGATAGAAGTATTCATATAAGTATTTACGAGTAACTTTTCAAAAATAGCTAGTTATAGCTCCGAAATAGCTAAATGGATCGTTATAACGCGGTCGGCTTTCTTTGACTCCAACACCTGCGTCATAACAGGGGACACCGGTTTTATTATCTATTTTCATTATTAGATGAGGTATTATAATTTTGATTATTTTTTAACTTAATCCTCCATGAATTTTTATTACAACTCAACTCAGACGTCAGCGAGCAAATAGCGCGGATGGGAAATCGTAAATAGTGCAGAAAACAAGCTTGGCTGCACTAGGGTCAAACTCCCTTGCTTCATTAAATTCTGAAAGGTAAACAAAACAGAATTTCTCCATGCAATATTTTTCCTGAACTACATATTCTATTCTGTCAGTTTTAGGATATGCATCATGACGTCACTGGTTTTTGGTGAAGCCATGGTCATTGTTGTGACAAACGGAAACAAAGTTTTGACTCAATAGAAGGAGTTTGATAAAAAATAAGATGAAGATAAAAAGTGGTAAAAGATACATGGAAAAACAAATATACTGACTGGTCTGGTTAGTCACTCAGTAGAAAACGTCACTGACCAACGACTTTTGGCATCATGAGGCGTTGTTAGAAAATCGGAAAAAAGGAACAATTAATGAATAATTTACTTCTCTTGCCTATTGTTGGGCAATAATCACAAAAAAGTCTGAATTTTCGAAAACAGACTGACATAAATCAAGGGACCAATTTAACACAAACTTACATTATGAATCAAACCCATCAATAAAAACCTATTCGGGGGTATTTTGAGAAAAAAAAAACTAGACATGATAAGTAAATGTTCAACTTCATTGGTGTGGCTTGTACGTGTGATATATATTCATAGGCCAACATTGGGGGGCACAGATCACTTGCCACTGAAAATTCATTTCCTGCCAACAATTATACATTACCATTTTTGTGACGTGTTTTACCTGCCACCAAATATGTTACATCATTTTTAATGGCGGTTTAATCGCTTCGAGAAATGATGTCTGCTCATACAACTGCAATTTCAAGGGGACATAATTAAAACTTTTCCCAAACGCAATTAGAAGATTGAGTTCATAGCCGACATTTTGTCCCAGGCGTTTTATGTCGGTATATTTAATTTGCAGTGGATAATCGCATATAGGTTTTGCTATCACGACTCACAACGCAGGTCCCCCGAGATCATATGCGAAATTGTTGCCGGCAAAAATAAGATGAGGTGATGATTTTGTGATGAGTTTGGAAGATATTGGCAACGTGAGTTGGGAACGAGAGAACTAGTGGATATGGGAGGGGAGGTCTATGTCCATCAACTGACATCAAAAGGATAATGATGATGATGATGATGATGACGATGATGATGATGACGACTCTGATAATGATGATGAAAACATTCTATTAGATTCCCATTATCTGTAACCAGAGTGGGTGTCTTGATTCACGTAATAAAACATTGTTGTTGTTGTTGTTTTACTTCTTTGTTAATAAAAACGATTGTTCAAATTTACCAGCTTACGTGACTACGTTATGCCTGACGTATCTTTCATTTCTGAAAAAGACTCATATGTTACCACTTAATTACCTCTGCCTGCAAACTTAAAATGCATATATGTATTCACTCGCGTCTGACTGTTTAATTGTCCACACAATATCTCCAAAAGTTATCAAAGAATTTCAATGACATTTTGTTGAAGGTTGGACCATGAGCTAAGGGAGGATTGATAAAATTTGGGGCTGATGCACCATTTCTTTTTTGATTGGAAGATATTTTTCATATAGTGAGACAATAATACTAAATGTGGAAAATCGAAAATTACTGATATTCCCCCTGCACCATAGCTACATATGAATTGATTTTCATTCAGCTTTTGGTTTGTGTATGGTGTTGGTAAAGGTTAGCGCTCTCTGAGAACTTCCAAGATATAATGAATAAGTTGCAATACCAAATTCCCTAAGAGTGTTCAACTTCTGTATTTTTTCATATCCAATGCATAGAAAAATGTAAAATCTATATTTTTTCTTGAAGTTTTTGAAGACAATGCATTTTTTTAAATTAAATTTAATTAGATTTGTTATTGGACACGCGTCTTTTTAATACTATGCGTGATGAAAATACCCCCAAAGCCCTTCTACCAGACGCGTGCCGACTGCAGGGTACGGGAGTTGCCGTCTCTCCATGCACCTCCTGTCTGCAAATTTCTTCCAGGGTTGTCTTATTAACCATTTCCAGCTAGATCTGGCTGATATTGTTCCCAATTCATCCGATAAACATTTACGATAGTCGATTAAATCTTATAAGTTTACTAAAAGATAAAGTCCAACTTTTATTATCAAATTGTTCTTGAGTCTTGATTTATAGTTATTTCATTTGATTAATATGTTCCAAATCTGTGTATATGTGGGTATATATTCATATATAAAACATCTTGAATATATTGAACTGAGCCAATTATAGCCAGTTTCAAGACAGTTAAAAATAACAAACTATACTTGTGAACACTGATATCTCCTCTTATTCGGTCTGTTCGACCACTTTGTCAGCAAATTAGAGGTCTGCCCCATCCCCGAAAAACCATCAGGGACACCCCTGCCTTCTGCTGCATACAAAATTACGATGTTTGTCTCATAGGGAGAAACTAGTGCGATTCTTTGAGACGAGCTCGAAGATTTTTTTATGGAAGATGTTTCTCCGACTTGTTCATTTAGACGACAATTTTTTTTCCAAAATGAATGGAGTTAACCTTTCACTTGAAGGGGTGCAAGAAACAGTTTTTGCTATCAAGAATAAAATTGAAGCTTTCAAAAACAAATAAGAGTTTTGAAAACATTGCATATAAAATCGTGAGATTGACAGCTTCCCTATTTTTATAGGCATCCGTTACCGAACAGGGAGATTATATGCAAACGATCTACGAACGCTTTCTATTGGAAAGCAAGAATATATTTTCCAAATGATATACGTATCACGTTAAAAGATAATGTTTAGATTAGAGATCCATTCAATGTGCAAGGAAGACCTACGAATGTAAATACAGTGGGATATGACGTCTGTTGACATCAATTTAGATTCCACTTTGAGGGCTGCATTTGAAAGACTTTCACTCTCAGAATTTTGGTGTACTATAAATGAAGAATATATATAGGTACCAGAAAAAGCTTCAACACTACGAGTCATAGTTCGCTTTTAATCACTGTGGAACCCTCCAATGAATAGGATTTTTTAAAGACTCTTTTGTGGATTGAACAAGAGAATTTTTTTTAAATACCAAAACGCGCAAGGGAGGTAACTACAATCAGATGTTATTTCCTTTTTTGACTGGAATGAATCTAAGAGTTACAGTCTTATCAAAATAAAAAAACTCTTTTGAGGTTTGCACTTACTTCTTTTGAAAACATTAATGGGTCGCAGGGAAAAAGTTTAAGGACCACTGAACTTAATAAATATATTTGTTCATTTAGTAAACACGATGCATTTTAGCGACCTTCAAAAGAAAATGTCGTTATTTACAACTAGTAAACAAGGTCTGGTTCTGTCGTACATCTGAAGAGAAAAAATTGCTGGATCATCGGCTTTGCTAAGAACGGTTGGATAAATAAAATAATTCATTTAATTTATAATAATGCATATATTTTTCATGAAAACATTTTTCATTTGTACACCCAGAGAAACATTTTGAGACAAGCCTGGCTGCTTCAGGTTAAATCCTCACTCCTACTTCTATTCTGACTGAAGATGATTACGGAAACTTTCGTATTGTGTACAAAAATTTTTTTTTTTTTATTAGGATGAAATCAACTTGCAAATACCAAGTTGAGAGATCTATTTTTTAAATGTTTATAATCATTTAAAATATTTGTAACATAAATTTTCGTAGATATTTAATGCTTGTCTCTTTGGCTCAGTCGATAAGACAGCCACCTCTTGGTTGTGATTTCAAATCGTGGTAGGGAAATGTTGATTTTTACATTTTTGGTTTAACGTGACTGGAGAGAGAAACAGTGAGGGGTTTGCTCCTCTAAATATGGCGAGGATTGTTATTATTATTATTGTTCTTGTTGCTACGAGAGAAACTCAAAGTCAATCCCATTTACCCTATTGAACTGGAGTTAGTCAAAAAACTAAGCATACCCTTTTATACTATGAAAAAGTTATAAGAGCTCTAAGATTGGGTCGGAATTGGTATCTACCTCTGTCGTTGTGTCAAATCATTTGCACTCGATAACCTAAGATACATTGCCGACACACTGAGACGTATCATTTATTTACATCTCGGGCCCCTACGCTAAGCTTTAATTAGACTCCTCCTGATCTACTCTACACTTCATTGAATAGATTTCAGTAACGTTAATTCACGTTAAATAACTTAATTACATTCTTTTTATTGACTTATTTGAAAATATACATGCGAAAATACTGAAATATCATCCCAAATATTCATGTGTCTACTCAAGCCATTTTCACGCTCTTAGGTTCTTCTTCCTTCCAGGTCCTTTGGCTTGAGCGTACTCCACCTAATAATTAATCACTGCTGATATACCCCACGTTGTAGCCTTGTGTATTAGACGTTTTTATTCGTCATAAAGGAAGCTGTTGGTCACAAAAACCCTGTTGATAACCAGACATTTAGATGATGAAATAAAATTGATGGTCATTTTCATCAGCAAGGAGTGGTCCTTGTGGTCAGTTTTGCGCTAATATATCGCTCGATTTCCAGAAGTGACCAATAACGGAAGTCGACCGGGAAGTTGACGTACGACATGAATACGAGCGCCATGGATATCGCGTTGAGACGGGTCTAAAGGATTGGTTTCTATTATTCACTTCCTCCTCAGCAATATTAGACAAATAAATCAATGTACCAGAATGCGGATTTCATGAAAACTAACGTCATAATCAGACGGTAGCCAATGTTTACTCTGGTTTGAAGCGATGACGAGCACAGAGAATGGATCTGGCGGACCGGCTTCAGGCTCCGACTGATATCTGTGCAACGTTTAGTGTTCGGAAATAACAGAACGAAAACCAACTTCAATCCTCTATCGAGATTGACACTACAACGTCGAATGAAATAATTGAAAAAGATGACACGTGCAAAATTACCTGAGGTCCCGCATTTGTTGGTTCGGTGGCTTTGTGTTCATAACAAGATTCATTGACTTAATTTGAATGCATAGCCTCATGCCTTCTCAAAAGGCCTTTGTACGAAACAGCACCGCTGGCTAGCAATCAGAATCTTATCTATTTCTGTTGATTTAAATACCACTTTTACGGACTGATGCATTTTTTGCAGCAAATTATGCACACACAAACATATATATATATATATAATTAATAATTGTGTCATCCACATACAGCTGTTTCGTCAGTGTGGCTATAGACTCGATATCCCTTCTAGTACTGCAAGGTAGGGTTGAAACCTTCACTTTGGACCCAGAGGCAGATGATCGACCCCTGCCCCTACGTAGAAGAACTGAATTAAGCGATATATTTACTTAATTTCCCTTCAACTAGAGTGCTCCATTCTAGAAGAAAAGTTGGAAGAGCATTGCATAGTTGCTTATAGTAGACGAATGCCCTACCTAAGAGTGTAGATTTAATTATAATTAATTTCACATCAGAATCTCATCTCGTTTATTCACTGTCTATTTATCTCCCTCAATGCAACAGTTTTCTTATTACATAACTGTCGCGTCGAAAGAGACGAATAGACCATGAATAAACAGATGAAAATGATACATATCAGCTCATCAGCTATCATTATTAGTCTACTGCTGGACTCTCCATCAAGTGTTTGGTCTTTTTCTTATGCATTTACTATCCCACGGGCGTCAATTGGTCAGCCTTTTGCTCTATCTATTGTCCCCTTATATCACTATGTGCCTTGCCCACCACATACGTGTGCGTGTGATATTTTTAGAGAAATTTTATTGAGAAACCGAGTACCGAATCGAACAGGCGACCACGTAAATGAATGAAGAAAATAAGCGTCGTGCAACACTCGAACCAGCATCCATCAGGGAGCAGTCTTCACACGACTCGGCTCTACCAACTGAGCTAACAACACTCTTAGTGAGCAGGAGTCCGATCTAATCATACACATGCTGTTAGCAAAATGGGAACAAAGTTTTGAAAATCTTTAGAATGAAGATATTTCGGATAAATATTCATTTTGTTGACCTATATGGATATATCATCATCATTATCAACATCAACCTTTTAGCGTCTGTCGTCGGACAAAGACCTCCACCAAGATGTGCTTGATCTCTATCTTTCTCAGTGGTATCGTGGAGCCAGTACTTTCTGAATTTGTCTAGCTCGTCAAGCCATATCAATTTCTGTCGGACTCAATTTTGC
Source organism: Thysanoteuthis rhombus (assembly GCA_963457665.1). NCBI lineage: Eukaryota > Metazoa > Mollusca > Cephalopoda > Oegopsida > Thysanoteuthidae > Thysanoteuthis > Thysanoteuthis major. Next base: position 26,139,536 of record OY735238.1, on the reverse strand, counting down.
TTATGATCTCTGGGTATCCATGCTGTGGGTCCAGCGTTTGTCTGACATTCTTGCAACGTGTCCAGCCCATTGCTATTTGAGTTTTGAAATGGTTTCTATGATACCTTGGATTTCTGTTTTTTCTCTAATATATTGTGCTGTCTTGTGATCTCTCCATGTGAGCTTGAGCATGATTCTCTCAAGTGCACGTTGCATGCTTCTCAATTTCGAGGGACAATCTTTTAGTTAAACTTAATATTCCAGCTCCAAGGGTGACTATTAGGGGGATGCATTGGTTGTATACATTTCTTTTCAAGACTAATTGGATTTTTCTTTTTCATGAAAGTCGAGTTTGTTCTATAGAAAGCTTGCTGACCTCGTGTAATATATATATATATATATATATATATATATATATATATATATATATATATATATATATATATATGTATGTATGTATTGTTTTTGTTATTATTGATATTAGAAACCATCCATCAAAGCTGTTAACATAAGCCTCTTCGGTTTTTTTTGGGGGGGGGGGTGGCTGGCTCGAAGGCTCACGCAAACAGGTTGCACCAATAGGAAAGGAAATGTAAACATTTACTCCTTATTATGTTTAGAAAAAACTTTTTTTTTTCCACCCCTTCCTTCACTTCCCGTAGGTTTTCAGTTTGAGTCCAGTTTACGATGTAATTTTATGCTGAATTGACTACTTATTTTATGTCCAGCAACACTCGCGCTTGTCTTTCGAAAATCCAAACTTTTTTTTATTGATAACTGTTTTTTTTTATTTTATCATCCTCAACACGGCATGCTACAAAAAGACATTGATTACATAATGGTTTCTATTCAGTGACTAACTAGACCAGTTGTTATTATTGGTAGTGGTGACAAAAATATCTTGATAGATATATTCGATGAGTCCCAGTTCATGAAATGCCACTCATGAAGCAAGTATTTTTCGTAGGATGCATTATGAAGTTGTTGCTAACTCCAACCAGATTGATTCAGTCGGTTTCTTTCAAATTTCCCGCCACGAATCCAATCTGTATTTATTTACCAATGACAAAAACTCAAAACTTGAATGTCGTAATCAGTTCATCAAATGCTTGACTGCTAATCAAAATGAAGTTTTCATTCTGAAAAATGTTATCGTTTTTGAAGAGATCAGTTATTTTGGATGTGAGATAGCATCTCGACCTTTATTTTGGCCATTTCATAGTCAATCTTTTGAGGATGAGCTCAAAAATTGAACTTGATATTTTTATTCATTCTGACCGCACGTTTTCTTTGCACTTGTAATTTACAATTTCTCTTTCTTTTCCTGTTCAGCCGAGAGCGCAGGTGTACAAAACAACACTAACAACAACAACGATGATGATATTCGATGTGATTTTCTTAGTCTGCTGTCCTTGACACTGGACTCTTCTACTCAGGGGTAAACATTTTGCTGATGAAAACACCTTTTATCCACCATTCTAACGATTGACTCTTCAACTGAAACAAATTCATTATACCTTAGGGACTTTGACATCCAAACCAACTACCTAATCCAAGCAGGAGGACTGGACTTGGTAATCGTAGACATGAAGAGGAAATCCTTCCTAATAATAGACGTGGCTGTGCCTGCAGATCATAGAGTAAAGAGGAAGGAGAGTGAAAAACTGGAAAATACCAGGATCTAGCAAGAGAATTAAAGAAGATGTGGAACATGGAAGCCAAGATAGTGCCAGTCATGGTGGGCGCGCTAGGAACTGTCCCAAAGACACTGAGGGCGAGACTGGAGGAGATCGGGATAAAGGGAAGGATTGAGACTGTACAGACCACGGCACTGCTAGGAACTGCGCGGATATTGAAAAAAGTGCTAGAAATATAAAGACTGCAACACTAATTGTTAAGCTTGACCAAACAGGGGAAATGAAAGCAGAAACGTAAACCATAGCACTGGCATGATAGACGAAAGAGAGAAGAGATGTCGGCTGAAGACCTGAAGAGACTTATTGTCACCCAGCCTTCAGCAGTGACTACTGGGCAACCGGTGTGAAACTGTAAATCGCAGAATTACTGCGACCTAGCAGTACAAGGAGAGGAGGGTTGGAGACTTGAGGAGACTTGCTGTCACTCAAACTCCAGCGATTACCACCAGGCAACTGGTGCGAGATTGCGAATAATAATAATAAAACCGGTGTGAAACTGTAAATCGCAGTATTACTGCGACCTATGATTACTAGGAGAGAAGGGCTGGAGACTTGAGGAGACTTGCTGTCACTCAAACTCCAACAGTTATCAACAGACAACTGGTGTGAGGTTGCAAATAATAATAATAATAATAATAATAATAATAATAATAATAATAATAATAATAATAATAATAATAATAATGATGATGATGATGATGATGATGATGATGATGATGATGATGATGATGATGATAATAATAATAATAATAATAATAATAATTGCTGTATTGCCCGACTTGGGCATGTTTTGACGGCTTTTTGTTTATAAATCATATTATAGTTTCTTATCTCTCGGACACCGTCGTTGTGTGGTTCTTGTGTTTTCAAAAATAGGAAGAGCTGCTTACGTCTTCCGACCACCTTACTTCCTGTATCCGACCAGAATTATATATCCTGGATGAACTGCAAAAGGATTCGTTGAAAAAAGTCACGAGCGTATGGATATTGAACGTCTGTTCATATAAGAATCTGCCAACCAAAATTGCCAACATAGGTATCTCCAGTTTTTTAACAGGTCCGCCTGACTGTCCGTCAGGCCATCTATCTACAAATATGTGCTGAAAATGGAGCTAGAAATCTGAAATTTAAAACATTTACTTTTTTATTGAGTCTATAAAAACTTTTGTTGCTTTGTTAATTCTCAAAATTCACCCCAAAATGATTGGGGGGGGGGGTCCAATTTACGATGTAATTTTCTTTGAATCCGGCAGTGCCCATGTTTGTTTTTTAGAAAATTTAGTCGTTTTAATGATGAAACGAATGGTAAGAGAGGGAAATTGTTCATTGATCATACCTTTTTTTCCAATTTGTTTAATTGACACCTCCAATACGGTATCCTGCCAATAGATGTTGGTCACATGACTGTTTTCACTAAATGACTCAATAGACATTTTTCCCTTTTTCACAAATAAATGGCTCAAAGAAAAAACTTGAATTACAAACATCGTTTGCTTCATCGTAAATTGTGATGATGGATAATATTAATACAATAATTTTAATACGAAGTAGGCTTCCTCACATTTTAACTAGGGTATTATTGAATGTTGATACAATGTGGTATACCTTAAAAGAGATTCCCGTCCCCTGAACTTCTTTATCTCTCTCTCTCTCTTTTCTTCCTTTTTCTAACTTTTCTCTTCTCGTTTCCTCTTTTCTCTTCTTCCTCTCACTTTTCGATTCTTTTTCAACCATCTATCTTCTTTTTCTCTCTCCCATTTTCTTTCTCTCTACTCTTTTCATTTTCTCTCTTTTCTCTCCTTTCTCTCCCTTTCTCTTCTTTCTCTCTCTTTCTCTTCTTTCTTTCCCTTTTATCTTCCCTTCCCATTCATTTTCTTTTCTTTCTCTCTCTTTTATCCCCCTTTCTCTTCCTTGTCTCACCTTTCTCTCTTTTCTCTCTCCACTCAGTTTTTTATCTCTTTCCTTTTTCTATTTTTCTATTCGATTCCGTCTCCTCCTCTCCCTCCTCCTTTTTATCAAAGTTGAAAGCTGGAGCTGACTTTGTTTTCCTCTGTAACAAAAACAAGAATAAGAACAAGATCAAACCACATCGAATTTAGGGTAGTAAACTCTTCACTGTTCATCTGTTCAGTCCTGTTAAATAAAACTGATGTATAAAATAAACTGTAACTTCGAATCACGATCGAGTGATCAGTCGGAGACATTCTTACCGATTGAGCCCAACTGACAGGTCTTACATATCTGCAAACATTTATGATACAAACGTGGACGGGTTTACTTCATTTTAATAAAGAAATACGTTCCTACGGAAATTATATATTTTTTGATAATTTTTTCATATTTATATCCACAATACAAAAGTCAGAAATTATCATGAGTGTTTTTCTCTTCTATCTTGTGTCTATCTTCAGTTTAACTCTTTTTCTCTCAATTCACTCTCTTCTTTTCGAATGTGCCGTTATAACGGGTCGATTTTACTTGAACTTCATTGTTCGAACTGTTTTAATCTTTTTCTCTCGCTCTCTTCTTTTCAATTTCTTTCTTTTTGCATCCTCTCTATTTTTGCCCACCAGCCCTCTCCCCCCCGCTCGTATTGTGTCTTTCTTTGCCAACATATCAATCTTTATCTACATACAATATATTATATTCCCGTTATTACAGCACACTTGCTCAAGAGTCTCGTTATAACGAATTTGTTGTCATAACGGGTGGATTTTATGTGAACTTTATTGATAATTGAATTTTAAAAAATTAAGACAAAAATTCATATTCATTACGCAATCCAATTTCCCATATATAACATTATTTTAAAGGTTTACTAATTTTAGTTTTTAAATTATGCACCGAAATCTTCCTGTGCTGTTGCTGCAAACTAATCCCCGACAATAGTCTTGCGAAAATATGAAAAACAAACGTACCTTCAGATCGCGTATATCACAAAAAGTGCCACCATCGATACATGTGGAGCAAAAATATTTATATAAAGTTTTTATCTATAACTTTGAGAAGACTCATTAACATACCAACCTTGCTAATTTCTCCTTCACATATTTGATGTTAACAAAACGTTTTGGCCGATTCAGTCTACGAATTTTGTTTTCTTTGCGGATTTACATATTATACCCGAAGAAGGTCGCAGAAGGAATCAGCTGAAATGTTGTGTAGACATCTAAGATGTGAAGAAGATATTACATTGTCTGAACAAAGGTTGGAATGCATAACACGAAGTCGTTACGCTCTCTTACTTCCAAAATGAAGTCTTATCGTCCAACCTTTCCCGAGTTCTAATCTTGATGATATACACATAACATTGGGCAACTTTTCAAAACTATTTGTGTTCTTGAGTAATAAGTGTTTTTTCTTTCTGATGGATTAAGTCGAAAAAGAATTTTTGAAGTCAATCATTCCCTTGGAATTTTGATTCTGCAAGGGATAATTTGAAATTTACTTATTTTCAATTGATCAACGGGCAAATTTGCACCTGTTGATTACATAAAATAAGAAAAACAATTAGACATGAATATCACTGTCCTGGCCACAAAAGCGAAGTTGAAGAAAATAATTGCCATTTTCTCCACTTTTTACATACAAGCAACCAGGAAATAACACTCGCTACCCAGGAACAAAAATCGTGTAGCATGGTTATAAAAATGTGTTTAGGGAATTAGATATACGGTAAGGTATGGTTTGAGGAACGAGGTATACGGTTATGTCTCCATTAGTAAATACTGAACATACAAAAAGACTTGGAATTGAGAAGTAGGTATACACCATTACCCCCATGCATCCCCACCCATATTTTCACCGCTGGACAAAATATCAACAGAATGTTCAAGTGAAACACGAACCGAACCGAAAAAAACTTCCATCTGACGACAACTCAGTTCCGGAAGTCTTTAATGAGATTCTTGTTTCAAAGGCCATAAAAACCGAACGTATTAATGCTCTGATGAACATCGTTAAGGGCACAAAGATGGCCGGCTGTACTACGACATGAAGAGAAAGAAAGCGGATGTTGTACTTTAGGTCATAAATCGCGCGGATGCAGGTGGGAGATGGGCTAAAGGGGGAGGATGTGAGCAAGAGGGAAGATTCAGGTGGGAGGAGATAAGCAAGTGGGAGAGGATGCAGGTGGGAGGAGATGAGTAATAAGAAGGATAAGCAAGAGGGGAGAGGGTTACAATTAAAAAAAAGGTTATGACGAAGATTTAAAGGTACGAAAAATTAAAAGGAGAAATGGATGTTTTTATTATCAAATATCAGAGCACCCTGAAAGGGGGTGTAGGGCCCATGAGAGTTTGCAAAGGCCCAAGACTTAACATTATTGGTCGATACGATATGACAAATTATAAAATAGGTTGACTCTATCGTTTACCAGCGGATGTATATAATATGGCGTGCTAAACAGGGTTTAGCAGGTGAAAACGGAATGGCTAAAGGACGAGGGTGTTTGCGCTGTACATGTGAGGGCGAGAAAGGTTTTCACCCAGGAACAGAAAGTAAACCTCTGGTTTAATATTGAACTCACATCCTATTGAGGAAGTTCTAAATTTCTTACTCATTCGGTTACAGAGATTTCACAGTCTTGTTTCGAATCTCACTCCTTACAATCGGCAATCGACGCCATGTTTGTATATATCGAGACTTTCAAGTCTCGATAAACCGACCTTTAATTTATTCTCATTATGATATGACATTTAGGAACAAAATGATTTTACCAATAATTATGGTTAGTTTTTACGTCCATTTTTAATTTTTAGGTTTTTTGGGTTTTTTTATAACTCTGTCTCATGACTTGAAAAAACGATCATGAATAAAAGTGTGGAAATGGAAGGAAAAGGAGATGTTTAGAAAAAAGGCAAACCTCTTTTTTCATACTGGAGAAAGAAAGATTTGCCTCAGATTATAAACTTGACGAGGGCTGGAGAATGGATCAGCCGTAACGTCACCTTGATAACATCAAGAATGCGAGAAGAGATTCTATTACCCGAACAAAAGTTGGAATGTTGATAACTAATCTAAAAGTTATGGAATATACAAGACACAGTCTTAAACTTTGAGAAGAGTCATTAAGCTCTGCTTTTCGTCTTCGATGTTAACACACCGTTTCAGACGATTCACTCTACGCCCCTTTCAGGTGTAATATGTATTATCAGAAAGAGAGTCTCTTTTTGGATTGTCCTATTAAAAGTTGGAATATATATAACATGTAATACGTTACACATATATTATAGAAAGAATTATATGAATAAACATGTATTTAAGAAATCGACATATTTGGTCCAACAGAATGAATTATAAATTGCGTTATATTATATATAAACTTATTTGAAATGATCTGTCGTTATACGGTCACTCAATTTGGACACCGTAAATAGAATAAACAATTAAAGAAAATTGGGATGCTGCAAGAATCGAACCCTGCCACCGATAGGGTAGCTGCTTTAACGATTCAGTTTCGTTTCCTATGGTAGTCGTGCAACGACCGGAGATCTTTCCAAATAAGTTTATATATATTATAATGCAATTTACGTTTTATATATATATATATATATATATATATATATATATATATATATATATATATATATATATATATATATATATATATATATATATATATATATATATATATATATATATATATATATATATATATATATATATATATATATATATATATATATATATATATATATATATATATATATATATATAATTTCCTAGCGTTCAATGTAAAAGTTTGACATATCTAACTGAAGATAATACTCTTAAAGATAAAGGAATTCAAGTTTTCGTTGTTGAAGTCAAAACAAAACGGAGGGATTCTAAAAGAATCTGTTGGTCGATTTTCCATTATGATTTTTATGAAGTATGTGCTGAATGGCTTCCATTATTAATCCATATAACGACTGTTATCTCTTTCACAATATTGTGGGAAATAAACATCTGCTCGCACTATAAGACTGGCTTTTTTGTTAATGAAGATGCGAGAACACTATTCTCTTTTAATCTTCTTTTTGTTCAATATTGGCTGAGTTCTGTCCAGAAGAGAAACGAACGCTCTTCACTGCTTTTATGGACTTACATACACTTGAAAAATGATGACAAAGATGAAATGTATGAATACACATTACGTTTTATATACGTGAATAATAGAAAAAATCATGAGATCGATGCAACTCTTCTATATTATCATTGAGTAGTTTATGTCCCTTTAATAACACAGTACATTTAATTGATTTGGGGTGTTATAGACAAAAAAAAATATATACAAATACATATGACGGATTATTGTAGTTGAGACGCGCATTTCAGCTCGGCTCAGTTGCTCCTATGTCACGTGACATTTGAAGCAATGATTTTGTCCCTAATTCTCAAACGAACCGTGGTGACCCAATGATGTTGCAAATGTGTGAGTGGGGGGTGTCAAACACTTACTCTGAAGTTGACTTTATTTTTCCCTGGTAACATCAATGACAATATTTCTAACTACAACAATGACCCTCACCAAAATTAAGTCGCTTCAAGGCTACTGAGGAGGCTGAAATTTGACAAGTGACCTCATTTAACCTCACTGAAGGATTTATAAAGAAAAATTGGGGTAACCCAACTCCCCCCACAGGCCACTTTTTTCCAGTTTATATCTACAACTGCATCAATTTATATCTAGATTTATCTACATTTTTTAGTCATTCACCTTGAAAAATATCTAGATACTATTGTATCAAATCTCTTTCCGTCGCCAAATTCAGAGATCTTTTTTCAATTAAGGGAGAATTGTCTTTAACAAAAACTGACATATTTTCAAAACTTCTGAGCTGAGTCATTCAAGCTTAAACCAGAGTGGAGTTTAACCCTGAAGCAGACAGTTATGTCTTTCTTTCCTTTCCCGTGTAATCTATAATATTATTCTCCTTGCAATTATGCATACAGCAATGATATAAAGTAAAGGTAGTTCAGTAAGAAAGTAAGAAAAGAGACGACAAAAAAGTTAAGCAGTTCACTGACGTGTTAGGGAGATTTTCACGGACAAAACTAATGCATGGTTGCTAATCATTTAGATAGGAAGGAGGGTTGGGCAAGGAAGATTGGAAAGGGTAAGGGAAAGAAAGAGAATCTGCAGACAAAAAGTGAGAGTAGAGTAGTGACATGAGATGGCGGATAACAACCGTGGAATTTCTACGGGTTGAGCCAGTTCATTCTGATTCTCTCTTCTTTTCTCCCATTCTTTATGTCTTTTTATATCTCTCCCTTTCTCTTCTTCACTTTACCTCTTTCTATTTTCTCATTATCACTCTCCTCTCTTCTCTTCGACATCTTCTTCCTTTCTTCATTCTCCCCCTCTCGATTATCATCACTCTCCTTTTCCACCATCACTAGTCCCAACTCTCTCTCTCTCTCTCTCTCTCATTACTCTCCTATTTTACCCCTACTCCACCTCTCTCTCTCACTCAATAATTAGTACTTCTCATTTTCATTTTACCCCCCCTCTCTTTCTGTTCCTCTCTATTCCTCTCATTTTCCATCCTCCTTTGTCCAGTTCTTTCTCTCTCGACAAAATTTAATTCTCTCTTCTCTTTATACCCTCTTTCTCTCGGTCATTATTTTCCACACCCTTTTCCTCATTTCGTTCCTCTTTTGCTATTTTCTTATCTCATTCTCTTTCCTCTTATTTTTCTCTCCTTTCTATCCGATCTTCCATGAGATTTTCCCACATCCCTCATCAAGGTGTTTTGTGAATTTTGCTTCCTTAGAAGTACCTTTTTCTCTCTTTGTTTCTCAATCTCTTTCTCTCCTATTCTCTCCTCTTTCCCCTATCTCCCTTTCTCGATCAATTTTCTCTCTCTGTATTATATCCAAATAATTGTATTCGTCAAGGGAGATCTACAACATGCAGAAACTGATGACTTTCAAAATTTGAATTTCACTTGAAGCTGCACCATTAAACATGACGTTTATCTCTTTTTAAATTAATCCCAAATGCATTTAGATAACGACACGGAGAGTGTTTTGCAATATGATTTTTTGCTAATGAAATATGGTCATTTATTATCCACCATTAGCCGATATTAACTCTTGGAGCAGAGTTGGGATCAAAGAGTATCGTCTGTTTGAACCAAATGCCACGAAAAATACACGGCCAAATGAAAATACGAAGTACTTGACAACTTTTATATCAAATCTCCCTGTATACCATGAAACTGTCGAGGTTAGCAAAAGCAATGAAGAAAATTTTATCCGAGGAGACTAGCTATCACTCGATTCTTACTGTCTGTAGCGTGAAAATAATAATCCACATGTTATAATTAGCTATGTGTTTCTTGTACTCTGTCACGCTAAGGGACGAAATAAAATAGAAATTTATGCTCTGATGACGTAATATAATGCTGAATTTAAAGAATAAGAATAAGATGTACAAAGAAATAAAAACAAAGACAAAAATGGTTATAAAAAATCCATTTGTGGCCAACAGAATGCTATTCCCCAGAAGAAAAAACTGACTCTAGTGATATTTAAGCATTAACAATTTACCATTTTTACAAGTTATCAAGTTATCAAGGCATGAATTGCGTTTTTCCTCAAATCTAATCATTCCGTCACAATAAATTCTTGAATTACTTTTATCAAACTGTGTGTGAAGAATTCGGGTGTATGGGTGCACACACATGTGTGTGTGCCACGTGTATACATTGTATGTTGCCATGAATATAAACTTGTATAAACGTATAACAAGTTTATGTTTATAGCAAGATACAATGTATTCACATGGCACACACACGTGCGTGCATCCATACACCCGAATTCTTCACACACACACACACACATATATATATTATTTTGACTATATATATTATTATTATTATTATTATCATTATTATCATTATTATTATTATTATTATCATTATCATTATTATCATTATTATCATCATTATTATTATTATTGTTATTATTATTATTATTATTATTATTATTATTATTATTATTATTATCTTGAAATGGATACATAATCAAACATTAATTGGCATTAAAAGGCACTGAGAACCTATTTTTTACAACCACCACATACATTGTGAATCAAGGTATTATCCCGAACAAAGATGATATTTTGAAGAAATTCAATTTTTCTACACTATTGTACACATTAAAACGCACGTCCTATTGAATACTTCGCCGAAAAAAATGATAAAAGGACTGCGTCACTATTATAAATACCGGTCGTTACATGTTATATTAACCTGCATTATCTAGAATCCAATGGTGGTATGCATTCCTTACGAAATATCTCATTTCTTCGTTTGTTTTCTGGTCGAAAATTCATTAGAGTTATTATAATACTGGATTGGTATGTCACGCCATAATTTCTCATATGAGCGAAACCGATAAGTATTCATCCTTAGTTTACTATAATTACTATATCTCGGAATAGGTACTTACGGTAATTACGGTATATTTCGGTAACTTGAAATCATCGAAACACAAGTCTTCCAACGGCTTGCAGATGTAAAAACAGCTATGGTTGACAACTATGCTAGGCTGAAATGCATTAACGATACATTAGTTTCATATTGTCACAAACTTTTCAATAAAATACTATCGATCTATTTTTTTCCTTAACGCTTGGCTTTTGTTTCAAGACACAACATAATTCTGATTTCCTCCAGCTCCCATGCAGAATTCGATCGTACATACAGCTGCTGATCATTTCTCTCAGTTACGGTGATCTATGAGACTGTATGACGGATAAATGTCTGGTATTTTTTCAATCAGAAAGTTGCTTCAAAAGTTTGACTATTGAAGAAATTGACGAAAAAAGAACGGAAATGGAAGAATTTCACACAATAATTTATGAGAGCCCTGCAGCCTTATTCATATTTTGCCAATATTTTGTCGTGTGTTTTGATGCTTAGAGAGATCGATATCATTTCGGTAAATCGTAGCTTTTGTTCTTTTATTCATTTAGAAACCATTTGGGGTTGTAGGGTCAGCTTCGAACCCTCCTGAGTAGTATTAATGTAATAGTCGACCCCACAAATTTAACCTAAAAAGTAGTCTACGACTTTTACGTGAGTTTATACGGTACCTACCGATAAGCAACGTCGAGCATGGTCAGTACCTATATAAATGAAGTGAGCCTCCAGTGGCCATCCTGTTAATCCTCTTAGGAGAAGACTGATCTTTACACCAAGCTGAATAACGCCGGCCAAATGACCTCTCCTCCTGATCCCTAAGCCCCCTGACTGGCCTAGCTGTGAGCGACAAGAAATGAATATAGGAATTACCATCTGGACATACTTGATGGGAAATTTGTTATATTAGTGAAGAGTGTTGATTTCGGTGTCTTGTTTTGCAAGTGTCAATGAATGAAAAAAGCACGGACGGTTAAGGGACTTTGGGAAGTGTCAAAACCGGACTTCCTCTGCTTCCTTTCCGGCCAAATTAATACAAATTTGTTTTATAATTGGTGAATTATATACATTTATATATAATAAAACACCGAAGAAAATTACATTAACAGATATTGGAAAATAAGTGAATGAATACCATAGAGAATGTTTTTAATGTGTTTAGTGTTTAAATCTGTGAAGCTTTCAAGACTATATATATATATATATATATATATATATATAAAGCTTTCTATACTATATATATATATATATATATATATATATATATATATATGTATATATATATATAGCTTTCTAGACTATATATATATATATATATATATATATATATATATATATATATATATATAATTGTCTATTAAGCTTAATATAGTCCGCCACATTATGCTAGCGAATTGTTTGATGTAGCTTGGTCTCGTGCCATGATGGGTGGCCAATCTATTAACATCTATATCTATCAAAGATTACACACACACACACACACACACACACACACACATATATATATATATATATATATATATATATATATATATATATATATATGAATTACTTTTGCAAGTCTTTCTTTGATAAGTCTTACCCCTCTTCTGGCACCGTGAGACACAAAGAAAACAGACAGAGTAGAGAATGTTTTCGCCAAAGGTACGTTTAATGGGGCTCTGGTGAAGCTTCGAAGATCCTAGCAAGCCGGAAGCGGATTATAAAATAGAAGCTCCAATGGAATAACCCATTACACCCTCGACGATACACGCGGATGGAATGTAAAGAATACAAGTCGATACGAATTATGGCGTAAGCAATAATTTTTTATACGATTTCCTCAATAACCGGAGCTCAGAAAAAGCCACGGCAACGAAGTCATTGTTTTGTTTCATGCTGTATGGCTCGACACACGATTATTATTCTATAATTGAATTCACTTTTCTTTTCATTGCAGAACACAATAATGAAAAAGCCCCTTACCGAAGGCTGGAAATAATATACTTTTAATAAATACCTATATCAACCTACAGTGTTGTAACACTTTCCATGCATACGCCTACTCTTATAAGTTACCTCACTACCATGGATCCATTAATTATTTTCTCCTTCTACCGAAGTGTGCAATATTTTAAGTGAGTATTTATTGAATAATACCAACTCGGTAAGGATCCAGCGAGTTCTCGATAGCTTGGGAAACTAATGCATCACCCATTGTACAACTGGGAACCTTCAGTTACACTTTCAATATTCCAATGAGAGAACTTTTTCCATATAAAATAATTTCACACTCCATTCCCATGTCTCCTAACACCTAATTCTAATGGGATGAAAAGCTTTGTGCATGGAATTCAATGATAATCTTTAAAAGTCCTAACAAAGTTGAAAACCAGCATTTAGCCATAGGCAACTATATGCTGTTTTTTTACATTCAAATCATTCATGATTTTCAACTGCCAATGGAAATGAATAAATGAACGACTATTCAAAACAAATCCTTCCATGAAAATAGTCCTAATTATTTCTCTCTTGTCCTAACGACGGCAATGGTGACTGTTGAAAGCTTTTACGATTTGGGGAAACACCTCTGTCGCCTGAATTAAAGATATTCAGAAATCTGTACGCCATTTTGAAAAGAGGAAGAATCATCTTTAATCAATTCTGGCTTGTCACCACATACTGAGTTACGTTCGATATTAATGTGTGTATATTACGAGCAGTTGTTTAGGTCGGAAAGTCTCTATAAATGGCCCAGAATTGTTATTAATGAAGGCATATTCGGCATGATGAAACGCGATTGGATTCCCCGTAAAAACATGTTTTCGTGTCAGAAATGAACTTCCTTCCCTCTACATTTATAACAGTCCGGTGTCTAATGCGTTCTTCAAGTAAGTGCATTTTAGGGGTACCTTAATTCAATACCTCTGGCTATGATGCAACGCATGAGAGGAGATGGACACACCCACACACAAACTTTATTTTAGATATAGATAGAATTCAGATCATTATTATTGAGGTCAGCGTGAATGCAGACCAAACACTCATATTAATAATTTGCAGATCATCCAACTTTGTGTGCATTCTTTGAATTGGCAAATTTTGGGGGTACCTTAATGTAATACATCTGGCTACAATATCAATTTGGGAAAGAAGATGAATATACCTAAACTTCGAATATATATATTAGACTCGCCATAACAATCAGTATTTGAACAACTGTAGCGTCAAAATTTGAAGTCACGTAAAAAAAATTCTTTGAAAGATGTGATTAATAAACTTTGTCAGAAAAAGACCTCCAAAGGGTGAAAAAAACAACTTTTTCCATAAAATGAAAATGAAAATATTTCTAAAAGGGTTCTAGTTGAGAACTGATGTCAATTTTGAAGTCTGTAGAAAAGCCCACAAGCCCACGTACTTATGAAAAATGAGTGAACCTTTGACCATCTTTGGTAGCTATGGTTGTTCAACTAACCTGTCCAAAAGTAGTGATTAATGGCTGGATAAACATGTTCCTTTAGTTTCTAAGTTGGTCTGGCTGCCTGGTTAAATATCTATTATGCACCAATGGAGCTAAAAATGCAAACATTTTCTCATCATGTGTTTTGTTTTTTTTTTCTTCGTTTTTTTTAACCTCCACCGATTTTCGTGGAGGGGTTCAATTTGCAATGTAAGTTTATGCTAGCCTTAGTTCGGCCGGCAGCATTTACGTTTTTTTTTTAAATTCAAATTGTTCAGTGATCGCTGCACAACAGAAGACGAGAAAGGCAACTTATGTCTTTTTTCTAATTTTTGAATTGATCACTCCTAACATGGCATGCTGCCAAAAAAGTTGGTCACCTGATTGTTTCTTTTGAGTTATCAACTAGTCCTCTTATTATTACTGATAGTTGTCTCTCATAAGACGGTGTTTTAATGGTGGGAATATATTTTTTGTCATTGTGGCTAATATCAAGTTCTGTCATTTTTGGTCATGTTCAGCTCTTACGAGAGATGCTCGTGAATTTAATCAGACTTTCATTATACATAGGTAAATAAGATTCACTCAATATCTACTTAACCTTTGAATTGAGTTGACAGGTAACTTCAGCTAGAAACAAATGAATTTTCTGTATATGTTAAGTAAGCTAAGTGATAAATTTCAAAATCCAATCGAGTAATCAGAAGATTAACAGATTTCTGTCGAACTCTATATTTTTAGAAAAGCTACTTTTTTTTCATTTTTATTACAGAGTTTCAATTTTTCCTATTACATGGCATAATCGAAGAAATTTCAGATGAAAAGAAATTGATATTAAAAACAGTCGAAAATCTGCTTCAAGTACGCAGAGGCTTTTTTATTTGTTTAATTTACGACGAAATTTATTCTATACTCCTGAAGTAAAAACTAAGATTAAAAGATTCTAAAAAGTCCTTGGTCATCAGTAAAATTTTCCGGTACATATTGAGTCGAAACGAGCAACATTTGAATTATACCATTTTACGCAGACATATTTTTGGGTAGCGTATGCGAAATATGGAAGGTGTATCTGGTATCTCAGATATGGACGGAAACAGAACTTGCCTTGTTTTGAGCGTTACAAAACAACAAACAATTTGTCCTTGGGGTATATATTCTCTGACCCCAGCCATAACGAGTGAAATAGCTTTAACTGGTACTATTACTTAATTATTTTGGAGTGCTTACCTGAGTTCCCCCTCACCGACTCTTTTCTCCATCAACTATTGTGGCATACCAATTTTGTTTTTTGTTTTTTCAAGATACCTGGCGATAAAATAGAACACTATGTTCTAATTTCTCCATTTGTCGAGTGTTTGGGGCTTGTTTATCTAAAAGCTGACGACCGTTGCCGTCAGTTAAATCCTGATCCACATGAAATGAATTTTTGAAGCAGGAAATGAAAGGCATTTGCAGGATGTAATATTCCACAATTACTTCAAAGCAATTCCCAAGGTTCAAAATAGATACATTTAAAGGGAAGATTCATTTATATCATCGTCCATTGTTGGACGTGAACCTTCTCTAGGATTCGCCATACCTCTCTATCGTGAGCGTCGCAGAGCCAATATTTTCTGAACCTGTCCCGTTCGTCTTGCCATCTCATATTCTGCTGGCTCGATTCCGTATTTGATCTCTGGAGATCTGTGTTGTGTTGCCATTTGTTTTCTAATGGTTTCTATTATGTGTCAGGCTCCCGTCTTTTCTCTGATATACTGTGTTATCTTGTGATCTCTCAGTGTGGGATTGAGCATGATTATTTCTGTGTCTGTTGCATGGTTCTCAGTTTGAGGGTCAGTCCCTCGGTTAGGTTCCATGTTTCAGCTCCATAGGTGAAGATTGATTAGTTGTGTACACTCCTTAATTTAACTAATGCGATTTTCTTATTCTTGAAGTTCGAGCTTGCTCAACCGAAGACTTGCCATTCTAGAGCGATTCTTCTTTCGATCCTTCTTTTCTTGAAAATTTCATGGAGATTCGTTGCCCTCGGTCGATGTAGTAGTCTACTTTCTCCAGCTGTGAGGTTTCGATTTTGATCGTTATGCGTTCATTTCCGACATGTTTGTTGTACATGATATTCTTTTACCGAAGTTCATGTGAAGGCCAATTTACTTGCGAAAGTTTCTTTTTATCAAAAAGTTGTTAAGGTTTTTAAATGGAAAGTGTCTCTTGTGCAACCCCATATACACTTTCTTTAATCGACAGGTGTAATATATGTTCGTGTGAAATGCATGTCTCTTTAGATATACGTACATTTGGACTGAAAGTTTTTTTTATGTAAAACATGTCTGTGCGTGGGTGTTTGCTGGTAATTGTATACATATATGCGACTTGGCCTTGAAGAAGAAAGATTTAAAAAATTAAACACATAATTACAAGCAAAGATTTGTACGCTAATTTCCATTCATAAAAGTAAACCACATGATTCATGTGGGAACTCTGAAAAATGCTATCAGTAATACAAGTTTAGGCTACGTAGATTATTTTAGATAACTGAAAAAGTCCCAAAGAAAACTATTCAGGTGTTTAGATAGATAGATAGATAGATAGATAGATAGATAGATAGATAGATAGATAGATAATGAAAACACTGAAATAGATGGATAGATAGCCAGCCTTTTATGTTATCTGACGTGGAGATTTCCTACCAAAATTTCTCTACTGCTTTTTTTTTTACTTCATTCAATTGTCGGAAGATGGCGTGCTAAGAAGCCAAGGATTATTTCAATAATCACACAATGCTCGATAACAATAGAAAGTAATCCTGGGGACGTCATCAGTTTTAGCTTACGGCATAGGCGTCTTCAGTGTATGTGCGTGCTGTCTGTCCGTACAAACATATTCAGTTATCTTATTTACACGTGATTTCAATGAGGAATGTGATAAATTGGCTCAAGTCATTGAAAAGAGGGACCGCTTAATCCTACCCCGACCGAATATTGAATGCAGATATGGTCGAATATAACATTGTTGATTCCCAATGCGTTACATTCCTTCTATTTTTGCATTTGGCTATTATTTCCAAACAAATCAAAACAAAAATGAACAATTCATGAAAGTACGATGACTGATTCGATGTAAAGTCCTTTATGGATCAATATTCTATCTCTGTGCAACTCCTGATAAACCCTCAAACAATTTAGTCAAGACATTTTACTTTTCCACTGGACAAACATGGAAGAATATTAGAAATATCTTTCAAGACATATTCTGAGTGGGGCCCTAAATCTACGGGTCCTATGCAACTGCACTGATTCCAGATTTGATTTTGAATGCAGAGAAATCTCCTTGGATTGCATTTATTTCATATCAGATTCGAACGTTATTTAAATATTTTGGGATGAAATACGAAGACTTTTATGAAACTTTTATAAAAACCCATCGAGAAAAGTTCAAGATCTTTGTAAAGTGAAAAAAATCGTATTTTCTACGTTAATTTTGTTGAAAAACAAATCTATCATTTCGTTCCACTATCCGATGTCATATTTCAGGTAATTTCATAATTCCATCCTCCCAGAGCGTTTCATCTTTCTCAACGACGATCCGCCTGAAGTGTCGTTTACAATATTCTAGACAATAGTTGTGGGGTTGATTTGAAGAATTCTGTTAGAAAAAACCGAATAAATTCGAATTCAAAGATGCAATATTTTGTGAATACAGCGATGGATGAGTTGAAACTTCCAAGCAGAAGCTGTAACAATTTTTGTCTGGTCTCCAAAGAAAAATGTAGTCTAGCATTCTCCTAATGAAATATTATGCATTTCTCTTGACAAATTTTAGATGTTCTCATCCATTGCTAGCTTCTCTCGGTCAAATTGGGAGCGATATTTGTTCGAATCAATCGTTTGATTATATGAAAACTCAAGGTAGAGCACTCCTTTCAAATGTTCACATTCACACAGCTACGCTTTTCTTTGAATGAAGCAGGAAACATCTTCAATTTTCGGATCTTGATGAGGATTAGTTTGGAAGCGATCGCAAATGCTTTCTTCTATTTTGTTTAAAGATAAATAAATTCGTAGATATGTAACACTCAGTTTGACTCAATCGATAACAATAACGAAAGGAGAATGTTAATCTTATATATCAGATTGGTTCAACATGACAGAACAGACAATCAGTGGAGAGTTTACTCTGCTAAATTAGGTGAGGATTATTCTTGCTGTTGTTACGGTAAAAAAACTTGGACTGGAGTTCAACAATATGTGTATGTGTGTGGATATATGGGTGTAAGTATGTGTTATGACACTTGATGATTTATCACTTATCATTATCATGCATATGATTTGATTAGAGTAGAGTAAAAAAAATAGTGTGTAATACCTGCCTTTTGAGCAACTTGCCTTAAAAATAAACAATAACTGATAGTTCAATCAAGCATCGAGAATAAAGGTTAAAGCCAGATCATGTAACCCTGATAATTTTAGGTAAGTAGCGTCTTATGAAGAAACGCCTTCGCATCAAGGTTCAAGTAAATCTGACTGGGAACAGCTGAGAAATCGATTTTAAAACATGAAGTTTAAACGCTATTATTGCCAGATCATGTGACCCTGAGTGGAAGAGTTCCCTAGATGAGAAGCATCTTATCAAGGGACACTCTTCTAACAAGTTTCAAGTAAATCTGAGGAAAAATATAGGGACAGTCCTTTCACTGACCAACCGGTGAACAGAGCTTCTTACAGAGAACTGAGGACGCCTCTAAAAATTAAAATCTTTTTCCGATATCAAAGATTTAAATGTTTTACCGTCAATCTTACACTCAGCATCCTCGTGATCTCCACTTGAACTTTCTCTCTCTCTCTCTCATTCCCCCCCTCTCTCTCTCTCTCTCTCTCTCTCTCTTCTCAGTGTTAATAATGAGTTGCTTGATAATTGTTTCTATTAATACACGATGGATATGGATTGAGATAGCTAAGTGAATATTGCCATTTTTTTGTCCTAATAATCAATATTAATATACAGTGTCCCAACAGTATCCATCTACTTTTGGAAATAATGGGAATCATATATATATACATATATATATATATATA
The DNA here is from genome assembly GCA_963457665.1 of Thysanoteuthis rhombus. Taxonomy (NCBI): domain Eukaryota; kingdom Metazoa; phylum Mollusca; class Cephalopoda; order Oegopsida; family Thysanoteuthidae; genus Thysanoteuthis; species Thysanoteuthis major. The sequence continues at coordinate 26,119,939 of OY735238.1, read as the reverse complement.
TATATATATATATATATATATATATATATATATATATATATATTGAATTTTTTCGGTGGATTTGAATAATGTATATATATATATATATATATATATATATATATATTGAATTTTTTCGGTGGATTTGAATAATGTATATATATATATATATATATATATATATATATATATATATATATATATATATATATATATTATACTCCGATTTCATATATTGAATTTTTTCGGTGGATTTGAATAATATATATATATATCACATTGATTTTTTATTAGAACTCCCTTGAAAATAGCAGATGAGCCTGAAACTAATTCGTGGTGAGAATTCCATAAGAATTATTAAAGAAAAGGACATTTAATCAGATGAAGTAATTATAAATACGTTACGAACCATTTTAAATCGACATCTGGTTTTCACACGTTGAACATGCCGATTGGCCAAGACAGCGTAAATGGATATACAATCAAAGAAATAGGCTGTTGCATCCGCCAGGAGGTTATCTTAACGTACTTTACCGACTGATTTATGCAGCCAACCGGTAAATTGGAAACTTGGAGAAGATAAACAAGACATTTGGTTTGAAGCAGTTCTTTTGGGTTTACCTTCATATCGGTCAACGACACAATTATCCAACGTCCATGTAATTTCCATCTTTCATTGCAAGCAAAATTAACATCATAAGATAACACCCCATGCAAATGACAATAACACATTTGATCATAGCTAAAGGTGTGATTTTTATAACTTCTTATACACAGATTGTTACATAACCCCATTTATCGAATAATTGCCCATCAGAACATTCTCATTTTCCTTTCCAAAACAACCTTATCTAATAAAAAGGACATCCACTTGTCTAGAGACCCAACTTGCTTATATCTAGAAAACGCTTTCCCTTTAATACGCTAATAAAAAACAACTTGTCTCCACATAAACTCAACAATTCAATTACCATCCCGGAATTTCTGTAATTTTCACCATTTCTTTTAAACCGACTTTCGCTCTCAAAGCATCGACGAAACCCGAGACGACGGGTAAAACATACGTAATCTATTACACTTTTTAATCAAAATACATTTGATTACAAGTCCTTTTTTCTTTTCCACATTGTCAACTTTCCTCAGCATTCTATCGGATCTGCAACTCCCCATCTCTTTCATACATATATATTATGGATTTCGTTTAATATGACCAACGGATACAAGGACCAGTCACAGAATCGGACTAATCTGGTAAGAACTGATTCAAAACGTATTCATCACTAATCTGTCCGTTTATTATGAGGAGTGCACTATTAAGTTAACATTTTTTAAATAACATTCTATATAAATGCCAAAAATATATATATTTCAGTCCTCAACGCAACTATTGATATGTTTAGCTCGTCACTCACGTTAAATACGGAATTTAAAATAGAAAAAGAAATAGAAAATAACTGGGACTGGAGATGTTATGGGTTTATGCAAGTTGTTCCCTTTGAATTGAAAAAGTATTTGGTGTTATGTGTATAAAAATAATAGGTTGTTCCGACCAACTGGTTATTAGCTCAAAGGTGGCTGGTCCCAATGCAGCCCTATAAATCGGTATCCAATATATTCATATGCACACACACACACACACACACACACACACGTGTGTGTAATTTAAAATATATCGCTTAAATTCAGTCTTACTGCCTGTCCAGTTCCGTAGTCCAGAGGTATGATATCCGCCTAGTGAAAGTTTCAATTCTGCCTTGCGGTACTGGATGGGATAATGGAAAGTCTATAGCCACACTGAGGAGATGTAATACATCGAAATAGCTGTCTGTTGATGACACAATAATCAATGCTCCTCTATTCAGGGTTGAGCACTCTTTAAGTGAGGTAACTCATCCACTGTAAGCTTATGCAATGCTTTTCTATGATAATTGAGCACTGTTGTGGATGAGGGATTTCTAATTTAAAAAAAAACACTTGAATTCAGCCTTACTGCCTGTCCAGTTCCGTAGTCCAGAGGTATGATATCCGCCTAGTGAAGGTTTCAATTACGCCTCGGGGTACTGGATGGGATAATGTAAAGTCTATATGAAGAGATGTAATACATCGAAACAGCTGTCTGTGGATGACACAATATATATATATATATATATATATATATATATATATATATATATATTCATGTTCGCTTGATCAACTCAGTAGGGCAGAAATATAAATGTGTTTGACTAGTGGATCCATTATTTTACCACATATAAGAATGAAAGAATAATGGGAAGAGTTTAATCATCAGATTTTAAGTGGGGACTATCAATGTCTCTACAAATTAACTACCTTCGTGAAACTCTTTCAAGCATTTCAATCGTGATTTTCTTTGAAACTTTTCTGTAATGCGTTTACGAACAAGCTCCATAATTTGTCTGAAAATAAAAATACAAATTTAGAAATTCGCATATCATCAAAAATGGGCTACCAGAAATTTATTAGGGAAGAAAAAACGTCCATTTTGTATGAAACATACAGTAATGCCAATAAAAACACATGTTCAGCATCGCCTTCTTCACCGATATTGTTGTTTACTTTAGGGACTCCCTGTATACTCATATCTTGAAGTTATCTTTTTTTTCTTATTGTTTCTCAAAATGACGGTTACACCTGGGAGCTCTGTTGGAGTATTTAAAAGGGAAATGAAACCGGTCTGGTTAGTTCCTCAATAGAAAACATCATGAGTCCAATGTCTTTTTGCAGAATGCCGTGTCGGGTGAATAATTAAAAAATGTTCAAAAGGATGATCGTTGAATGTTACTTTTTGTCATTTGTTGGGCAGTGATCACTAAAAAAGGTTCAAAGTTTTTAAAAAACAAGCGTGAAAACTGGACAAATTAAAGCATGGTCAAATCAAACCCTCAATAAAAAAAAAAAGCTTTTTGGGGATGGGACTTCAAATAAAATTGTTTTTTTATACATAATAACGAGTGAATATTCAGACTTTCGACACACTGGCTCCTTTTGTCCACTAAACCGATTAATTCAGAGGAAACCTATGTTGATGTTGACAGTACTAGTTAAAGTTTCCTAATAAATATTGATTGATAACCAGGTGATTGTACAAGGTGATGGACGAAAGTTTAGGAGAAATTAGAGCAAGAACTGGCTTCCAAAAAGTAAAAAAAAAAAAAAACGATAGAAAATGAGGTTCTTTATTTCCTGTTTGGGTGATTTCCGGAGATGCGTGAAATGTCCTATGAGACACGGGAAATGCTGGTCAACATGATAAATGAACAGCAGATTGATCTATCGGTTTAATTTCCCGAACATTTCGGTTGCACTTGGTATATATATATATATATATATATATATATATATATATATATATATATATATATATATATATATATATATATATATTGTGGGAGAGACACACCGAATAACTGAATCAATATGACTATTTTGCTATTTTTGCACGATGAATGAAGTCCATTACTAGAATTCTCGAATTTGTATTTCAGATATTTTGTGTCTATGAGTTCGTTCGCAAGTCGTGTGTGTCAAAGAGAGAGAGGGAGCAAGAGGGAGAGAGAGAGAGCAAGAGAGCGAGAGAGAGAGAGAGAGAGAATGAGAGAGAGAGAATAAGAGAGAGAGAGAGAGCGAAAGAGAGAGCAAGAGAGATGCCTCACCACAGATAAGATGAGTGATTGTACCTTTGCCACGAAATTGCCAAAAGCATCAGTTTGCATAGTTCCAACTAAATTCATATTCCGTTCAACTCTTTGAATGATTACACAGAAAATTTGGACTTCGTTTCACTTTTCTATTTCAGAAAATTTAAATCTGAGAGTCAGCAAATGTTGTGAAGATGGACAATATCACCCATCGTGCAGTTCTCGGTTCGTTAGTATGCTTATTTAGTGTCGTCACCATGTCTTCTATGGATGCCCTTAGGTGATAAACCCTTTGATACTGAAGTGGCACATGACTGCCTGATCAGCGATATTGAATGTTATTCTGGTCAATCAGCTTTATCGTTACTGAAATGCAGCTTCGTCCGCTCCATCAACATCCCAGTAAATGAGAGAGTCGATATGAGTTTAGCAAGGTCACTTGGCTGATTGCTCCATGCTGTATGAATGCTGTTGCATCTTTGCTCACTCGTGTGTATGGTAGTATTTGTGAGAGAAGGGGAAAGGGGTAGAGTTCTGTTCGTCTCAGTCCTCATCCATTATCAAAGAGTTGTTGCAACTATATGAGAATTAATTTACATATCTAGACATACATACACCATGCAAGACGTGTTACTGTGACTAAAGCATTAATTGTCGTTCAGGGAGGAATTTTGTTGATTCTCTCATCAATATCAGAATCTTAACGTTGTACCCGTCAAAAATAACTGGATTATTAGCTTATGGATCGGCATTTCTGCCTGTGTGCGCTGCCTACGATGAAAGTGTCGCTTCCCTGCCCTCTGCCTAAGATCTGTGCGCTTAGTGGAAAAATTCATATGAGTCTGCAAGTACTTATCAGGGGCTTTCTCGATTATTTCTTTGTTGAGGGTTTCGTACTTCTAATCAGTCGACAATGATTTTATTGAGGGATGCAGGCATCGAATTTGCCGATAAAGTGGCACTTGTAAACCTATTTGGATTTGGTGTCGCTAGATTGAATAAAGAGCGGCCAAAAGAGTAACGCAATGTTTCTTTTATGTAGAGTCAAAATCATCCTTCCTTCCGGTAATTTGCATTGGTCGAATCTTTCTTTTCATAATATTCCACATAATTTTTATTGGGTCCAGTGAGTTGAGTGGACATTTCAAGAGCTTGATATCATGATCTTTTACACATTCAGTGGTATAGCACGGAGCACCATCCATGAAAATTGCGCTGTTTCTTATCTGCATGAATGATATGACTCGAAGACAGTCAAATACCTCTCTGAATTGATAGTCACTTTTGGTGGCAGAAAATACAATCCTTCTCTATCACCACCAGAAAAGCACCTTGATCATAATAAGAGGAGGATGCTTAATCATTGTTTGCAAGAACTGTTGACTGGTTTGGTCTGATTCCAGTGGTCTTTAAGACTAAAAAAAAGTAAAAATTGGAGTCATCACACCATTATCTTTGATCAATCCTCCAAAGTTTAATCTGTTCTTCTTTTACGGAATTTCTGGAGTTCCAACAATGGTTCCTTATCATCAATGGTATCTGGAAAAATCAAGCCTTAAAATTACCAGTTTTTTCAGTCTTTTGCAAGTCACTTATATATATATATATATATATATATATATATATATATATATATACATATATATATATATATATATATATATATGTGTGTGTGTGTGTGTGTGTGTATGTGTGTGTGGATTATTTACAGATTCTGTATGTCTTATACGAGTGTCTAAGTTAGTGTGTGTAATAGATTGTCCCTTTCTAGCGGCTATTACCTGAGCAGGGGAGGTAATTACAGGAAACTACTTTCTCTCTTATTTCTCTCTCAACTATCGTGGCGAAATATTTTGTTGATATCAGATGTTAAGACAGGACAGAAAAAAGTGAATCCATGCATTTCCCATGGAAACTAGTGGAAAGGGAACATAAACAACCTCACCCAGAAATCAAATGTGGCTCATGGATTTGATTTTCGAAGTATCATACAGACTTGTGGAATGTGGAAATGGATTCGACGACTAGAGTTCGAATCTTGATAGAGACATGTCCCTGCTGACCTTAGCGTTATTGAAGGTGAATGCAGCCAGTCAATGAAGCAAATAGGATTCCTAATAGATATTAGTCAATAACATTTGAATGATTGTAGAAAGAGACACAGAGTTTTAATACACGATTTTTATGTAAAAGTGATTCCTAAAAAATGACGGCATATATAAAATAAATGGATTCATATTTGATATATGCTTACATTGTAGTGAGCTTGCGGAATAGCGTTCTGTTGATCACTAACGGATTTTTATATGTTTTTTTGATAACTTTTTTACGAGCATTTATCCCTCAAAAATGACGGTGTTATCTATATATGGATCGGCATTAACGAGCTTTAAGCTATTTTATTAGGTAATTTGTTTTCAATAATTCAAATATTGTAATCTTAACTCCACTCAACTCAACTGAAGAAAAGGTGATCAGACAAAGTATTAAGCCAAAATATAGCTTATTTCATCACAAAAAAAATCATTTCAAAAAATCAGAAAAAAATTCAAGCCAAATTTGATGAATCTGGCCTTTTAAACAGCATTTGACCTCGAATTCTTTATTGCTATAGTATTTCTAATATTTTTTCCAATGTGTGTATGCGATGAGATTATTGCGGTGTCTTTGACCTTCTTTGGCCATTTTTGCGAGTTTTTCCCCCAGAAACATATCCAAATATCAAGTAACTTCCTCGTTGTCTGCAACGTGATCATAAATGTTGGCTACATTATAAAAGATGAAAGAAAGTGATGAAGAAGAGACTAATTGATTCACTTTTTTTAAAACAGCGTTTATATGACCTTGTCTATTGTCATGGTAAGAGAGATCACATTTTGTAACCTTTTAATCGTTTCTTAGCTTTGTTAATCTATTTTACAATGACCGATTCATCATAACCTTTGGGGTTAAACAGGACTTTGACACTACTGAAAACCAATGGTCAAATAAACATTCACTAATTTGTGTATATTACTTTTATATAAATAGATCGTTCTTTAAATCTTGCAATTTCATGACGTCCTTAGAATATGAAATTTTATTTTAATACTTCAGTTGCATTCCTTAGTGTGATAAGGTACAAACACACATGGCTAATCATCATGTGGATAAGTTCAATCTTGTGCAAGAGACTGTGGTCTTTGTGCGAGTGTTTTAGATGTTAAGTGTGTATCTTGGTGCGAAAACATACATTTGTGCAAGATTTATTTATTAAGGTTCATGAAAAGTACTTTAGTTTTCACAGACCTTTCTCAGAAGTTTATATAATTCCCTACATATGATATTTTCAGGTTCTAGTGATCGGGTTCTCCTCTACCTTGCGCTTGAATTCAACTGATGGTCGTCTACTTTTGGGCTCTATTTAACATGCTTAAACCATTTAGGGACAAAATGATCATGTATCGTTTCATTTCTTTTCACGTTTCGTATTTTATTAACTGCTTCAGTGGCTTAAAAGTCCAGTTTGAAATGATTCCTCAAAATCACTAGGATTTCAAAACTCTTATCCATCAATATAACTTTTGAAACAAATGGTTCAGCTGATTAGTATTGATAATCTTATGAAATGTACAATAAGATAAGAATAATGATATAGTGGATTTATAGATAGTGTTTAGACATGTACACAAAATAATCTTTGGGGTAAAGGTCTATAATAAACGAAAATACTTTTCATACACCTTAATAATATAGACTTTTGCCGGTTTTCTCAAAGAGAATTGGGACTTTTGCGACTCGATGTATTCTGTCCGATTTTTTCATAACTTTAAGAAATCAATTTTAATTTGTACGTTTGCATGAGGCAGTATAGTTAACAACACTGTAGAGCATAACTCTAGTTTCAGTTGGACAGCTCGCGGTAAAATTGGCCTAAAGGCGGCAACACACTGCAATCACGTCTCGTGAAATCATGTAAGCTCACGAGACCTTAAAACCACGGAAATCAGCGGTAGGATTCACACTTCTGTCATGTCACCTCACGTGATATTACTGTTCTTTCATGTCTAGATTAAAGAAAATACAAACTCACGCTATCATGCATCCTGCAAATGTGAGCAGTATCTGAAAATATGAGACGTGAATATCAAGTGACTTACACTTATTACAGTAATGTATCTCCAAGCAATTCAAGTAAGCGTTAAACTAATCTGCAAACAACGGTCACATGATAGCAATATAATCCCGCCTCCAGAGACCTGGCTTCATAAGATTTCAAATTTTCAAATCAACCATCAAAAAAGTCTTCCCTGGGTTAAGATAATACATGGGGCTGATGGGCCTTGACCTACCACGCTGATCCATTCTCGATGTCGTTAACCGTTCGACCAAAAGCACCCCTTTGATTTCGACTACCGATGGCTAATTCTGACGGCAAATTTAAACTGATGGAGCCTACGAATTTCATTCTTAAATTGAAGAATTTTGCCTGTCATTCATTGCCTTTATCAATTGAGCTATATGTGTGCACGAATTTCATTAATGCAGACGAGAACAATCAAAGTCGATGGAAACATTAGATTGGGTGTTTGACTATTTCTTCGGAAATTGCGAGGGTTGATAACCAAATATAGAAACAAATTGACAGATTTTTGCATCATGGCCGATATATGATACCGACTTAGATAAAAATAGAAGTTATATTATTGAAAAATTTTTACGATAAAAAAGAAATGAAAAAAGAAATATCGATCACCAATCACATGTATCACGCCTACACATTCAATCAGCGGGAAGTATAGGGACGTCTGTGTTTGAGTGTGAGAGAGAGACAGAGAATGAAAGGAAGAGACAGATGGGAGGGAAAGAAATCGATCAAGTAATAGAAGACGTTAGATTTCACCAGAGAATTTCGATGAATGAAGAGGTGGGCGGAACAATCAGTCGAGTCGATTTATCGTTTTCTTTAGGAAGGAGGTATGACGTAGATGCCATGTTTTTTTACTTGATTACGATTCAACGCATGACCAGACAACGCACTTTATTTGCTTTGGTGCGTGGGTGTTCTCTCTCTCTCTCTCTCTCTCTCTCTCTCTCTGCTTTTTCGATTCTCTTCTCTTCTCCTGCGCCTGCGCCCTCTATAGTCCCTGGGTCCTGGGGGTTCGGGGGTATCAAATTGCTAACCAAACAAATTATACATCAAATCGGTATTTCTAAATAGAATAAGAACATGGATGTTGCCAAGCCTGCTCCGCCCATTTATCTGGGGAATAGGGGATAATCCAGGGATATTGTGTAAATCTTTTTCCTCAATTTGTACAAGACTTTTGGATACTACAGTAGAATTGCTTTTGTGAAATTTCAATCCGATTGGTCCGAAATGTGAAAAAGGTGTGAAAACGTGTTTACAGGTAGATTTGTTATGTTCTTTAATATAAGACACACACACAATCTGACCGACACTGAAGCGGCCATCTTGATCACAAAAAGTACATAATTAAAAAAAACAACAGAAATGTAGATTACATACAACTTCAACCGGAATAGACCAAAATATTTTTTAAAAGTGTGAAAATCAGTTTCATTATCATCTGTCTAAATACAGGATGGTGTTAAACAGAGGACATTTCTGTCATAAGTAGTTCAAGTGCTTGTAAAAGAAGCTTCCTAGTGCTGCTTTGTAATATGCATTGTTCCCATCATTTTACAGCACCCAGATTCGTGGAAAAACAGCTGTACCATTTGGCATTTTTGAGACTCGGTTCGTCATTTCTATGACTCTGTCTATTCTTATTCAACCAAACGATCTATCATCTGATAAATATGCTGTAGAGTTTCCTTTCGTTAGATCTCTGGAAACATCTCATATACAGAGAGCATATTTGCCAACATAATTGTCATATAACCAGCATTGGTAACATGATCATACGCAAAAGAATGGAATAGATTCAAGAAGTACCTCTCGGTTTCCTCATCGGACAGCATAAATGGTACTGAGCAGTGTGTCTAATAGAGCTAAAAATGATACCTGCATTTTCTGGGTCCTGATTCAAAGATAAAGATAAACCATGTAAAGCTCCATAGAAATTGCAGAAAATGAGTTCCAGTTTAACTTCGTTATAGTTACGTTCTGAATAGACTGCCCCCTCGTAAAATCTTCAAAACATTTTTTAAAACTAACTGGGTTGCTTTGTGTGCAATTGATTAAAAGAACCCCAAAACGGGAGAGAAAAAAATTCTCCTCCGAAAAATTTTAACCCTACACTGAAAAAAATATTACGTTGACAAACATTAAAAAAATCATTCCAATTTTTCATGTCTGAATTCATCAGTTTATCTCAAAGAATATTTACGAGTAAATATACTTTCAGACTAACTAAGAAATTCAGGTGTAACAAATTAGAGTAACAAGTTGTTCTATTTAACATTCGTGCAAGACACTACATTTGTTAGATATGTAAAACAGTAAACAAAAAAAGGAAATTTGGTAAAGGACTGATATCTATTCGGAAATTATTTTTTTAAACAGTAAAACAAAATTTGTTAAATGAGAAACGATTTGCTATGAAATAAATATGCTACAGGCATAAACGGACACGTATAAGTTTCTAGTTTTTTAGCCGAGGTAGTCACTTCCAAAAATGTTACATTGACCAACTTGAAAAAACTACTCTAATATGGTACAACTGAATTAGTTTGATTCAAAGTATATTTACTTGTGGGTCAATGAAAGACATTATTTTTGCTTTCCTCTCACTATTTCACGTGTAAGTCGTTGGAAGTTGAGAAATAAACAACGAGCGAGTACCACACTGGAGATTTTTACATTTTGGATGAATGTTTTATATCTAAAAATATCAAGATTTTCCAAAATATATCTAATACATGAAAATTCTGCTAAAAATCTGAAAATATCCTAGCCTCATCAAAAAATATCTAAACTAATATCCAACATCTTAAAACGATTTCTCATATCTAAATGCAGCAAAATTATCTGAATTTAGATATAAGCTGGAAAAGCTGGCAATATGCATGCGCGATTTAAGTCTGCTAAATCCGAAAAACGATATACCTGGTTCCGTTAAACCGAGGTTTTACAATATATATATATATATATATATATATATATATATATATATATATATATATATATATATATATATATATATATATATATATCCATTAAAATATCAGAAAATACTTCTTTCTAATCCATATGAAATTCTCCCCCACTTGGCTTCAAATATCATAATCGGATTATTACCGCCTTTGGAAAGAATCGAAATTTATAAATCATTCACATCTGATTTGTTTTGATCATTGCAATTTTTGTCTCCCCTTTTTTTTCTTTTTTTATATTTTTTCACCTCTTCGATTTTTCTTCTTTTATGCATTCGTGCATGTGTATGACACTTTGATGGCATAAATGTATATGTATATACATGCATAGCCCAGATGATTAAATGTATTCGGAACGAAAGAGATACTCGAGTTTTTCTCTTTTTCTTTCTTTTCCTAAATAATTGATTATGTAGATCTTCTTCTTCTTCTTCTTCTTGTTCTTCTTCTTCTCCTTCTTCTTCTTCTTCTTCTTCTTCTTCTTCTTCTTCTTCTTCTTCTTCTTCTTCTTCTTCTTCTTCTACCAGAGAAATAAAGCGAAATAGATACGAGCACCATTGGCTGGATCTCAACAAAAAAATTGAAAGCAATTTTTTTGATAGTTTTAAAAGTCAACTACTAAGACTAAATATACTTTATATTAGCATCTGAAAACAAATCATATGTTGTTTGCAATGATCATCATTTGTCTGGTACAACTCTCACATTTAATAACCATAATCGATTGTATTGGGATGTCACTCAAGAACGTAGACAATCCTTGATCCAGACATGTTCACGTCCAAATGATTCAATTCACTCTACAATGCCTTTATTGATACATACCAACTTTTGGTCCGAAAATCTAATCTCTTCTTTCCATCATTAATATTAACACAACCTTTCGACCGATTTTATGCTCCGACATTCTCCAGGCTAATATGGAAGAGACGTGTGTCAACATCAAAGATAGAAAGAGGATATTAGAGTGTCCGAACAACAACTCAGAACTTCAATCTACGACTTTTAATTACAGCTTGGATTCGAAATGAAGGTCTTTTAGTGAGATGAACTCACATCCCTTTTACTTCGTGAAGTCTGGTTATTCATCTCAGCTGCTCTGCCACTTGAGCTACAAGAGCTTTTAAGGCTGACAGAAAAGACAAATCTAACCTCATGAACTTAGTCTTCATTTTCCCCGATCATTCAGCACCATATTTGTTATTGTTTTTGTTTTTTTTCTTAAAATGGTGATTCGTGGAAGTGATATTATAAATGAAGCATTTTCAAACATTATTGATTTTTTACTCGTATTTTTTTTTATTTCAATCTTAAAAACTGAAAATCGTTGACAATGCTGATAAAAGAATAAATGAAATCTAGATAAAATGATTATTTCATAATGTTTTTTGCTGAGAATATTTGTTGTGCATTTGCTGTCAATGATCGGAAATTGAAGAATCAAAATGTTGTTGAGTATCATATCTTTATAATGATATGCGAACAATCAGTCTGTCTACGGCAACAAACAGAAAGAGACGAAGGCGTGATGGAAGTACCTGATACATCAAATAGCTCTTCTGTTGTGTCTGTGTATGTGAGTTCGTTCGCTTCTCACGGATAATATAAATTCATGAAGTTTTAGGGGGCAGAAATGTTTGCTGAGTTCATTTGGTAAAAAAAGAAGACAATCCGCCATTACCTCCATTGAATAACATATTTACCATTTTATTCCACCTACTCACGTTATCATTCAGGTAAGTTCATCATTCCAAGGAGAGTATCATAAGTTTCAAAAGTACCTCCAGGTGAAGCACCTACATCGCCCGCTCCTACTTTGGACGATCCTATTCCAAAGTAAGAGGGGACGAAGTAGGAGCTTCATCAGTTATTGTCCCCAGATTGGACAAAGCTCCCAGATTGCCAATTTTACTCGAAATGCATCCGTGCAAAATACCAGATTTGTCTGTAGTTGTATCCCTTTCTCTATGACTCGAAAATTGTCTGGAGCTGACTTCCAAGTAATGAAGGCCTAAAAGCCATGAAAATCAGCATTGCATTTATGTGGATAAAAAATCCTAATTGCTGATGCCAGAAACATTCTCACTGTACGATATCCTTTATTTATGGGATTGTTCCCATACCACAGCACCATCTAATCTTCGGAGAATTTCCTATCAGAATGTTCATTAGTACATTATTGGAATAGTCATTTTCCGTTAACAAATGGGAAATTCTTCTCATAAGTATCAAAACCCTAACAAACAAAAAAACAAAAACAAACTCCAATGAGTTTTTGTAGAGGCGAATAAGCTATTGGGCAGGGTAGGGGCCTGGAAGGGGAAGTGGAGTGGGGGTTTCAGTGTTCACCTTAGTTTGTTTTTTCGTTTTGTTTTTTTTTTCTCAAGGTTGAGATACCTTGGCTTCAACACTTATCGAATAAACCTTAATATAACATGTCATATAACCTCCTAATTGTGTGCAGGTTGTTCATTAAGTTCAGCTTCACCTGGCTCAAAGACCCATTAGTGGGGCTTCAAATAAGGATCGAAGTCCTTAGACTGTGATACTCTGTGAGGAAACAACTCACTAAACCTCACACTACGGCAGGCACCTATTTATTTGGGAACATCAATAATTCTATTACCCGATGATGAAAAACATTTTTTACAAACAAATACTAATTTTTCAATAGGATCTCCTTCCTTGAAAATATACTAAATTCTGTGGAGAATGTCAATCTCATAGATTGAACATTATACAATGATGATTTCAGATCAAACATGAAAATAACAGTAAATATTATAGTGAGCAAGAAGTGTCCTTACGCTGCTTACGGCTTCAGTCATCCCTGCTTGGGCTTCACATATCACATTACAACTTACTCGGCTCGTTTTCGAAATGTGAAATAGATTTAATGGCGATAAACACCCGAGGTGGCAGCACTCACTTCACTCATAGCTACGGGGGGGGGGGAGATCGATTCATGTCTTATAAAGAAAAATGAAATGTAATAAAAGCAAAAACAAAAAAATGATAAAAATTCTTTTGTGGTCAGCAGAACGTTATTTTCTAAGCTCACTGCAATGCAAATTTCTCAGAGCCATGTATATGAAATACAAAGCATATCATCCATACATTTCATATTCGTGGTCATTTTTACAGCATGGGTAAATTATTTGTCTATGATTATAATATCAGTCATCAGGTTATGATTCGGAACTCGCTTCACTTCCCACTTCAAGTGATCAATCATCAAGTAATGTCATCCACTTGAAATAAACTAACTTTATTTTCCTGTTTCACTGTGTTCACAAGGAATCAACTTGGAGAATTTCCGTTGAATTCTATTGTCAATAAGTACGTCTTGTTTTTGAGATGAAATGGTTTGATAACTGAAATGTTCCTTGTCAAACATGCAGTTGTCTTCATTTTCTACCTTTTAAAGAACAACCAGAATAATCAAATTTGGAGAAGTTAAAATTGTTATCTCTCTATTAAATGATTGGTAGCCGTGTCTCTTACTGACTGAGCTAAATTGACAAGTTTTACAAATCAACCAAAATGTTTCTGAGAAATACGCAAGGGCTTATTACATTTCAATAAATGAATACATTTAGACGGAAATGTACATTTTTATGATTTTTCATTTGTCATATATTTGTAAAAAAAATTGCAGTAATCATCTGAAGTCGGGAGAAAAGTAGAGATGAAGTTTGACGCTGCAGCAGCCAGGTCAGAACTTTTTTCAAATAATTATTCCCAGTGAAAAATAATCATGGATATACAGGTTTCCCCGCTATCCGAAATCAGTTCATTCCTGTAGAATCTTTTTATAAGTAAAATGGTGTCTAGCTAAGAATCAATTACCGTTAATTTATACAGAAAAAATTCTGAGCGTCCCCAGAACACAAAAATAGAGGTTTAGGTGATGGGGGGTACATGAGAATGGGGTGCAAAATAGAGGAGAGAGTATATAACCTAAAACGGTTCACTGCAAAAAAAAAGGCTGAACGCTATTTTTGCTTTTCGCCTTTTCTCGAAAAAGGTGGCGTAAAGCGAACTTTTAAACAGCGGGTAATTTTCGAAAAAAAGCGAAAAGTGAAAATAGTGCTCAGCTTTTGTTTTGCAGCGAGCCATTATAGAAGCAGCGCACACTCTCTCTCTTTTACATCCGAGACTCCTGCACTACGACCGCCTAACATACCATCTTAACGATTTGGGGGGTCTTGGGGCGATTAAAAAAATGATCTCGTACTAATTGATGGTAATTGTTGCTTCGCTTTACGCTATTTCAGCTTACGAAATGCTTTTATAAATATAAACGCTTTTTATGTGGAAGACTTGTAGAGAGTTTTTTTTCATGGAGATCGACTAGTTATTGATAATTAAATAAATAATGTCTCTTTTGTTCCATTTGTATGTATTCTTTTAAGAGGATGCATTTTTCGTCTCTCGATTTTGACAGTTTCTGCAGTACATTAAGAATCTGTCTGAGAAAACTTAATTTCAATTTAAACTTATTTTAGTAACTATTTTCATTAAATAGGGGTATTACATCCATTATTCATTTTAGTTGGAGTTTTTCCTCAACTTGACAACGGCTGTTGACCTACGGTAGTGCTTTAACAGAGCAGATCGGAAATAAAGATCGGAAGTTCATTCTTTTCTAATCCACGCAGTTTACTAACGGCCGTAGATTGACGACCTGAGCTGAGTTGCGATAAAAACAAGTAAAATTAAAATGAAGGTAAATAGTAGCCATAAATTAATAAGAAAGAGAACCCGTTTTCGATATACCTCAAGTAAGCCCCCAACTTTGATCGGTTTATTAAGCAAAATTAAAAGAGCTTTTCAACTATGACGAAAGTCGACAGTTCTTAGAACGGGGAACATTTTCAAATCGGTTAACAGCGTTGAGCAACCCGAAAAGAGAGTGGTTAAAGACCCTTTTTTGTTTTTTTTTTTAAATTTTTTTTTAATCAGTAATTCTACCATAGAAAGATACGATAATGAGAGAGTGGTCAGAGAGAGAATAATTTTTATGTCACACTAAATCATATTATATATATATATAAATATATATGTATGCGAAGGCCGAAATACCTGTTTTCACAGGCAGTTTTTATCTGTTTTTTTCTTGGTCTATTCATTTCTTTCACTGCGACAGTTTCATGTAATATAACGCAATTTATTATCATTCTGTCGGATTACATATATCCATTTCTTGATACATAACTCTCGCGTTGAAAGAAGCGAATAGACCGAGAATAAACGAGATGAGACTTTGGTGTGAAAACAGCTATTTTGGCCTATGCATTACCAGCAGCTGTTTAGCTCAATGGTAAGAGCATCGCTATATATATATATATATATATATATATATATATATATATATATATATATAATTTTTTCATTTGCTGATTAATTATATTGCATTTTGAAGGATATTTTTCGCTCTATTTTGGATGCAATCATTATTTTCGTTTCGGACGTTTTGACGGAGATGCAAATAGTTTTATTCCAGAAGCAAACATCGAAAATGCTGTCAAAGTTGTATGTAGAACGTTACCCTGTTCGAATAGAATCTGTTGTGTCTTTGATGTTTTTTAGATACTTTATTTCCAAATCTATAATCTGCATTTTTCCGAATATTTTGAGTTAAGAAAATTCTGTTTCATTTACGGAAATGTAATTGTTATATACATTTGTATACGTAATTGTATACGAAGAGATAATGTATCTTTATTTGAAATGGAAGATCAATCGGGAATGGCCGTTCATAAATTGTGAAAAACTAACTATTTTTTTTTTCATTTTTTTTTGTGCATGCTTTGTGGTCATTCCTCGTACATTAGCATAAAATGTATTAAAAATGGAAAATATTTGCTTCGATCGATCAACTGAACTTGTTTTTTCATAGATTTTTATTAAAACGAATTAAATCTTCAATGCAATAAGCAACATTATCTGGCCATCACATTTTCAAAATGAAAATGCTAAGAGAGAAGTGGGGAGAGAGGGAGAGAGAGAGAGAGAGAAATGGGTAGGGGAATGCAAGAGGGTAGGTGATGAAACATAAGGATATCCACCAAAGGAAAACAGCTGAACTCGAGAGAGAGAGAGAGAGAGAGAGAGAGAGAGAGAGAGAGAGGAAAAAAGATGAGAAAGTAAAATGAGGTGGAACTGAAAGAATGAATGAAGAAGAGGGATGAATAAAGAAGGGGAAGGGGATGAATCAAGGGGAGGGGGAATGAATGAGGAGGGACGAAGAAGAACGAATACAGAAGAAAGAAGATAAATGAATGAGTGGAAATGAATTATGGGAAGAAAGAGAAATGAATGATGTGGGAGAAAGAGGAAAGGGTGAGGAGGAGTGAATGATATTCTAGAAGAAGAAGAAGAAGAAGAAGAAGAAGAAGAAGAAGAAGAAGATCTGCACCTCATATTGAATTGGAAGGATATAATAAATAAATAATGTTCTGACGGTGCCATAGTGTGAAATGAATGTTAACAGTTCAAGCTGGCCGATCCCATTTTCCATACTGAAAAAAAACAATCGAAAGTAAATAGAATCTTTAGATATGGAAGTCAAAAAGGAGAACGGAGTGGGGGTGTGAAAAATCGGTTGACATTGGAAGTTACGAAATGGAATTTCAGAAAATGGGAAGGAAGGATGGTAATGGTGGTGGGGAAGGAAGATAATGGACAGAAAAATGAGAGGAGGGACAACAAACGGGTTTTCATATTAGAAAGAGAAATCGAAGAGAAAAGTACAAGTGAGAGTGAAACAAAACGAAAATATAAGAAACAGAAATAAAGATGAAGACAAAAGAATTCAATATTTACAAAGCTTAGACAAGTACAAAACAAAATGGAGAGAAAGAAGCGGTTAAGTAGATTCTCTTACATTAATATTCCATAAAGGTCTTCATTCGAAATCCGGCATCAACATCAGAGGGAAACATACAACTCTCTCAGCCAAACAGGCCAATAGATATCGGATTAAATAAAGATATTTAGAAAGAGCTAGACTAGGGTTTCCCGAAGTGCTTTCCTTCGAAGCCCTGTGTTTCTCCCCCAAAATTCTGCGATTCCGCGAGGTAAATTGTCTTTTGATAGAATTTAATAAAAAACTTTTTTTTATCTAGTACTAAAAAGTTTGGTATGCAACCAATGCATCCTCCTGATTGTCACCTATGGAGCTGAAACATGGAACCTAACCAAAAAACTGACCCTAACACTGAGGAGCATGCAAGGTGCACATGCTTAACCCCATATGGAGAGATCATAAGACAATACAGAAAAGACAGGAGTCCAAGATATCATAGAAACCATAGTAAAAACTCAAATGGCAATGGGCTGGACATGTTGCAAGAATGTCAGACAACTGCTGGACATCACGATTCTCAACATGGTTCCCAAAAGATCATATGCGGAATTGTGTCCGACAGAGAGTAAAATGGCGTGACTAGCTAGGCGAATTCAGAAAGTACTGGCCCTGCGACGCCCATGATAGAGAAGTTTGACGATTCTTGGGGAAGGTCTATGTCCAACAACGGGCGCTAAAGAGCTGCTGCTGATTAAGTAGATAAACAAATGATGTAAACATTTACGTGCTCCCATACACATACGAATGGCCGTCCGTACCGCTAGTGGAGTAGTAGAAAAAATGACAATTTCTTGACCCTTTTGAAACGGTATGAATAAACTGAAATTCAGGTGTGGATACAGGGTTGGGTAGTTCAAGGAGACCAGACCTCAACCTCTATCCCTCGCTCAGATAAAGCACAACTGATATCAAATATCTAGATTCAGAAATTTCACGATTAAAAAAAAATCCCAAGTAATCATAAACTAATCTCAAAAACGGAAACGTATCATATATCATTTTTGATTTGCATCCAAGATAAGTGGTATATTTTCTATTTTATTCTTTACAATTTTTGTATTTATTGATTCTGAGGTAAATCCCTTGGACTTTTGTTTACCCTTCTGTCAATTTTATTACAAAAGCTACGACTCAAATTTGAGAGAGAAATACCGAATCACATATGACCCTCTTTTGATATTTGACAATTCTTTTCTTGCGTATTCATCTGTAAAATATTTTCAATTAGGAGACTCTGGTCCTACTTGAAACCCTGAAGTTAAATGTATGAGTGGACGAGTCTTATAGAAGTCTCAGTGTTTTGGAGCTGTTTTTTTATCTCATGACAACAGCATTGTCCCCTGTAAGCTGTGTGTGTGTGTGTGTGTGTGTGCGCGCGCATGTGCGTGCGGACTCATGTTTTGCAACCAGCGCACAAAGAAATTCATGTGTGCATAAAAGTTTTCAAATTCTGTGGATAGTTTACAGAGATTTTATTGAAAGAATATTGATTCACTATGTCAGTTTGGAAAATGTGCATATGCTTCTGTCACCGGAGAAAAATTGCACAGCATTAAAAATTACATCAGGGGGGAATTTGAGTATTTCCCGAGTCAATGTCGAAATGTTATGCACTGAGTCTGATCAGAATTTGACAGTCATGGCTTCCGGTTATTTGCGACCCTTTATACCAGAGTCAGAGAAAACCTCCAATTTGTGGTATTCAATTTATTTGGACAACGTGAATAAAGTTTGACTCACGACGAAATTGAATTTGGAAAATTTCAAATATTTATTGCAAATTTTATTCCGCTTTTACTCATTCGAATTTAATCCGTGTGGACATTGGATTGGAAAATATCTAAACTGTCCCTTGGTATGCATGTGATAAAAAGAACCTGAGGATTTTTATGAGAAATGTCCATTCACACATCCAACTCCAGGGTTGAGTCCATGGTTTTGAGCGATAAAAAGCAAACACTCAATCAAGATGTAAGTCAAAAGAGGACGTAGATAGAAAATGATGAGTAATATTTTCCTCACTGACCCAGAGTCACGTATGAACGATTGTATGTGTAAAAAGACACGTAAGTGTTTACATCATTTGTCTATATGTCTATATAATAATTGGGAAATACCAATGTCTACAAAGTACTTCCTCTGGTCAACAAACTTCGATATTGAATTTTTTTTAGGATTTAGTCAAGTGGGTAGACGTGACAACAGACGTTGATCCCGAGAGCCTAGGCCAGTGATAGGAAAGGGCTTGGGGAACTAGGTATACGGTAAGGCTAGCTTTTGGGGACTAGGTATACAGTAATGTCTCCATTGGGAGACAGTGAACGCATAAAAACCTGGAAATCAAGAAGTAAGTATACGCCGTAACCCCATGTATCTCACCCAACATTTCCTTCCCTGGTCCAGAGAATCAAGTGTCTCAGGAAATCAAATTCGGTCGGAACTCCCGCTTTCATTCTAAAAGTGCATTTCAAATAAGTTTTTTGTCCGAAATCGTAAACGCTATTGATAGAGGTCCGATTGGTCTCTCAATAGAAACCACCTCATGATCAAAGTCTTCTGGCAGCGTGCTAGGTTGGGGGAGATCAATTAAAAAAATGGAAAAGGAGTGATCAGTAGATAAATCACTTCTCTCACCTTTTGTTGGGCGGTGATCATTATAAATATCTCAATTTAAAAAAACAAGCGTGAACACTACGGACACAAACAAGAACCAATTCAGCATTTGCTTACATCGTAAATTGAACAATTCACTAGAAAAACTTGGGGGGATTAGGAAACGTTTTTCTATACATAACATGGTGTAGACGTTGAAATAAAGTTCCAGCCATCTAGCTCCATTGGTACGGCTAGTATGCATGACAAAATCATTATGACTTAACTCCTGAGATTTTATACACGATAACATTTTAATACAGTTGAGTTTATACTTGAAATAAAAATGGGGCTACTTGATTTATTAGGAAAAATGAATTACCTAATACAATATCTTTAGGCTCCTTATTGCAAATCTATATATTAATAACACCCTCATTTTTGACGGGTATATATGCTATGAGTTATATCTAAAAAGATTCATCTATGATCACATGCTTGTGAACGCTGATGACGTAAGTGTATCTATCACAACAATTGATTTTTTTTAAATAAATGACGTTAGTTTATAGGGGACAAATGATAAAAAAAATATTTGATGTCAGTTGATTGGGGACAAACTTTCTTATAGAAATGTGTGTAAACACATCTGAAACTGCACAGTTCAAGGGAAATAATTCGTTTTATAGCTGCATTTTAATGTATAGTTTGCTGTTATATCGCACTCTTGTATTTCCGATTTTCATAACATTTCGATCTTTCAAGATGAAGTCAAGCAATGACGATCACTCCATACCTTCGTTTAGACGAGTGCTTCTCAAATCTTTTCGGGCGACCGTCCACTTCTACCACATATAATGTATCGGTTTCTCCAACCCGTAAAGTTGGTCGAAAATGATATATTGAAAATCATATGTGCATTCTTTACTCCTCACCCTCCCCCCGTCCAAGTCAGAGGTAAAAGTTTACTTCATTTTGTCCCATCACGAAGAACCAATATTTCTCTGAAGTGATTTTAACTCGGGACCAAGTGATTGCTAGGCAGCTGTTTTATCAACTGAGTCAAACTGACATGTCTACGTGATTCATGTGACAAATATTTCAAATGATTACTACAATCATTTAAAAAATACAACTCGTAATATGGTATTTGCAAGTTAATTTCATCCAAATAATAACATTTATTAATTTTGTTTATTGTTATGTACACAAAACAAAAGCTGCAGTAATCAACTTTGAGCTTATTGTTTCTCAGGCTAATTTATGATCATTTGGGTTTTTCCAAATTTTTATTCATAAAATTTTTCATCTAAATTTTTTAAAAATTTTATTGGGGTTTGTGTCAGCAGTGAGACGCCCCAGACTTATTTCCTGGAACCCCCACTTTGATTCGCGACTGTCATTTCCGTTTAGCTGACTTATACGTGCTTCAGAGAACGTCTCGTTGACGTGACATGCGCAGTGTGACCCAGAAACGGACTGTCCATCCCTAATCTTTAATCTTCTCGAACATCTGCCAAAACTGAAAGTAAAAGTAGGGCTTTAAAATTTCTAAATTTACATAAATTTGATTAGAATATTCCACTAAACCCCAAAACAGATCTGAAAACAAAACAAAAAAAAAAAGTCAGAAAGAAAGGACACTCCAAAAAAAAACCAGGGCTAGACCGACCATAAAGCTATTAAATTCAAAGACAGCATCCTCAGCTATCCAAGTGATGAGTTCTTGCTGTTTGTGGTAGGGGTGACCGAGGTAAAGAAAAGAATGAAACTTTCTTCAATAGTTAAGTGAAAAAACACCCCCTGCAAGCTGATGTAAGATGAAATTGAACCAGATAAGTAGACCTAAATTTGCCATGTTTTCTCTCTATTTTTCTCTCTATTTTCTCTCTATTTTTCTCATTTATTTCACTTATTATTCGTCTGTCCATACCCCCCTCCACTGTCTGTGGACTTTTACTAAGTTAGAAACTTAATATTTAAGGGAGAGGTATGCTCATGCGCGAACTACCTATCTGGCTGTACAAAAATTGATATAAATCCATTAGACTTGTTAGTATTCCACAGACGAAAGCTTGCCCCGTTATAGATACATTTAGTCGAAGATAGGATGTAAGATTGGCTGATTTACCCCGATGGACGGCGTGAATAACAAAAAAATTCTCTATACCTTATTTTTATACCGTTTCAAATCTTTCACTCCAAATCTTTATCCTAATCCTCTAACCTTCACCCTCCAAAGTGCTGCGTACATCCAGGCTGGTCTGCTTACCCACCAGAAGCAGATAGTGGGTGCTAAGAGCCGGTGGAGCTCTGAGGCCACTCTGATAGACACAAGCAGTGACCAATCCACCAGCCCCCACCAACATGTCATGGGCCAGCGTGGCAGGACATGGTCGAACACTCCCCATGGTTTGCACAATGAAAGTTATACCGTCTGTTCTTACTGGGTCCTCGGTCCCAAAAGGCCCAGTCACATCACTAGCCACATCACTCGCTTTGGGTGAGGGTGATGTGCTCCAACAGCGATCATCCAAACAAAACCCTCTTTCTGCATCTCTCTCTCCCTCTCCCTCTCTCACTCTCTTTCTCTCTCTCTCTCTCTCCCCCCCAAAAGATGCATTATTACAAAGATTGCCAACTAAATAGTGGCTTTTATTTACAGTATTGCCTTAATATATGATACGTTGTATATACACCTTTAGGGGTCTTTGTAAAAGTGTTTTGATCCGCTGAAGACATCCAAAGTTAGATAATATGTGAAAGGAAGCCCTTGAAACCTAAGTACACTTGGTAAATGTTAAAACAAGATCTAGCATTTAATAGGAAATGTTTTAAGGTTATTTATATCTATTAACTGAGGTTTAGCATGAAATTAGGTAATTTCCTATTTTACGTAAATAAAATAGTTCTCTTAGAAAATTGTTTCAATTTCAGGTGTATCAATCCATTAGACTTCTGAACATCCCAAAAATGTTCAGTCTCGAGAAAAGATTAATTATTTTTCTTCGAGGACGGTTCTATTTACAATGTAATTATAACGTTGAATTTGGTAATTAATTGCTTCCATTTTTACAGAATTAAGGCTTATATGTCCCCATCTTAATAATAGTGCAAGCTGCATGATGTTGAAAAATGAAAAGAAATAAGTGAATTCTTACAAAATAAAATCGGATCAAAGGAAAAATAATTCATTTAAACCATCAGTACTTTCGTAAAAATGGCGGGAATTAAGTCCCAGTTTTGAATTATCGTAGTCGCGAAGGTAGCATTATATCATCACTTTTAGAGACGATTTACTTCACAAGTTACTAATTTCTCTTGCAATTTCATTATTTTTGCCACTCAATCAGAATCTTCATAGAATAGCTCTGAACGTTTTTCCGTTTTCTGTCGAAAACATTCTGTCAGAGAAATGGCATAAAAATGTCTTCTCCATCTGGGCCTGATCTACATAGTTGATACACTGCACCAATTTTTCGTCTGGGGCTGAGTTTAACCAGTTTTCATCGAATGCAAGACACCAACAATCCTGTGTATCCTTTTCGTTTTTCGCCATTCTTGCAAGATTCGAAACTGTTTGATGCCAAGATTCCTTGGCAAGTTTTGCCCTTTTTTTTGTAGGGACTCATATAATTTCCTCTTCTCTGTCGCAATGTCTCAAAAGGTTTGATGACGCATGTTGCTCTTTGACCGGTCGTATTTTATGAGGGGTAAGTCAGTACAAGGTGTAACGACTTGCCCTGACCCGATCATTTTATTTCCTGACACAATTTAGGCCATAAAATCAGATTCTTGGAAAACAAAGTCTACACATAAATCAAACATAAAGACAGCCGTTTTAGATTATCAGGCAAAAGTTTATTGAGGCCTTTAAAAAAATCCGTTGAGGCCAGAATACTTACTCAAGGTATCAAAAATCGTTTCGTTTTATTTATTTATTTTTTTGTTTTTTGTTTTGTTTTATTTTGCTTTGTTTGTTTGTTTGTTTACTTTAGTTTTGGAGAGCGTTATCCGACGTGGCTTCAACCATCTCACAAAATGGTCGATGATGACGCCTGTCTACGGCGAGAAGTTCAGCGCCATCTGTCATGTTGCATATATTTCACACACACACACACACACACACACACACACATATATATATATATATATATATATATATATATATATATATTTATATATATATATATGATCAATGTGCATTATGATAAGAGTGAAATCATTATTTCAGAAGAATTCGTGTTATAAAAATGAATATCTTGGATTATTTTCAACTTTTTGCCCGTATGCAATACCATTTCTTTGGTATTTAAGGGAAATCATGATACGGCACTTCAGGTTCAAACTAATTGCGCATATCATCCTTTTTTTTTTTAAAGATTGAAACATAGTTATCAATCATGTTATTTAGTATCATAGATGGAAATAAGAAATAAATAAATGAATAAATAAATGAAAGCTTTTTCACTTTGAAAGAATTACTTCAAATAAACTTCTGAAAGAAAATATTCCATCAAGCAACCGTTACATCTGAGAATATGAATTCCTTCAAGAGTAACTTGAGAAAGATACTGGTCACGAAAAATTCAATTATACAAAAAAATTCAAATAGGAATTGGTACACACAATTGGGTTTTAAGATGAAAAAAATACAAAAAAGAAAACAGTTACAAAAAGGTAACACAATTTGCAAACGGTAATAAGTATTCCTTTTTTGGGGAGTTTCTACTTAGCAATCATTGTGGTACGTGGTACGTAAAGAAAAATAAATTCAGCTTCAAAACGGCTTGAATTTTTGCAATCTAAGGGAGGTAATTGGGCTGTCTTGCATCAAAAGGAACAAAATAATGCTTATTGTTTCCTTTATCTGTAAAAGGGTTCTCTTCAAAGATTTTTCCATACACCCAAACATATATTTCGGGCTCTAGACGTGTCCAATGCGAGTATTGAGGCCGTCTCGTTTCCACCACATTAAAAACAACTGAATTGCTTATTAGATTGTGTATCATTTTACTTGATATTCACAGTATGTTTGATGCATATATATGGTATGTAATATATGTATACACATATTTAATATATATGTTTACTATCGAACAAAGGTGGCGCGTGGGGCCAGCAGATCTTTCAACTATGGGAGGGTGCCGGAGCCCGTGGGCACAATTTATCTGAGGAAACCTGAACATCAAAAAATAATCCAAAATAAACAAATATTTTATCTTCTCAGTTATATGAATGTTTTGAATCTTTCTGATGCCTTGTCCAATAATTCAACGTACCACACACCAAAGTTTTTGACAGTGTTGACAACGATGAACTGTACTATCAAAACTTTCAAGTTATGAATACAACAAATATTTAAAGGACTCATTCCCACAAGAAATGATCAATTTTCGAACGGTAATCGGGGATACTGACATCAATTATTTGTAAAAATTCGACATTGTCAGTCAGCTTCCCAGAAGTTTTTTACAGATTATATTTCATTTACAACTCTGTCTGTAACAACTGCAGCAACTGGGAGATCATCTTCAAAGCTCAAATTGATTAAAAACTATTTCAGGAGATCACTCAGGACTTTCAGAAAACGAGACAGCTTGTAAAATTGATTTGAACCAGATAAACGATTTGATCGCCGATACTAAGTCTCAAAAGAAAATCTTCCCACTTTTTAATGCTTTATTGCGAAATTCAAACTTTTGGTGAGGTTTAATTTTGGTTATAATCGGAAGGAAATAGCATAGAGTTAGTTTTAAATAAAAGAAAAATACTTCTGCAAGCTCAACGAGGATTTTCGGCAAACGGTCGGAAATATTTCCGGAAGATTTCCTTACGATGTTTGGGGCTTATGAAAATAATCATGATGATTTTCTCAGCAAAAATGTCTTCAAGTAACCTCTGTAGTTTTTTTTCTAATTGTTTTTTTTTTATAGGCGTTCAAAATTTGCAAAATTTGTTTCTGTAATTGTTAGTATAGAAATACCTCGAATTGTGCGGTTTTGATGTAGTAGGGAAGGGAGGGACTAGTTGTAACGATTTTACCATTTTTGCACCCCTAATAAAAAAAAAATACAAAAGGTAACTTGAAGACAATTATGCCGAGAAGATCAGGATGTTTATTTTCATAAATACCAAAAAGGAAAAGGATTCATGGCTTCATTTTTGAGAGATGACAGAAATTATCGTTCAAAATAGCCGCAAACATGTAACATGACATGGAGTAAGTTGTTGCAACCAAACAGGAAACGAGGTCGTTCATATCAAATGTATTGGTCAGAGAACTGCCCCATATCTCGGAAATTATTGAAGATAGAAGGATGCGGTTCTAACCATTCGATAAGATGTGTCTTGAGTGTTCACTTACATTTCGGAAAACGACACGACTTAGCCTGGCCCAGTCTGTTAGTCACACTCTTTGAAGTTTATTAACTCAGACACTAATGAAGATAGAAAGATGGGATTTTCACCAATCAATAATGCATTTTTTCAAGATTTATGACTTATATGGGAAGTGTTATTATCTATTGTGATTTGGGGGATCATAGTGGGATTTTTTTTTCTGGAGCAAGTAATTTTTGGTTTCCTTGCTCCCGATGATGCACAATACAATAGTCAGACATATCATACAGAGAAAGTTATTTTGCATCTGTGTAAGCCAGGATTATCTCATTTTTAGTGAAATTCGAAGAAAAAGTATATTCTGATTATGTTTTCGTTGAATTCATTGTGTTAGCGAGTTACCAAGATTATCAGACTTACCAGATTTTGCTGCAAGCAGAGGATTAGACGACTTCCAAAGTTGTTGGCTTCTTTTTTCAAACATTAAAATCATTTTCTGCCATTGATTTATCATAGAAATATATAAGTTAATCTAAAAATTATTTCGTAATTCAAACAAAACTTGGTTAAAAGAACTTAAAAGCAATATTTTCAAACACTGTTCCAAGTTTGTTGACTTTATTTATCGACCGTAACAAGAATAAGACTAGCCCTCTCCTAATCTAGGGGAGAAAACATTTCCCCCTTTATTTATGCTGTCACCTTAAACAAAACCGATGTATTGAAATTGAATTTTTCTGCCATGTTTTAAAATTACGACCAACAAATCGGTAAGCGGTTCAGAATACTTACTCCAGGTATCCAAAATCGTTCCGTTTTATTTTTGTTTTTGTTTTTCTGTTGTTTGTTTGTTTAGTTTTGGGGGGTTTTGTCCGACGTGGCTTCAACCATCTCACAAAATGGTCAGTGATAACGCCTGTCTACGGCGAGAGGTTCAGCGACATCTGTGATCACTTATTGAAACAAATGAGAGTGTTTACGTATGGTTAACAACCAGCTCTGCTCCCCCCACAAACAGACAAGCGTGCGTGCGCATCCGCGTTTAAGGTATTGCTGTACAAATTAATGTAGCAAAGTATTTGCTGGAAAAACCATTAGATTATAATAACCTTGAACAGTGCAGTTCTGAAGGATACAGAAAATTTGGAGGGGAAATAACCGCATTAATCAAGGTAAACCTGTAGTTTCTTAAAAGAAATTACTACTATACAATTTGCATATAATTTTCCAATTGTTATGAACAGTTACCTCCCTTGACTCGGGATCTATGTTTACGAAGTATGTATTTCATTCAAATCCTAAATTAAAATTTACTGACCATTCAAATTAATTTCCCCCAATCCAAGACCGACTCTAGGGTCCCTTATACCTTGGGAAAGTTGAACCTCAACGCTCTTCGAAGTATAGTATTATCTTATTTGTTTTATAACGTTGTAACTCGGTTTGTTATAGTTCAGTTTGCGTTATAACATCAATGAATGCTGGGCCTCAAAATACCTTTTCTGTTAGGGCCATACTTGAGACAGAACATACAGTGCAGCTGCACAAGACTCAAAGATTTAGGACCTCCCCAAAATATTATACACAAGGCCCATGTTAAATTCGATCCAGTTTCAAAAGGTACCATTACGGGTTCCTACTATCCTGGAGGGGGAGATTTTCAAAGTTATGTTTTAAAAGGGCCAGTCGATCTACTAAAATAATGAAGTGTGATTTTTTTCTGAGATTTTTTCTGTTTTTCTGTCTGTTAAGATAGATGTTTCTACACTAAAGTAACAATTTTGCTGATGAAATATGCCCTAGTTACGATTTCAAACGACGGACTCTTCCACTTGAACAATTTTTGTTACTTCCACTAAAACCCCTCGTGAAATTGATCATGCGTAAACATTTCCTTGGGTAGATATTTAAAAACAATTTTTTTTAATTTTTACATATGCATAGGATCTTCCTCGAATAGTGCGACCTTATTGTCATAAAGTTAGATATTTTACGGATATATTTGAATATCTATGGGATGGTATTTGTTTATTTATTTATGGATTTATTCATTTCCCGAAAAGAGACCACTTATATATATGCGTGTTTGTGTGTGTGTGTGTGTGTGTGTCTGTGTCTGTGTGTCTATGAGTGTGTGTGTGTGTGTGTGTGTTCTTTCCTATGAATGATTTTTTTTTAAATCTCATAAGAATTCAAATATATCCATGAATTTTTTTTTTTTCGGAGAATAACAATATTACAATAACTTCACACTTTTCGACTCAAAAGGTAAGGGAGGTAACTCTTTGGTCTTGTTGTCATTCGACCCGGTATCGAAGGGAGATAACTCAAGTTTCTGGTTGCCATGGGTGACAAGGATGCAAATGGTATGTTTTTCTATTACGGACATTTTACCTTGGAGAAACCCGTTCACATTCCTTAAAATTTGAAACACGAAAATTATGACTACCGTCAGTGCAGAAACAGCACGGGAGGGGAGCCGGGTGAAACAGGATAGAGCACTTTACAGGGGTGCTGGTGAAGCCGATGATAAAGGAATTCCATCTAAAGGCGAGGGCAAATTTACCAAATGTAGACGTATGGACCCTTCCCGGGCTCTGGAACCCGCTAAGAAGAAACTCACTTCTATAGAGGCTCAAAGGATAATGAACGTATTTGTCGATACAATTAGTCGAGCCAAATTGGTGAGTATGATTCCTTACATTACTGAGAACATGGCTGAATTCGAACCGCTTTTTGAGGAAGATCTTTTAAAACTTTTCAAAGACCATATTGTAATACAAAACTGCTATGTGGAAATAAAACAAGAAATGATCAGGCGACACGAAAAGAAAGAGCGTAAGTTTAGTGAAGAGACCCAA
Source organism: Thysanoteuthis rhombus (assembly GCA_963457665.1). NCBI lineage: Eukaryota > Metazoa > Mollusca > Cephalopoda > Oegopsida > Thysanoteuthidae > Thysanoteuthis > Thysanoteuthis major. The sequence goes on along the minus strand of OY735238.1, from coordinate 26,090,537 downwards.
GAGACTCTTCACGATGAGGATGGTGAGTCGAACGAGCCAGAAATTCAACAGGAAAATGATGAAGATGTTTCGGTCGTCGACGGTGAGACACAGCCTCAATCGCCTCCGAGATCAGTTCACGATGGTTACAGGGAAGAACTTGAATCGCTTTTTGACAGAACGGGCGATGGTGTGAGTGAAAATCAGGGGCAGGAAAAGACAGATGCGTCACTGGTTGGTGAGGAGCAACAAGACGATAAGGGTGTGGAGTTTGGAGAAGGCGCTGAGGAGCAGAAGTGCGAGGAGGAGCGGGAGGAAGAGGAGCAGGAGGAAGAGGAGCGGGAGGAAGAGGAGCGGGAGGAGGATGAAGAACATGTAGCTGCAACTCAACTGCTGATGAAAAACTTGTCGGTTGTCGCTGAGCAGCTGAGTAACTCTTGCAAGAATATTCTTCGCGCTTTCTTCAAATATCCGTCTGCGATCACGGCCGTTCATAGCAAACTCGATAATATCTCGTCAGGTGCTGCCAAATTTATCACCAACCTGGAAGAGATGAAAGTGATCATACAAAACAGGTTGCTGACTAGTCCGCTGGAGGAAAAGGACCAAGCAGAGTATCTAAAGGAAATGGTGCAGAAAACACAACAAAACGAGCAACAAATCCAGAAACTTGAAGCTGAACTGGCTGAGGCCATGGCTATCAAAGAAGAAGAGGTTAGTGTCTTTAATTTGGGGTTGCTTGATTTGGGATAGCTACTTACTCGAGTGTAATTAAACTTGTAGAATCAAAGGCAATTCTACGCTGCATATTTGCAATCTAAAAGCAGAATAACGAAATATGTTCTAATAATGATTCATCATGAGAAAAAAATCATTTATTTAAATAGCAGTTGATATATTTATTTATAAACTGGGATAATCATGGACATATTCTATGTGAAACACTTGAAAAAGAAACTACTGAACTCGTTTCAGTGAATGAATTGGTGCTACAAAGCAAAAGTATTACTTTTAAATGGGGAAGTCCATTTTTACGAATTGAGAAACAGAAGAAAATCCCAATATTATATAAGTAGATTTATGTACTCTGTGTCCAAAAAATTAGTCTTTATCAGAATCTCACGAAGAAATAATACTTATGTAAAATATTAGTAATAATTTCAATTATTATTCGGACTATCCTCATCTTGGTTGTTTTTTCATCATCTGAGGTGTGGGGCAGTTTAACTGACGGGGGTATATTGACCGCCCCCCTCTTAGCAGTAGTAGTATTTTCGAATTATTATTGTCTCACACTGGGATTGAACCTAGAACCATCAGTAATATGTCTGATTCTGTTACCACTGCACTATGTGTCCATGTAGACAACCGGTGCTAATTTTTAGGAGCCTTAAACCTCAGGTGGCAGTTTTTTGTTTTTTGTTTTTTGTTTTTTTGGTATCTGATGAAGGCCGTAGAGTACAACGGCTGAAATGTTACATGAAAAACAACCAAGATGACGATAGTCCGAATACTAATAGAAATAGTAATAATACCTGATATAAAAAATTCAGAGCAACATATTAGTAATTGTTTGGAATAGGTAAGATTAAACATTATGCCGATTTTCGGCAGGTTAGGGGCGGGTAATCGAGGTAGATGCTATACAAGAGAAGCTGCTACTTCAGTTGACCTACGAGGGAGCAAGTTTCTAAATTGGCCATTTTTAAATCGATAAAAGTGGCGAGATTTTTAAGAAAATTTGCGGATGAAACAGAAGTAAGAAACTGAACAGTTGGAAATTTATTTTAACTAGAAATGATTTGGTTTAGGGTAATTGTTTAGGGTTGCATTTACTAATAAGATCATTAATTAATCATTCCTCTCAAAACCCTGTTAGTAACCCTCACTCTAAACCTTCCTACAAATCTTATCGAAAATATAATCGAAAGAAACGTTATTTTGACATTGGTAATAACCTAGCCTTAAATAAAGGTTTTCTATCACAATATAATCATTTCTGTATTCGGAGTAGAAAAGAAGAAATAGGAATTATGATAGTGGAACGGTTGTATATCATATCAAATTCGTAATAACCCCTCAATATATACTATACTAGCTATACTCTATTTCTATTGCATTGATATAGCTCCTTAGAATCGATATAATTTCTATTGTTCATTAGGCTGAGTAGGCTTAAGCTAAGGGGTCAGGGAGGGAGCCGAGAGCAAAAAATGTTTTGATCTAGTGTACCCCTGAGTATTTTGGATGAGATCATTGATTTGCATACATTTATATTATACACATCTTACATTATACACAGTACAACGATACAAGTTACTTACCGTGAAGACGTCATTTTATTCTATTCAACGGTTTCTGGGGACAACGTTATGAGAAGGCTTACTAAGTAAACATTAGAAGGAAATAGAGATAAATCAAATATCAGAAAATTATTTTAACCGTAGAATGGTCAGACTATAGAATAGATTACCAGAATATGTAGTTCTGCCAATAGATGTAGATTCTAAAGAGAATTATGTTTATTACACAAACTAAATGTTTTAGGTCCTAGATATTGCGTAAATATGACTGTTATGATGTGTGCTTGTAAATAGATATTCTAGATATTTCAAAGCCCAGCTTAAGGGCCTGCATGTTTGATAATCTGGCACTGGTGTTCACATTCAGCACTAATTGGTATAAGTCAGAAGAAATTTATCTTGTTTCCACTATTTTACGGAATCAGTGAATATTTTCCCGTGTCATGTAGTAACTTATATTTTGTTATGATTTAGCAACTTGAGTTACAAAAAATGAAATTCCGTCACAAATTTCAATGAACTTTTAATGAACTTGTAAGCTAACGAAACGGTATCAAAATATTCTTAAAATTGTAATAGACCTTTTTGAAAATGTTACAGTTTTCTTGAATTTCCGCCATATTTCCTGTAAGCCACGTAAAGGTGAATTGTCAAAGTAAAATTTGCCTAATGTTTAAAAGTTTATGCATTTAATGAATCCATTTCTAAACCGAATGATTAATTTCATAGTCAGTTATCTAACATTAAAAATTGAATTAAGTAGGCATGTTGTTTCATTTTATTGTCCTATTTTGGTGTAAATATGTCAAATACTCATATCGAATCAACAAGGACATTAATTCATCGATGCGTCAACATTCCACGTACCATTACTACCATTCAATGTCTTTTACTTACATCACTCATATGTGACAGGCCGAGAAAATTAACGTTCAATATTTATATTGTGAACTGGGTAATATAGGGGGATGCCTGTATCAATATAATAAATATTCTAGATCTATGTGTATACAATGCAAACAGTGCTATATCTTGGACTATAATAATATAATCGCATCTTTGATATCTCAAACTGCGTATATCAGAGGATACCTGTGCTCATAGTATTTCTTTAGTGTTTATTATTTCAACCATTCTGCAGATAAACTGTACATAGATTTACAACAGACACCATTTTTCATATAGATATGAGAAGGTCTATATCAGTACCCAAACGACGTTTCGTTTCACTTGCTCGCTTGGAAAAACATTCACTCGACATCTCTCACTCTCTCTCTCTCTCTCTCTCTCTCTCTCTCTCTCTCTCTCTCTCTCTGTGGCTGTTAATTCTTCAATTTCAACAATTAATTCAATTCAATATTTGCAAAGATATAATTATTTTTGTAGATTTTAATTCTAATGACAAATGACACCTGAGGAAGGCCACAGAGCACACAGCTAAAACGTTGTGAAAACATGAATAACAAGCATGAGGAAAATAGTCTGACTAAACCACAAACAGTGATTGAGACACCGTCTTACAAAATCTAAACAAGAACTATTTTATTTAAACTGTAAACTAAAACTTTCGATATTGGTTTCTTCAGTTTTTAAGTGAGTCTGTCTGTCTTGCATTGTTTGTATACATGTGCCACGCGTACAAGCCACACCAAAGGAGCTAGTCGGCTGAAGATTCAAACATATTTACCCCTTATTAGGGTCTAAATAAAATGTTGTTGTTTTCCCTTAAATGCCTTCAATGTAAGTTTAAACTAAATGGTTCCTTTAGTTTATGTCCAGCGGCGGTCACCCTTGCTGGTTTTTTGAAAATTCGAACTTTTTAATGATTCAACAAAAATCCTTCGTTGATCATCACTTTTTCCAATTTTGTTCAATAAATCACCCCAACACTGCATGCTGCTAAAAGACTTTGGTTATGTGACAGTTTCTATCGTTTGACTAACCAGACTTGTTTTCCCATGACAGACTCGCAAAAAGAACGACATAATCCGTCGCCTTCAGGAAGAGATCCGTTCGATTGACAAACAATCCGAGGATAACATCCGTCGAGTGAGGTCAGAGGCCGAAAAACATATCGCTGCCGAACTGAAAACAAGTGACAACAAGTGCGCCAAAATTCAACAGGAGCTGATTTTGTCCCGAAATTCTCTCCAAAATCTAACGAACGATCATCGAAACGAAGAGTTAGAACTCCGTAGGGTAAGTGCTATAGCCTGACACCCATAGGCGTCGGCTATTTTCACTCTAGCCCAACCCCTGGACCTTCTCAACCAGGGCCAGGGGCTTTGAAAGTTGCAACCTTACAGTAAATGGATGATAATGGTGCAGTACAATAGTTTTAATAGACCCCGACTTGATGTCCCAATATAAAAAGATTTTATTATTATTAACAGGTAAGATTGTTGCCACTAAGATATATGCCGAATATGTCATCCCACCTTGAAATATACGCCTTCCCCCAGCGGACAATAATTAACCTGTAAAAAATGACAGGTTATTTATGTATGGGTCGGCAATGAGGAGCCTTAAACTATTCTATTCGGGTCTCAACACAACACAGGCTGTTTTAATGTATGATCAGACATAAAGTCTGAAGAGTTTCTATGACGTAATTGTTACGTCATGATAGGAAAGTGAATTAACCAATAAGTAGCGTGAGTGCAAAGAAATGTACATATATGCTCATTTTATGTAGGAATAATTAGCTTTTGAAAACACATGAAGATAACCATTAACTGATTGATTGTATAATCCCTTTTCAAATTCTGAGCTCTCATATTAATCCCTGATTGGGTAAGAATTCGATAATTCTCCGTAAAGATGTGGTGGACCTCACAGTCCTAATTACTGTCAATTACAGTATACAAGCAGACCTGGCGTATAAATCGACCCCAAAATTTTTGCTCAAAATTCCGATTGAGGCCTATACTTCTTTTGAATATATTTTACACTCGCCGTAGAGTCGACTCCAAGTTTTCGAAATATTCTTCAGACTTGAAAAATACGCCAAAATTTACGGTATGTTTCATGCAACAAAGAGTAGTAATTAATCGTATTATCGCATTATTTAATAATTCACTCAGTTGTAATGTAAATAATAACATTAAAATCGTCTAATATAATCTATGTATTGAAATTATATTACTATGTTAAGCTTATCAATCAGTAAAAATTATTGGGTCAGTTTCATTATTGATTCACGAAATTTTGATCTTCCTGTTGGCTACTTTTAGCCATTCGGATCTGGCAACCCTGATCTCATTAACACTGATTGAGCGCTTGTATGTGTGTACGTATAAATAAGTAGCAAGCATCCAACCAAAAGACAGTTTTTAAAAAAATGTTGACCAACGGAGAACAATCCGAGAATGTGATACAAAATGTGACTGCTATTATTGAAATAAACATTTAAAAGATAAACACCATAATTAATTGGCTGCTGCTGGGTCAAAGTCCACACTAACTTTTATTCTGACTGAAGATGATTATTGAAACATTTGTATTTCATGAATGATAAATGAATTTATAAATCAAATTAACATATACTCTTTTTTTGTACGTCTTTGTTTATTGGCATGAAATAAGCCCGTGCGTATCTGTGAGGATAGATGTTCGTTAATATCTAAGACTTGTAAACTTACCTAAGGCAGTAAGACAGCTTTGTAACAATCAGCTAGTCTTGAGTTTAAATCATGTTATTAGAGTTGTAATTTTACATATCGGTTTACGCCCCGAAATTTGGTGAGGATTGTTGTTGTACCTGTCCTTGTTACGGTGGGAAAACACATTGAACTCTGAAGTTTTTATTTAAGTTTGACTAAAAGAAGACTTGATTGGGAGAGTAATGGAATTAAAATAGACGGCGAATATCTAAGCAACCCTAGATTTGCAGACGACATCGTCCTTTTCGTAGAGAACCTACACGACCTCCAACTAATGATAGACAAACTAAATGAAGAGAGCAAGAAAGTTGACCTACGCATGAACTTCAGCAAGACGAAGATCATGTGCAACAACCACATCAGGGATAAAAACACTTAAATCAAAATCGAGGATACAGAACTGGAGAAAGTAGATCACTACATCTACCTAGGACAACGAATCTCCATGAGACCCTCAAAAGAAGAAGAAAATCAAGCGAAGAATCACATTAGAATGGCAAGCCTTTGGCAGAGCAAGCTCAACCTTCAAAAATGAGAAGATCCCATTGATCCTAAAAAGAAAGGTGTGTAACCAATGCATCCTCCCAATAGTCACTTATGGAGCTGAAACACGGAACCTAACCAAGAGACAGATCCACAAATTGAGAACCATGCAACGTGCACATGAAAGAATTATGCTGGGCCTCACATGGAGAGACCACAACACAGCATAGCACATCTGAGAAAAGACAAGAATCAGGGACATCATAGAATCCATTAAATATCTCAAATGGCGGTGGGCTGGCCATGTTTGAAGAATGGCGGACAACCGATGGGCATCACAACTCACGACATGGATCCCCTGAGATCACATGCATAACCGAGGCCGGCAGAATATTAGATGGCGAGACGAGCTAGACAGGTTCAGGAAGTATTGGCTCCGCGGCACCTATGATAGAGAAGTGTGGCAATTTGAAAACACAAACGAGCCCCCCATTAGGGCGTGATCACAAACACTTTATAGATAATAGTTCATCTACTTTATTTCTAAATCTCACCAAATGTTGAAGGGACCCCTCTAGGAGTTAGCCCTCTCCCCCGTAATTTAAGTGATTTTTGCGTTGAAATTTGAAAATCTACAAATCAATAAGCCTGGCTGCTGCAGGGTAAAACTTCACTTCTACTTCTAGTCTGATTGAAGATGATTACTGCAATGTCTGTATTGTACATATGATAAATCATAAATCATAAAAATGCATATATCTTTAGTATAGATATATTTATAAGAATAAAATAAACCGTTCCATATTTGTAGCATATTTTCGTATATATGTAAGACTTATTGGTTGGCTCAGACGGTAAGAGAGCCGCCTACTGATCACTTGTTTTGATCTCAAATCATGGTAGGGAAATAATAATTCCATATATCGATATAATTTAACGTAATAGAACAAAGAGTGAAGAGTGTACTCCCCTAAATTAGTTGAGGATTGTTCTTGTCAAGGTGGAAAACAAAGTCAACTACAGACTCTGATTTTGACTTGGGTTTGACGATTTTTAGTCATAGCTGTATGTTCAAGATCTTTCAGTTATAATTTTCTGTACTTGGATTATGTAGGTTTACAAATATCTACTTGTGCAATAATAATGTTCTTGTGTCTTCGTGATTTAGCGGAACTACAAGGCTGAGACCGAAGTGGAAAATTGGATTCAAAAATATGATCAGGACATGGGACAGCTTCAGGTGAGTCCTCCTCCTCCAGGTACATTATTGCTGCTTTCTTTAGGCACCTGTTTTTTTTTAATACGAACCATATTCCAAAATACACTTAAAATGTAAACTTCATTTCTATTTCTAGTCTGACTGAAAATGATTACTTCAACGTTTGTATTGTGTGTATAATGAATATTAAATATATATACGTATATTTTAGTATAAATGTATTTATAAGAATAAGATATGCCCTTGCATATTTGTAGCACAATTTTTCATTGGCCTGTCGTCCATTTTCAAAATAATTATTGATGGTCTCTTTATTATCTTCCCCAACCAAGTGGAAAGACGGACATGAATTCATTTCTGTCCGCCGAAGTGTCTATCGGTTTGTCCCAACAATATCTCAAATGTTTCCGTGAAAAGGTTTATAGCGTTTGTGGATGTTTGCACTCTCTTTGTTTCCAGTTTATACCAGCAATGACACCAATTAGATATACAAGTATCAGGAGGGATTTGCCGCATGAACAGCGATCAATATTGATCCAAGATCAAATGATTAAACATACCACCACACTTGCCTAAAAATGAATCACCGTATCCCAGTTGCTTCATTTTTCTCACAATATCCCCCACTGAGTAAATTTTCATATCTGTATCACCTCCCCCACACTGGCTCTCCAGGCAGCGATACAAGGTTACAAGTAACAATACATTATATGATGTCAACCGACTGGAGTTGTCAGTTCCAAAGAAACAGGTGTTACCAGTAGGACAAGGTTGTAAGATGTTTTTTGTTCTGTTTTTTTCTCAATTAATGATTCAACGATACCCCTCTCTCTCTCTCTCTCTCTCTCTCTCTCTCTCTCTCTCTCTCTCTCTCTCTCTCTCTCTCTCTCTGTCTGTCTGTCTGTCTCTCTCTCTCTCTCTGTGTCTCTCTCTCTCTGGTTTTTAGAAAGTGGTTATTGGATTACACATATAGATATTCTAGATTCTAAGCCAAAAAGTAACCATGAGCACTAAAATAGACACAAGGACGGAGGGTCAAGCGAAAATCGGTCGGTGGCTTTGGCTACAGATAATAATAATAATAATAATAATAATAATAATAATAATAATAATAATAATAATGATAATAATAATAATACAATCATTAAAGATGTAAAGAAGCTTAGAGAGAGGATATTCAAATCCAACATGTAGAAATAGGTTCAAAATAACAAAAAAGATAATAAAAAAACTATGACAGACAGGTCTGGTTAGTTACTCAATAGAAACTGTCACAACGTCTTTTGGCAACATTCAACAAATAAGTTACTTCTCTCGACCCTTTGCTGGATCACTATTAGGTCCTAATTTTAAAAAATAAAAAAACATGAATGACGCTGGACACAAACTAAGGGATAGCATAAACTCACATTCTAAATTGAATCCTACCCCCAAAAAAGTGGGGGGATAATTTTCGTAAAACCAAAAAAGTTTTTTTTTTCCGCTCATCAGCAGCAGCCTCTTTAACGTCTGTCGTTAGACATAGACCTTCCCTGAGATTCGCCAGACCTCTCTATCATGGGCATAGCGGAGCCAATGCTTACTGAACTTATCTAGTTCGTCTCACTATCTTATATTATGCCAGTCACGGTTTCGCATGTGATCTTTAGTGATCTACGATATGAGTCGTGATGTCAAGCAGTTGTCTAACATTCTTGCAACATGACCAGCCCTTTGTCATTTGAGTTTTCTAATGGATTCTACGATATCTTGGACTCGCTGTTTTCCCCTAATATATTATGCTGTTTTATAATCTCTCCATGTGATTTTGAGCATGATTATTTCATGTCACGTTATATGGTTCTCTGTTTGAGGGTCAGTCTTTTGGTTAGGTTCCATGTTTGAGATCCATAGGTGACTATCGGGAGTATGCATTGGTCGTATACTCTTCTTTTTAGGACTAATGGGATTTTGTTGAATGCTGAGCTTGCTTTACCGAAAACTTGTCATCCTAGATTGATTCTTCGCTTGATTTCTTCTTTTGGTGATCTGGTGAAGACTCGTTGTCCCAGGTAGATGTAGTGGTCTATTTTCTCCCATTCTGCATATTCGATTTTGATCGCTGTGTCTTTGTCTTCAACATTTTTGTTGTACATGACCTTTATTTTATTGAAGGTCATGTAAAGACCAACTTCCTTGCTTTCTTCAATCAGTTCGTTTTGTTGGAGGTCATGAAGGATCTTAACAAAAAAGACGATGTCGGCTGCTAATCTGAAATTGCTTGGGTATTCGCCATCTATTCTGCAGACTTTTAGTTCCTTTGATGCAGCCTGTACGCGTAGCATGTATATAGCCAGCCAGCCAGCCAGCTAGCTAGCCAGAACCACTTAAAACTGAAGAATCTTGTATTGACGTTTTCTGAAATCCATGGAAGATGGTATAAGTACAAATGATGATATAGTTATGAAATAATGTTTATCAGATTTATTGGTAAGAAAAATAATCAATAAATATTTCGTTCTGTACTTCTACCGTTCCACTTGCCGTAAATACATTAAAACTGTTGTGTAAAATATTTCACCTGGTTTCGAATGATTCAACGAGAAGACTTTCCGCCGTGTGTTAATTAACGTAAATATTCCATTGATAATGGGTCTTTTTTTACTGGCTACTTTATCAAGGATGTAGCTTTGTGAAAAAAGATTTATAAGAGCTCACTTGGTATTTGTTTATTCATGTTACTATCACACTTAAATGACAGGGCCCTCTGGCCTAATTATTGGCATGAAGACTCACGAGATATCCATTTGTTAGACTATACAAAGTTATATATCGGAGATCATTTGAGATAAACAATGTAAATTATTCCAATTGTTGAGCAAGAAAAATATATCAAAGAACATATTTTTCCTGTATTGTTGTATCTATATGTGTGTGTATATCATTTCATGCACATACCTCTGGAAAAAAATAACAGCTGTGCCACCAACATCGGATTATGACACTGGAGTTAGGCATTGTTTAAGGGCTAAAGCATCATTATCACAGACCCAGAGAGCCCCTGTCGTACCTCACGATACCATCAGACTTTACCATCGCAGTGTGGGAATGTCAAATGGAAATGCAGCCTCGTCAAAGAGTTTTGTATTCATAGATTTCTAATCAATGTTCATGAGCCAAGATATAAAACTAATTCAATGATGTATTGTATTTGTAGGAGGTTAAAATAATAATTTTCGATTTTTCTTGCAGGATGAGTTTGAGACCATCGACGGTATTTACAGCGAAGAGAAGAAACAGCTAGGTGAACTGGAAGAGAGATTTGCTACTTTACAGAAAGAATACCTTATTGTCATCGACGAACGTGAAGTAGCACGTAAAGCGCGAGAGGAGTCGGAGAGGAAACTAGTCCTGATGGTTAGGGGTGCCACCACAATTCAAGCTTTTTGGAGGTCATATAAGGTGCGCAAAGTACTTAAAGCCAAGAAGAAAAAACAAGGATCCAGTGAAAAGAAGGGCAAGAAGAAGAAATAAGTTTTTATAAGTAAAAAAAAAAATCATACATAATATCATTCTGCTTGTTCCTACCTTCGTGTGTTCGACTTTTACACTTTAATTTTGATAAGAGGGTAGGAAGAAAGAGGAGGTACATATAGTTAGGTAGTTCAATAAAACGGTTGGAAAGGAGATAAGTTGAGCAGTTTTTATGGGACAATAGGAAGGATTTCACTGAGTAGGGTTGAAGCTATTTGAATATGAAAGTGATCAATGTTTGTATAACATTTAGATGAAACCATGGATGGACAAAGAAGATTGGAAGGGATAAGGGAAAGAATGAACAGGTACAGGGAAAGGGTGAGCGAAGAGCTGAGGCATGAAATTGAACTTTTTATGAAAGGAGGTTGTTGTAGACTGTAACAGCATTACAGGAGTGGTAACTCAGTTTTCCCTGATGAGATCAACCGCGAATAACTGTCTACTTTGAATTTCTGAAATAAAAAATATATAAACAAGTTTTCAAGCTACGCTGCCTTGTACCATGAAACTGAACAGGCAATACACTTCCTAAAGAGAGTAAAACTAAAAGATTGTCATGAACAGAGAGTAAAACCATTGAATTTATTAGTTTTCTTCCAGCAGTACCTGCCATTCATTAACCACACGTTATTGAAATATTTTGAAGCGAAAACTCTGAGTATGTGTGCGTGTGTGTGTGTGTGTGTGTGTGTGTGTGTGTGTGTGTGCATGCGTGCGTGTGTGTGTGTGTGTGTGTGTGTGGTCACATTTTTCATTAATTATTTGGCTTGTGAACTACTTGTAGGGTTAATGTATGTGCAGTGATTCATAATGAGACTCCAAATGATCTTGAACATTAATGAGCGAACGATGATAATCAGAGTTGCACATTCCGATTTGATCTCTTTCCGATAACTTTTTCCACTTCCGGCTAACTTTATCGCTAAAAATATTAAATACATATGTTCTAAGTTAGCAAGAAAATAAGAATAAATCGGATGATTTTTGTTCTTAAATGGCCAGATTTTCGGTTATCTGACACCGCTAGTTATTTTTGGCAAAATAGGGAAAAGGATTGATTAAATCTAGCCGGAAAATGGCTGATTTGGCATCTTTGGTATGGGTTGAGTTGTGATATATGCAACTAAAAATGAGAAAAGGGAAAATAGTGGTAAAAAAAAAATCATAATCTGGTTTCCAATGCTCTAATAAAGTTGAATAATAGAAGAGAAACCTCTTTTATGTTGGGTATTGAAGTATTCTGTATTATTAGTCCACTAGTTGAGATGGAAGGAAAAAATAAACGTTTATATTTGAATTTCTATGTGACGATTTTTCAAGAAAAAATGACTAAGTGAATTCGTTTCAGTTGAAGAGTCCATAGTTTGAAATGGTAGGTAGGAGATATTTTTATCAGCAAAATATTTACCCCTGAGTGAAAGAGTCAAGTGTTACGGTGATAAAAACAGAAAATTTGCACTATTCATTGTATAAGTATATCAACTCGGTTTGAATTTGTTGTCGGGCTTGGGAGATCCGGTGAGGATCAAACCCACTAACAACAGCCAGCAAGATTAACTCGCTGATCATTGCTACACGAAGTGTGTCCTGATTATTTTTATATAATATTACTTAACATAGTTTTGCATTCGACCATCAATGATGGGAGATCCAACAAGGATTAAACTCACTAAAAACTACCAGCAAAATACGACGCAAATTCTGGTCCATTTTTACTTTTCATTTGATCGTTCCAGTGGAAAAAGATCACAGATATTGTGGAACTGAGATTTTTTGTTTAGAGAAAATATTGCATCATTTGCCAGGAAGAGTATATAGTTTGAAACGGTTGGTAGGAAGATACTCTTCAACAAAATTTCAACCTTACCAATGGGAGAGTTCAACGTTACGGACAGTGAACCAAGGGAATCACACTGTTCATTGTTAGAGTAGATAAATAGAGCATATCGAAAGGCTACTTTGAAAAGAAAATCAGGCAAGAGTGATTATCATGCAGACGTTTTTACACGTTTCAGTCATCAAACTAAGTCGATGGGAAACAAAAATTTTCCACTCAAATAAAAACACAGAGACAAGAAGGTCATTGAGTGTCATACGAAGCTACCACTCCAATAACAAAAAGAACAAGTGTTTAAAAATTAGACATCAAAGCTTTTATACCCGTAAGATACACATCACATAGTAACCCACCCCGCCCTGCCCCCACTTAAAATTCAAAGGAAACAAAAGTCCACCGAAATCAAATTTCAAATTTTTTAAAATTCAAATGTTTCTGTCAATTAAAAAGATGGAATTTGATGTTACGATTCGAAGTTCCTGCAACCAGCCTGCAAGAGGGGAACAATCGTATCGGGGGCCCTGGGCTAAGGGGCCCTGATAGATTCTTGGGAAGAGCTACCTACCATAGAGAAGGACAAGGGTATTTGTGCTGTCTGTGAGTGTGAGGGAGGAACCCCGAAACTGCTTTGCACCGCCTTATAGAATTTCTCTCGCGATTTCTGGAAAACACAAAGGAAACCAATTTTCATACTTCAGGCGATTAGCAATATGTTTCCAATTGAATCTTCAATCCAACATCCACGGTTTCTGCATTTTCGTATTTATGATTCTCAACAAGAGACTTTTCATCCTGAACACTTTGATATCCAATATGTATTCAAAGGCTTCAAGTTCCAGAGAACATAGCTCTTATCACATTCTACAAGTAAAAAACTTTTTATAATGTTCTATCTTGAATATTAATTTTGCATATAAAAAGTTTATTTTATTTTTGATACGAGTCCTGTCATGACAGTTTACGTTATTGAAGCATAACACTTAGTCTCTCTTTGCTATTTAGGGTGACTAATCATCCTACGCATTCGTTGATTGACGATGACTACTAAGACGTTTGCATTAGTAAAATTTTAAATCGTTGTTGTTTAGGAATGAGGAACTGTGATCCAATCTTAGAAAAGATAATATACTCGCTTAGAAAAATATTGGAGCAGTCTGAAATCCCTTGAAGGTGACTGAAGAAGATTGGAGAGTGAACTGTCGAAAAATCATTTAATGAAAATTTTTTTTAAGACTCCTTTTACAGAATAGGTTTCTTTAGGTTTTTATGAACAGAAGTAAATTATATCTCTCAAGATTTTGTGAGTTAGCTTAGTACAGCACAAGGACAGCTAGAATGAGGGAGATTATACTACTATCCCCTTCATTTTCAATATCTTCATTTTGCCACTTTACTGGTTGAAAAAGACAAGGATACTTTTATATCGAAGACAAAAACGCACAATATAGCAAAGTCCAGATTTAAAATATACTATTCACAATAAGATAGAAACATTTGGAATATTCTCGTTCCCCTGACTGCTTTCAGATTTGTTTAGGGATTGGTGACAGTTGCATGACGATGGTGCAGGGCATAAGTCAGGATATACTGAACATTGTTACGATCAGGAGTACTGCACGAGAAGTAATGGAGCGCGGTAGCTGGCAGACTATTTAACTGATATCTCGAAATAAGTAGACTGATCACACTTATCGATACGAGAAGTTCACGGGCAACATCAACCTGTCTTTTCTGGTCAAGCGCTAGTTATTCACTGAGCTCACGACGGTACATTCTGAACACTCAAATTTAGACTAACAACCTTCTTAAGATACCTTGTTCCTTTTGTTGCCCCCAAAACAAAACTGAACATGACTGTCACTGCCCTGCCTGTGATTTTTAAGCTATGACCATTTGGAAGCTAATCCACCTCTAATACGCAAAATGAGAGCAAAGAAAACGAGGGCAGTATTTTCCCCAAATAGAGACACGTGTGATTACATGAAGGTAAAGCCATTTATGACGAACAAAAACTGCAAGCAACAATAGACATATCTTAACATATTGCTAGTAGTATGTAAAAGAATTATGTGGAACAGATTTCAGAATCTTGAATTGTATTTTTTGCCCAATGCAACAGACAACATATTCCCTCTTCAAGTAAGAAAATATATACATTAAATGCAAAAACACGCGAAATCAACACTGGTTATCGACTGGACCGACGGATACCCTCCCTCTATTTCATTTTTAAATAGCGGGTTTGGTTGCTACTTGGTTTAACAGTCCGGTCTGCAAACAGCTTTGACTGTAGCTGTCCGAGTAAATTATATTTTCCCAGCTTTTCAGGGGTGGGGGTCGCATACACGCTGTTCAAAAAATAGCTCCTGTTCTCGAAACGGGTTTTGTAAAGGCGTCAGTCCCCTTTTAGTGCCATGGGGGAGTGTACCTGTCTAAGGTTGATCTTAAGCGTCGGTGGCTCTTCGCCACTCTTGAAGTTGGACAAGGCGGCGACGTTCAAAGCACCTACCACCAGTGGGACAGATTTTTCGCCACTCAAAACGATTTAGTTCTAACCTCTCCAAGGGGATCAAAGGTGAACAAAGAATTATAGAAAGAATCACAGAGAGGAAACAATCAAATTAAGGCAACAAAGTTGTGTAAACTAAACTCTCCTCTCTCTTCTCATGAACATCGGTTCATAAACGGGGGACGTTGTTGAAAACTGAGGGGAAAAAAAGCTGTAAACATCAGCATGTTGGCTGAGTACAGAAGTCAAACGAACATTTCAAGGGAAATTATAAATCACCACTGCCGATATATGCTCATTTTTATTACATAAATTTATCATAAACTTACATTGTAAATTGAACCCTCCACTTAAAATTTGGCGGAGGGGTTAAAAAACAAAAAAAAAACAGCAAATTCACTCCTCATTAAAGAGAGTGTATGTGCGTGTAGAATTTCAAGTTTCTACTCTGAACGCTCACAGCTGGACTAAGTCCACATATATAAATCCATTTATATAATTGTCAAAACACCTGAATAACATAGATCCAGCAAGAGTGTTTAAACCGGTTTGTTATGGGTAGTGATGATTAATAACAGCAACAACAATAACAGTTGCATGCACAACAGACGGGATACCTTTGAAAAAGTGTTTTTTCTTTGTTTTTTTCCCCCTCAAATTCAAGGTAACCAATGTCTTCTGACAGCATGTAGTGTTCGAATGATCAAATAAATGATTTGGAAAAAGGGGTGATCAATAAATAAGTTACTTCTCTTGCCTTTTTTCAGTCACTAAAATAGCCCAATCTCCAAAAAACAAGGAAGTACATAAACTAAGGGACCAATTTAGCATAAAATCACACAGAAAATGGACCCCAATCTCATTTAGAAGACGAATTTTCAAAAAAAATAAAACATTTCCCCTACTCATTTAGGGGAGTGTGTGTGTATGTGTGTGTGTATGTGTGTGTGTGTGTGTGTGTGTGCGCGCACAATTTTAATTTTCCTATGAACAGTTACGGGCTAATCCACCAATGTCTGGCAAGTGTTCAGAGACCCACTATAATGCACAATAAGCGAACACTTTCGTTTCGAAAAAAATGAGTGTTTTAGGCTGTCAGCTAATTTATTGAGTTTGATTCTTACAGGGTGCTCCACAAATGTGACATTCAGGAAAGAATAACTTAAGGAGGCACAAGCACAATCCCTTTTTGTCTCATACGAATAAAGAAATTCTATAAATTAAAATACAAGTATTCTGAAATTATTTTTTCAAATGAGAATTTATTTTTTTGTTTCTCATCTAATATAATGTCTTTCGTCTAATTCTTTTATATTTTCTGTTTATTGTTTCGGCAGTGAATTCATTTAATCAACTTTTTTTACTTTTGTCAATTCTCATGCTAAAAAGCCACGACTCAAATCTAAGAATTACGTATTACTTTCTTGTTTTTGATGTATGAAAATTGTACCCTTCCGCTTGTATTTAGTTGTTTAAGAAACAAAAACAAAAACAAACGTTCAATCTGACCTCAAAATTCTGGATCCACTCCTCCTAACTTTTGTAAATAGCAACAAAATAGGAATGAATCAGAGAAATGAACTTTTCCCTCAAAGAATCAGAACATGAAATACTCCTTGCAAACAGAGGCAACTATTTACCCATCTCTCCATGACACGTATACTTGAAACGTAACACTCACCGACTAAAAGGCATAAGAAATATAGCTGCTCAATAAATCAAAATGAAATATAACAAGCATGGCTGCTGCAGGGTCAAACTCTTTCCCGACTGAAGATGATTACTGTAACTGATGCATTGTATATCATACAATACATAGAAATATTGATATATTTATCAATTTAATAAATGTATTTATTTATTAGAATGAAATGAACCCAAGCGTATCTGTATGATAAATTTCCGTTAATATTAAAGACTTGTCAGTTTAGCTCAGTCAGTTAGACAGCCTCCTTGCAATCAGTTGGTCATGAGTTCAAAAGGGGAATATGAATTTTACATAAACCCCACATTTTGTTCCTCTTGTTCTTATTCTTGTTACGATAGAAAAATCCAACTCCAGTTTTGGAGTTTGACAACATCAAATTAATAACAGCGTTTGAATTATGAGTCTTGGTGCGAGAAAAGTTCTTAGTGTAAGTCAAGCATCACTAATACAACATCAAAGTAACGTGTGAATGATTTTCGGTAAGTAATTTTTTATCTCGTCACAATGTTTCTTATGTTTTGTAGTCAGTGAATGCAAAAATATTATGTTGTGCAAAATTTTCCTGTAAAAAAAAAGTATGTGCAGACTATGTGCATACTAAATGCTTGTACATTAGTAGACTTCGTTTCAAGATCATTTTGGTACAGCCTATCTCTCATGGCTTATAAAACTGTACTGGCATCTTTTCATACAATACAAGTAGAATTGCATTTTGCGAATTGACGTATTTAGATTTTAATCAATACCTTGAACTACTTCGTTCAGTTAGTTGTTCCATCAAATAAAACATAAATGAGTAGTTCTTATTTTCACATGATTTTTATGTTGTTGCTTTTGTTTGTTTTTGGTGTGGTTTTTTTTTTGTTGTTTTGTTTTGGGTTTTTTTTTTTGCATTTTCGCACCAGTTACTTGGTGGTCACCGCTTGAGTCTAAGTGACAGCAAATCTCCACAGGTCTCCAGCCCTCCTCTTCACACTCTCACAGTCTACAGTAATGCAATGGTTTGCAGTTCCATACCAGTTGCCCAGTTGCTATCGCTGAAGGCTGAGTGACAATAAGTCTCCTCGGATCTCTAGCCCTCTTCTCATATCTCCCTCACCTATCACTGCAGCACTGTGGCTCGTACCTCCATCACCATTTGTGGTGGTGGGGGTCTTTTGTTTTTTGTTTTGTTTTTTCTCTTTTTTCTTTTCTCTTCTCTCTGTTAGGCCACTGCTAACAGCTGGGGTCGTAGATCTCATATTTCTAGCACTTTCCTCGGTATTCATGCAATATCTAGCAGTGCTGTGGTTTGTATAGTCTCGATCTTTCCTTTCATCCCAAATTCTTCCAATCTTGCTTTCAATGTCTTCGGTACTGTGCCGAGTGTACTTACTATGAATGGTTCTACCCTGACTTTCATGTTTGACACCTTATCAAATCCCTTTTCAGATCCTGTTATGTTCCCAGCTTTTCATTCTCTTTCATATTTACCCTATTTCTATTATTTGGCAGGTTTTCTTCTTGTTGTCCACGGTCACTAAGTCCGGTCTTCTTGCTTGGATGGGATGGTCTATTTGGATGTCAAAGTCCCAGAGTAATTTGTGGTTTCCATTCTCCAGGGCTGACTCTGGTTTGTGCTGGTACTACTTTTCCGTGGGGTTAAGTCCCATTCGTTTACTCAGTGCCCAGTGTATCACTGTTGCTTCTCTATCGTGTCTGTGTTTATACTCCTTCTGGGCGAGTTGACTACATTCACTGTTTCTGTGGTTTACAGTCTCATCCCTTTCCCCACATAGGCGACGCTAGCTGTTTGTCTGTGTTCTGTCGATTTTTGTTTTGATATAGTTTTTATTATTATTACTATCATTTGCAAATTATTATTATTATCATTATTATTATTATTTGGAATCTCACACCAGTTGCCTGGTGGTAACCGCTGGAATTTGAGTGACAGCAAGTCTCCTCAAGTCTCCAGCCCTCCTCTCCTAGTACTTGTAGGTCGCAGTAATTCTGCGATTTACAGTTTCACACCGGTTACCCAGTGGTTATCGCTGAAGGCTGAGTGACAATAAGTCTCCTCAGGTTTTCAGCTAACGTCTCCTCTCTCTTTCGCATATCGTGACAGAGCTACAGTTCGTTGCAGTACTTATATCTCCAGCACCTTCCTCAGTATCCGTGCAGTTCCCAGTAGTGCTGTGGTCTGTACGGTCTCTATCCTTCCTCTTATCCCGATCTCCTCCAGTCTCACCCTCAGCGTTTTGGGGATAGTTCCCAGTGCGCCCACTATGACCGGTACTACCCTGGTTTTAAAGTTCCACATCTTCCTCAGCTCTCTTGCTAAGTCCTGGTATTTTTCCCTTTTTTCAGCCTCCTTCTTTTTTACTCTATGGTCTGCAGGCACAGCAACGTCTACTATTTGGCAGGCCTTCCCTTTTTTGTCTACTATTACTAAGTCCGGTCTTCTAGCCTGGATGAGGTGGTCAGTTTGGATGTCAAAGTCCCACAGTAGTTTGTGGTTGTCATTCTCCAAAACTGCCTCTGGCTTGTGCTGATACCACTTTTCTACATTATTATTAGTAGTATTATTAGCATTATTATTATTAGCATTGTCTCACCAGTTGCCTGGTGGTTACCGCTGAAAGTTGCATAACAGCAAGTTTCCTCAAGCCTCCTACCCTCCTCTCCACACTCTCATAGTCCACAGCAGTGCTGTGGTCTATAGCTTCACACCAGTTGCCCGGTAGTCATCGTTGAAGGCTGAGTGACAGTAAGTCTCCTCAGGTCTTCAGCCCTCCCCTCATTTCATTTCTTCCTCACCTATCACTGTAGCGCTGTGGTTCGTACCTCCACCACCATTAGGGTGTGATTTGTTTTGTTTTTTCCTTCCTCTTCCTCTGTTAGGCCACTGCTGATAGCTGGGGTCGTAGATCTCATATTTCTAGCACTTTCCTCGGTATTTGTTCAGTTCCTAGCAGCGCTGTGGTCAGCACAATCTCAATCCTTCCTTTTATCCCTGCTTCCTCCATATCTTGCTTCCAGTGTCTTTGGAACGGTTCCAAGTGCACCTATTATTACCAGTACTACCCAGACTGCCGTGTTCCACACTATTATTATTATTGCTGTTGATGTTGTTATTATTAATTGTATAAGCATAATTATTGATCACTACATTATTTTAGGTGAACACATCAATTTCCTGTGTGCGCTGGTTCCAAGACACGTAATCCAACTCATCTAGTTGTTAGCCAAGTCATCTTACTCTGTAATATGGATAAAAAAGGGGAAAGAAACAACATGAAATGAATGCTGTACCACTATATGAAAAATAATTGTATCAAGTTTTATGTGAAAGTTGATTATGTACGAAGTTTGAAACACCGTGAGCAGATTTTTTTGTTGATAAGAATCATGATTAGATCTAAATGGGATAATGTTATTATGATAATTTTTTTTTAAAAACGAGCAAACAGGAATGTCTTGTATGTATTTGAGTGTTTGCGCATACAGCTGATAGTACTATTTGTGCTATCAAAACAGTCGCATCAGATTAGTGCAACAACTGAAATTATATCTGGATTAGTAAACTATCGATCTGTCTGTTTGAACAATCAGAAAGAGAGGAAGGGTAGATTTCCGAACACACAAATACAAAATGCTGTTCTGCTGTCAGGATTAAAGGCCCAGAATGTAACGCTTTACTGTGGCCGACTTTTACCTTTTATTCTTTAGTCCCACCGAAATGAAGCTGATTGTGCCCTCATCTTCAGTCGTCTTGTGTCTCGGTTGATTTAAAACCTATTTACGTACTGCCTTTGGTAATCCCTTCGATTTGTTATCATTTTTTTGAATGTTTTATTTAATTCTGTTAAATTTTGGGAAATTTGATTTCATAATTTTATAATTGAGTGTAAATCTTACGATTCAGTTAAGATATGAATGCATTCGATTTTATGATTAAATGATACATGCTAAATATTGAGATTGTCCTGATGAGATATGTGCACTTTTTCTTAGACAGTATGGAGCACTAGCTGGAGAGAGACAGAGTGACACATAAAAGAGATGGATGCACTAAATCCAGTGCATTAGTTTCATACTTCTAATGTGGTTGAACAAACTTTTTTCCGGGCTCAAAACAAAATAAAACAAACAAAACACATTAACATCCAAACAAACAATACAAAACAGTCTGATAACACAAACAGAAACTATGAAACTCGGAAAACATACTCGACTATTTGAAACACTTTCTTGTGTTACTGAATCTCTGAAAATCTAACTTTTGTTCATTTCGAATTTTTAGTTGCGATATGTAATGTATAAAATAGTTTTCTATAACTGATTATTCATAAGTATTTGTCTGAATAATAGTGAGTTTGATTGTTTGTCTTTCCGTGTGTATGTCTCTCTCGGTATGTGAATGCACACATGCGTAAATATCTTGTAACAAATATATTCAACAACGTGCAGTCGAATCTTCAGAGTATTCCAATCTCAAATGAATTCAGTTCTTCCAACATAAAAACAGGACAGAACAAATACAATAGTACCGTAATTTGCAAGGGGTGTAAATTTTGACAACCGTACAATGAACTCAAATCTGGAAAGTACTCTATCTTGGAATGAAAAATTGCATTAAAAACATTGTTTTGAATAGCGGCTTTTATTTTTCAAAGGAAGAAATGGAATTTTTCCCATCTTTCGAAATTCGACGCAGATCCTTTTTTAATCTCTTAGTTATGAAAGTGGGAGATGGCCATTACGATGAAGTGTTCTAACGCTCAACTAACCATTTTAACATTATTTATTAAGAATTGATTTGAAAGAAAGAAGAGGAATGAAACAAGGAAATGAATGAACAAAGAGAAAAAAAAGTAAAAAGAAACGAAGTAAAAGAAATAGAAGAGAGAGAAAAAAAACGAAGATAAGACAAAAAAGAGCGAGGAAAACAGAGAGAAAGAAAGAGAGAAAGAGAGAGAAAAGGAAATATCCTTGTGTTATTTATTTGGCTTCAAGTTGAGTGCAATGTATATTTCAAAAAAGCAAGAATTACAATTTTCATATGGATGATGTCAGATTTCTTTTAAAATTACCACATGTAGAAATCGGTGAGAAAGTCTGAGTTCACCTTAATATACATACCGATGGTCTTCAAAGATTGACTACTCGGGAAACGTTTTTCAGTTATTAAATCTTTGAGGGAACCTTTCCAAAAACAACTTTCCCTTCGAGTGCTCAATTCCTATGGAAGAGCATTGCATATATATATATATATATATATATATATATGCAATGCTCTTCCATAGGAATATATATATATATATATATATATATATATATATATATATATATATATATATATATATATATATATATATATGCAATGCTCTTCCAGAGGAATAGAGCTCTCTGGTGGATGGAGAATTTATGCGTAAATAAATTCAGCCTTACTGACCGTCCAGTTCCGTAGCTCAGAGGTAGGATACCGTCTCCGGATCTGAATCGAAGGTTTCAATTCTGCCTCGCCGTACTGGATGGGATAATGGAAAGTCTATAGCCACACTGAAGAGATGTAATACATCAAAACAGCTGTCTGTGGATGACACAATATATGTATATATTGTTGTCTCATCTATATATATATATATATGTATATATATATATATGTGTGTGTGTGTGTGTGTGTGTGTGTGTGTGTGCGTGCGTAACTATTGTATTTGGACAGAGTTCATGGAATTATCCGAAAGTGTAAAATCCAAATCGAAAATACGGACGGAAAAGTAAGAAGAAAGCTCACTGAGGGAAAATAGACATATGAACGACTACTGACTGAACAACATCCAATTTGATTTTGATGTATCTATTGGAAATAAGCCTTTGGAATTTAGTAAAAGTCATTCAGAACATTAAAAACTTGTAAAAGCCATGAAGGGATCGTTTATGTAATGAAGTATTAATAACTATATTGTGAAAATGTCACTTTGTTTCGCAGAAGCCGTGGAACGATCGTGTAGGACCCTGGGTGTCCACAAAACACAGGTGTAATACTGCTGCTGCACACCTTCTAAAACCGACGATAAAGTCAAAGTCTCTTCTGTTAACTATCAAATAATGTGGTCTCTATTTTGCTTAGTTGGCAATACAATGTTTAACAATATATATACATATATATATATATATATATATATATATATATATATATATATATATATATATATATATATATATATA
Source organism: Thysanoteuthis rhombus (assembly GCA_963457665.1). Lineage (NCBI taxonomy): Eukaryota > Metazoa > Mollusca > Cephalopoda > Oegopsida > Thysanoteuthidae > Thysanoteuthis > Thysanoteuthis major. Next base: position 26,067,108 of record OY735238.1, on the reverse strand, counting down.
TATATATATATATATATATATATATATATATGTATATATATATGTATATATGTGTGTGTGTGTGTGTGTGTGTATATATAAGTATATATATATGAAGTAAAAGGCTTCTTAGATTGGCTCCAAAGCCCAAGTGGTGAATTTTCGTTTTTCTTACACTTATGTGCTGCTAATCATCATCATCATCATCATCATCATCATCATCATTATCATCATTATCAGCCCTCTAAGCGTCCGTCGTTCGACATAGACCTTCCGTGGGATTCGCCGGACCTCACTAGCGTGGATGTCAGGAGCCTGTACAAGCTGAACTTGTCTAGTTGGTCAATGATATCAAAAATTAATCTTCCAAATCCAATCTAATGATCCCGATTTCCACAGGGTGATCCAATAACATAACAAGCGAAGTACAATGGTTTCCGTGTCAATCTTTATAATGTATTTTCTATCTTGTTTTTTGATGTTTGAAATTTTTTTTCTCACGTATTCATAGGGAAAAAAAAATATTTTTTCAAATTCTGACCACAAGACTTGCAATAAAATTCTAGATCTGACCCCCCCCACCGAATTATGTAAATAACAACAAAGAAGAACAATAATGTTTTGCCGTGAAGAATCAGAGCATGAAATACTCCCTGCTATCAATGGCTACTATCTGTTAATATATTTTTATCACAACTTCGTAATTAAGGTATACTGTTACCATGGGCGTTTGGAAACTCTTTGGTTAAGGGGTAAAGAGGGGTTGATTCGCCCAAAAATGTTATACATAAAATATAAGTACTAATTCTTTTAAATGTTATACATAAAACATAAGTACTAATTCTTTTAAATGTTATACATAAAACATAAGTACTAATTCTTTTAAATGTTATACATAAAACATAAGTACTAATTCTTTTAAATGTTATACATAAAACATAAGTACTAATTCTTTTAAATGTTATACATAAAACATAAGTACTAATTCTTTTAAATGTTATACATAAAACATAAGTACTAATTCTTTTAAATGTTATACATAAAACATAAGTACTAATTCTTTTAAATGTTATACATAAAACATAAGTACTAATTCTTTTAAATGTTATACATAAAACATAAGTACTAATTCTTTTAAATGTTATACATAAAACATAAGTACTAATTCTTTTAAATGTTATACATAAAACATAAGTACTAATTCTTTTAAATGTTATACATAAAACATAAGTACTAATTCTTTTAAATGTTATACATAAAACATAAGTACTAATTCTTTTAAATGTTATACATAAAACATAAGTACTAATTCTTTTAAATGTTATACATAAAACATAAGTACTAATTCTTTTAAATGTTATACATAAAACATAAGTACTAATTCTTTTAAATGTTATACATAAAACATAAGTACTAATTCTTTTAAATGTTATACATAAAACATAAGTACTAATTCTTTTAACCAATCGACGACACGCAATATGTATAAAACACACAATCGGCAACTTGAAAGAAGTACTGTTTTCTGACCTACTTAGCAGCAAAATATTGATTGCCCGAATTTCCTCCAATGTTTTATCCGAATTATGGATGGCACTTGCATCACAATTGCCCCAATGGCTCCTACGTTTATGAACGTTAACATTAGATCTACCAATGAGACGGAATAGATATATCCTCTTTATAAATCAAAAAAGAATCAGCATTTGAATTATCATTCAAGTGTTCGTATAGGTCAACCATTACTGAATACAACCTTGATGGGACGCGTGAATAATTTGAATAAGTGATTTTATCACAAGCGATTGTACCACTAAATTTATGAACTGCGATGGAAGTATTTGTAAGGAATCAAGCAAACCAAAGAGAGGGCGTATAAATAGAGATATACGGCGATCTATAAGGTTGGTAAAGATAGAAAGATATTATATAGAGAGTAGGCAAATAAAGAGGTAATTTTTGTGTCACACTACGTGATATTATTCCCTTTCTAAATCAGTTGTCGAGATAAAAAAAATGATAGATATAATGAAAGACAAAGAGATGATAGGAAGAGAGAAAGAAAGAAATGAAAAAAAAAGAGAGAAAGGAGACTATACAATGTTTATAACTAATGTGTACACTGTATAGCCTTTTCATTTACCAATGAATAATACTGCATTTTGGACGATATTTCTTGTTTTATTTTCATCGTTATTATTATCATCATCGTTTTTGTTTCAGACATTTTAATGGGGATTAGCGTGAAACCTCAATTAGTAACAAATAGTTTCATTACAAAAACAAATGTAGACGAATGTTGCCAAGAATGAATACGCAGTAATTTGGATAACAAAGGGAAAGGAAACAACATAAAAAGCAAATGAGTTCAGTATCAGTAAATAAAAGATAATTCTATCAAATTTTATGAGGGAGTTGATTATGTACTGAGTTTGAAATTTACACAATGAGAAGTAATTTCTCGTTGATGAGAATCATGATTTGGTCTAAACAGGATAATGTTGTTATAAGGAATTTTTTTAAAAAAACAAAAAGCAAGCCAACAGGAATGTCTTGTGTGTGTTTGAGTGTTTGTACATAAAACTGATGCTGCTATTTGTGCAACTAAAACAGTAGCGTCAGGTTAGTGCAACAACCGGAGGGATTTGAAAATCTATTAAATAAAATTATATCTGGATTAGTTGACAATCAGTCTGTTACATTACTTAGAAAGAGAAGAAGGGTATAATTCCGAACACACGAACACAAAATACTGTTCTGTTGTGTGTGAGTTTGTTAAGCTGTTGGCTGTTGGCTGCTGATAATATAATTACAACCACTGCTACTGTTGTTGGTGTGTCAATTTCATTTTTTACCCAAAACGAAAACAAAAATTTTTCCCAATACATTGCATAAACTTTCGAATTACTGTGGAGAAATACTGACTCAAAAACAGCTTTGGGTATACTGTTAGCAAATCAACGAGCCTTTATCAATAATAATAATGATGGTGATAATAATCAAAAAGGATTCCACGGTGCTACAGAATTACTGGAAAACAAGAACAATCCGAACGGTGTTCCCCGAATAAAGGCCGGGATGCGACCGAACGAACTGGCACTGATCACCAGGACATCGCAATTGATCAATATCCACTGATCAAGGATCAACTTCATCATTCCACGACAGACATTGCCGTGATATGCTTTGTCCATATGGATTATCTCCCCTTCTGTATCAAGAACATTTTTGCCGAACAAAGACTTAGCTTGATTCCTCACTTGTTGAGAGTCTGTCGTCACAAAGATCCAACTTGTGGAATTATGTTGACGAAAGAATCTCCAAATCCGTTGTACGCCTTTCAAAGAGTTCAAGGCTCGGTTATCCCAAGGAATGGTTGGGTTTCTGCCCATACGGATCTGTGCACACATGAGCATTCTTCGGGGGTCTTTTTTGACTGTTTTCAGAAAGGCACCCAATCGACTTTGAATGCTGTCATGTGGTTTGAACAGCATATCCAGGATCATTTTGTAAATATGAGCCGTACTTAAGCCTTTCAGCCAATGAAGCCGTTCTTTGTAGTTTTTATTCCTAAGGAGTGACCAATGATAGTCCTGGTTGTTAGCAATATAAATCACATCTTGCGGAAATTTGTCATTAAAGTTAAGTGTCTTCAGACCGTTGGTGAAAGTGGGGTTGTTTCGGACGTCAATAGCAGTTGAAGACAAGCCAATGAGTCTCTCGACTGAGACAGACCAATTGTAGGTATTTGGAATAAGATAGTCAGTAAGATTGCAAGGGTTGTCCATGAGAATTCCGAACATCCTGGCCGTGGCATTAGCCAGAATGTAGCTGGCCACAATCCCTATCAACCGGTTGCCCCATCCACTGCAATGGACATCCCCGATATGACCTTCACAGCTGTAAATAATGTACCGCTCATTGGTACGATTCATCCATCGGGGCAACAGGCTCTGCAAAATGATAAAGAAAATTCAACTAGAGAAAAAACCATTACAGTGAGTGCAAGTCGGTTTCAGAACTGAGGTCTTAATTCAAGTTTAGTCGCCGGATAAATCGACTCTCCAACATAAGATAGCATTGTATCAAGTTTATAGGGTATAAATAGACTAATATGATCCATTAGAGATAATGAGTGATTTTCAAAAAGTCGGCTTGTACGACTGCGTGAACGGTATAACCGAATGTTTACTTCCGTAATTCTTGGCGTTGGGGGACGCGACAGACTCAAGGACGCACCCTAATGTCGGTTGGGTTGGCAAAATCATGGAATAATACGAATGCAAAAAGTAGTAATCATCGGTTTGTAGGGCGAAGAGTAAATCGTAACTTATTTTGGTGAAAAAATGACTCCTGGGCAGAAATTCTATAACTTCAAAATTGTAAACATGTATAGAATATTTTTTAATAAAAGAATTTTGAAAAAAAAAAGTTCAGTCTCAACAAAAATGGCGAATTTGATAAACTGAATTCCGTCATTATCGCTCTTATCAAAATGTTTTAGGTTGTTCTTTGACCGTTAAAGTGAGCTTCTGAAATTGCTTGAACTTGTTTCCCGAATTTCAAGATTCTGCTAATAATAAGATGAAATGAAATGAGTCAACAATCGATGTGAAAATACTTCATTTCGGAATTGAAACGAACTCCAAAATTGTAAATTGAGGAAAACAATCCTTCGTCCAAAAGCCATAGGGTCAGCCAGTTTTCAGAATTCAAAATTTTCTGAATTTCTAAATGGCAGTACAAGTATTGTATCGAGGATAGACACATGGTTGTCCACTGGGGGAGCAAACAGGGCATCCCCCCTGGATCAGGCCTCCTCAACAAGGACAAGACTTTGAAAATTGGAACCTTATAGTCAATAAACGATAATGGTGCAGTACAATGGTTTTATGTAACCCCAACTTAATTCTTATGTGAAAAAGACTATATTTCATTCAATCCATAGTCATCCTGCAGTCAGCTCATGCGTCTCCGTCAACGATCAAGGTACCATCTGAAATCTGGATCATATAATGAGTTGTACTTGCTTACATTACAAATGCCTATCGTGTAAGAGGGTTGCCACTAAGATGAATAGCATATAACCCTCTTGTCGTCCCTGCCCTGGGAATATGTACTTCTACATTCCTCCCACCCTTCAATCTTAGAAGAAGAAATGCTTTTGCCCCCCCCCCTCTTGAAAAATGTCAGTTGATCCCCATGGGTAGACGATTCGGTTGGTTGTTTATGAATGACAACATTTTTACATCTACAGGTTATTAAACAAAACAATTAGGTTAAGTTAGATATGAGATAGTTTCCCACAAGTGAATTATTTTACTTCTTCCAAGCTTGAGTGCTTCGAGGATGTTCTTTTTACATAGACAATCGCATCGTCCAAGCGAGACTTAGCCGATATGTCGCAAATAATATGTTTGCAAAGATTCACGCTGCCTAGAATAAATCAAGACTATAAATAATATTATAGTTTATTTGAACATGTTCAACGAGATACACCATAAAATCACTGGCGTACTCCTTTTTTAAGTACTAAGAGAAAATATTCAAGTACTTTTTATTTCAAGGTATGAAGCTTTGAAAACCGAATATTTTCCTGACTTGACCTGGTAGAATAATGTGAAAATGTTTTAAATTACTCACGGAAATAGGTTTTTCCGAAATTGAAGATTTATGTTTGCTGAAAGTTGTGTAGAAACCAGGCAAACGTCTCGTGAATTGAAGGTAAGAAAATATCACAGCATGGAAGACGACGAAAAAGAAGCAAAAATATTTAAAACGGCGCTGAAATTCATAAGCATCATTATATCAAATAAAGAAAATATGAAATAAGGAAAATATTGCGCTTGTTTTGGCAAATACATACATAATTGGTTATCTGTATAATTAAAGGATAGTTATGTATTGAACTGTCATAAACTAGGGTAAATATGTATTCCTAATATATTAGAGCCGCGTGAACTATTTTGACCATTCAAAACTGCATTTGTTCAATAGTAAAACACTTACAAAATTTCAATATATTCAGCTATAGAAGATGTGATTCAATTACAGAACAAATAAAAGCAGAAAACTTGACTTATTAAAACTGTATCTTATTAAGTTGTTATGTCTAGAACAGAGCTCTTGGTGTACCCAACTATTGCTACTGTTTGCGTTTAATGTCAAAAATAGATTGCACCGTTCATACTAGGGGCTGCGCTACTTCAATGTACAATGGCCAAATTATGATCAATATAATCAATGGTAAACACAATGAAATCCTTTGTTTAAAGGTTACCTCTAAACAAATGATAATCATCGATAAGTGAAAGCGTAACATTTACATTTGATTTCTATTAAGAGAACGGTATACATCTCGTAAAGAAGAAAATATTTTTATTCTGCAACTATTACGACTTATATAGAGAGAGCGTTTGAGTTGAAGCAGGTATGAAATAGTAACCCCACAAGTGAATTCTTTTATTTCTTCCAAGTTTAGTTACATGGAAGATGCTCTTTTTACGTTGAAAAGCGCATCAACGAAGCGAACAAGTGAAGTGCCCATTTTTAGCACTAAATAATAAATTCAAGAACTGATGATGTCTGGAGTTATCTGCCCTTGGCAGAGACCTACCTGCGATTCTCAACACACAGTGAAGAAGTCTAAAGGAATGATAAATTTTTTGTCTCTTCCTCCTTGACGTTAAACGGAACCGATCATTATCTTTATGGTGTTCTAGCTTTTGGCGGTAATATCTCTCTCTCTCTCTCTCTCTCTCTCTCTCTCTCTCTCTCTCTCTCTCTCTCTCTCTCTCTCTCTCTCTCTCTCTCTCTCTCTGTTCTAACGGCCTCAAGGTAAGCTCACATTTTCGCTCTCGTCATTACTTCCAGTAATTTATACACACGCCTAGTTTTTGCATATACACCTCCACATACACAAAGTAGTTTTTCCTTTTCTCAAAAAACTTTCTCTCTTCATCTCGAAGAACGCATTTACAAACAAACCTAAGCACTCTCTATGTAGTCAGGATAGTCTTCCAAGGGAAGCATTCAAGTGGTTATAGTGAAGGTGACCAAAACTGACGGATATTCCGAAACTTGATCTTGCATTGTACAAGAGACATTCCTTTTCTTACATTCTTCACTTCACCTCATTATTTACTGAGGTAACTTTGTGCTCAAAGTAAACTACTGCATTTCCTTTCATTCATCCAAGAATCAAAACTCAATTGTCATTGTTAACTTTTTCATTTGCCCTTTTTTCTGCGCTTGTTACCAATCAAACAAACTATGTACTAACCTTGTTTTGCGTTTAATGAGTGAACACGTTATTTGCTAGAACTTATCTCCACAGATCTGATCTGGAGATTTATCTGGGGCTAATATTCTAAGCCATCCGATATAAGGTTTGCATCTCACCCAAGAACCAAAAACTACGATTCTGATTCATGCAGGGACACTGAAAGACAATATGACAGCAGTCATGCCAGAGACCAGTCAGAAGGAACCAGACGACATGAATGTTATCTATTGATAATGAGGTAATTAATCATTTGCCCACGCTTTGGTGCATCTAGAATTCTTCTTCATCCGGTAATCCATTACAAATTAATGAATGGATCATTTTTACCATCAATCTCACAAAAAACTCATTGGGCTCCTCGACCTGCTCCAGCCGTCTATATTACTGCAGAAATGAATAATATTATGACGTCTTTTTTCACGACACCATAACAATAATAAATATCACTAGTTTCCAAATCACTGTGTTCGTCTATGGCCTTTTACGTCTAATTTTGAATGAGTGTTTTTGTTAACTGAACTCTGAATAAATTGTACAACTTGATACTTGATAGCATACCGAAAGATGAAACCCAAAATAAAAGATACTTACTTTCGTGAAACATAATGAAGGAGCAACATTAGGCGTAGGCGGACTTACAGTCATGATTCTGTTTATTTTTGCTCCTTTCTTCTCAGATCTTGTCTGTTGATAAATGTTTCCTCGTGAACTTTCCAGAAGATGAATATCCTTTTTTATCCTTAGGAAGGATTTAACACATTATCTGTAAATGGCGGGAATTTCCATCATCGAAGTTCTATGGCTAACTCAGTAAAATGTGATTGTAAAAAGTGTATCGCAATTGATTGCTACTCGGTTTTTATTGGACCAGGGCTTTTATCTTATAAAAGATCACTTACAATGGTTACATTTGCCGCTTTCTGCAGTTAGTGGGTTCCTAAATGTACCGTTTGCTCATAGATTATGGAAATCCGTTCAAATCTCTTTGAATATGCAAGATGAAAAAATGGCCGTCAAAAATCAGTTTTAAATATGTTTCGGAAAATAAATTTTAGAAAATTGAAATAATCAGATTTTCTACTTTCAGATTTTCACGTGGATTATGAAGTTGCTGTGGGGTTGTTGGTTTCTGAAATGGAAAATTGAATAATCATATTAACCCAAGAAAATATATTTGATCTCGAAATCATCTTAAACTACATCTACATTCTTAATTATCCGATTTTTAATCCACGCCATATTGTTTGTTTCGTGAATAGGGACCACTCTATTCTTCAGTTCTTTTATTGACCTTCTTCATTGCATTTCTTTGGCTGACTCAATAAAATTTCTGTTTTATCATGATTGATGACAACTCAGTTTTATCTGTAAATCAAGGTTTGTTTTATCTTGCAAAGTATGACTACCACGCTTGCCACCTTCCACAATTAATGTGCAAACTCCATTTTTTACACAGAAATTCTAGAAATCCATTGGCATCTCTTCGTATATCTAAGAAAAAATCACAAATAAAAGTTCTGAATCGGGAAAATAAATCAAAAATTAAAATAACGAAATTGAGTTGTTAGATTTTGCTTTTTCACTTGTAATGGGGTTGTTGTTTTCTGAAATAGAAAATCAAATAATTGTATAAACTCCAGAAAAATATGATTGATCTCGAAAGTCATCCTAAATTGGGATCTTGCAAGTCTATTAATAATTTTATTTCATGCGAAATTCCATTTATGATGCAGTAGAAATTTTTTACTTTCAACTGTGACCATATTTCGCAAAATGCCGATATAACTCTGACTTTTGCCAAAGGGTTAAGAAACATTGAAAGAATTAATATGAAATATAGTCGAGGCATATATATATATATATATGTATATATATATATATATATATATATATATATATATATATATATATATATATATATATATATATATATATATCGAACTTGCGACCGATAGGGTAGCGGCTTCAATGTAGGATTGCTCTTAACATTGAGCTAAACAGACACCAGGAATGCAAAGGCCTAAATAACTATTTTGACTCAAATTTTTCGTTTTCGTTTATTCACGGTCTTTATCTACGCTGTTCCTTTTTCAACGCAGACAATTGTATCATTACGAAATGGATATATGAACTGTCATAAATTGCGTTATATTATATTGAAACTGTATTTGAAATGATCTTCCGTTATTACGCGTATACAGTAATCATTTGGCCTGAACAACGTAAATAGAAGAAACGATTGAAGAAAATGTGGCTTCTGCATGATAGGATAGCCACTTCAACGGGACTCAATTGGATTCAATTTCTGATCAGATAGATAAAATCTTGGTAGAGTAGCCCTCAGACAACATTCACATTTGTGGAAACTTCAATGTTCATCATGAAGAGTGGTTAGTTCACTCCAACAGAATTGAACTTGAAGGGAGATACTGATCTGATTTCTCCATTGTTTCTGTGCTTACTCAGGACGTTGATATGCCCAACAGCGTTCCTGATGCCATTAGCCAACATCCTAACCCGTTAGACCTTTTTCTCACCACCAATCCAAATAGTTTCACTGCTCATGTCATACTTCCATTGGGTAAGTCTGACCACTCGATGTTCACTGTCAGCATCAATGTCAAATGTCTTCTAATGTCTCTTCCTATCAGAAGTTAATTGGGATAGTTTTTGATCATTCATGGCAGACGCTCCTCTTGGAACCTTCTTCAAATACCAAGCATTCAAAGTTGCTTCTTTCATCTCTGGATATTAGCTGACATTGAAAACTTCATCCCACGCAAAGAATATCATCAAAAGTCCATTATACCACGCCATACAAGCATTCTTGTGGGAAATTTAACCACCAGGCCATGGCATCTGATTTTTCCTCTGATCTGTCTTTAACAGTTGATTGGATGAAAAGTTTGCGTCATTCAGCAAAACTAAAACCAAGCTTCGGTTTTTCTATCATCATCGTAACACCCCTCAATTTCCCCCAATCCAGATGGATGCAAACACCTTCAAGAAGGCTCCATACTTGCATTAACTTCTTAGCGTCAAGTTCACACCAGACTTAAAGTGGAACTCCGATGTCTCATCTTTTACCGTGGACGCGTCGAAAATGGTTGGTTCATTAAAAATATCTTACCCAACTTGCGAATGCCTATCTCTACAAGAGTCAGATAGGACTGAAAATGGAATTCTGCTCACACATCAGAACAGGCTCCATACAGCAGGTGTCATCTAGCTTCCATGGGATGCAGAATCGAGTGCGTGGATTAGTTGATGATGAGCTATTCTCATCTCTCAAACTACTTTCCCATCGATGTGATGTAGCGTGTCTGGCACTTCTCCATCGCTATTTTCATGGAATGTGTTCAGAGGAGCTCCATCATCTGTTTCCACCAGTAAGAGATTTTCCAGTCAAAATACGATTTGCTATCTCTAATGAATCCCATCCACACTTTCTGTCCATTCGACATACCCATTGCAATTTCCACTCAAATAGCTTCTTCCCTCCAACAGCTGTTTTGTGGAACGAACTTCCCCGAGAGTAATTTTCTGCTGGATATAATGTTCATCGTTTCAGATCTGGGGTCAATAAATATTTTGTGAACCTGAAATTACGCTAACCCTATGCCTAGAGTGGCCCCTGGGCTTTGTATAGGGTGACCCTGAATAATTTTTAAAAATAGCATTCTTGTGTGTGTTGATAAGTGGAAATGTTTAAATATTGTTGTTAGAGTTGCGTTCTAGAATGTCTACGTAAGAGTTTTGTGTCATTAAAGCTATAAACTCTATTTAGTGAAAGTATTTTGAGGCATAAGATCCACTTATCTTCATAGCATTCAAGAATTTTAGTGACCTTTTTTCATGTGTTCTTCTCAATTGTCGTAAATTCAGTGCTAAATTGTGGTCTGGTAGTTGAAGGTGTTGCTCTATTAGGAGTCAATTGATGCAATCGGATGACTTAATTCTGTCTCTAGTTGTTGAGTCTGATATTAAATTGCCATGCAGATTTGCCTGTGCATTATATTTTACATTTACATTCAATATATATACATATATATATATATATATATATATATATATATATATATATATATATATATTATATATATATATATATATATATATATATATATATATATAACTCGGCTACATAGGCTAATCTTATATCTCATATTAATTATTATCATATTTTATCATAGTTTCAGTTGAATGACCCTCCCTGTTAGCATCATCTAGGATTGCAAGCTGACAACCACGTATAGAAGCAAACCCTCTACAATGTGTACCCTTCTTTAACCACGAAACTGTGTTAGTCAACTTGTTTGGAAAGCTACGAGCAGCCCTCAAAAATGCAGGACTGGGAACCAAGATCTAACAAGAAACTGAGGAAGATAACGACCCTACCCGAAAGACACGCGGTGACTTCAAATGAAAGAGGGCTGTATGCTGATGTAGGATTTTCCATACTATTACAGCCGTAGTCAATCATCATCAATGTCAAATCTAAAAAATTAAATGCGCAGAAAATTATCTATAAAAACTCGACGAAAAAGAAATTCTCCTGAATATGAGTTCCAAACGCCATTTGACGTGTCATGCATGTTTCAGTACTAAGTTTTGATATTGGGCTAGTTGCTTTCAATTGTGTTTGGTTGCCCTCTGGTACCGTTTGGATCCACCAAGTTAATATTGTGATTGACAACATAATGATCTGTAGCCCATCGTATGTTCTCTGTCTATCAGTAATTATTTTTGTGCTTGGAAGGCACTGCTCGTATATGGTGGGAAGTCAGAGTTATCTCGACATATTGCGTTTTCTTCGAGGATGATTTATTTTGAGTAAGCTAAATCTGATTTGGTAAGTTATAAACAACTACAACATTTTATCATCAATTATTTAATAGTTTCTCTTTCCTCCTATTTATGTTGCTTTCTATCCAATGTGTTGGTTTATTTTACATTCTACAACCATTAAATGAGCAATATGGGTTCAAAATAAAGAATTAGGTTTGAACTTGGATCCATTATTCATGGGAGCCCGTCTGACCAGGACAGTGCCTTGCTGACTAGGCTACGAAAGCTAGCCAACAGATTCCATTTGAATTTATTGATGAAGCAACATTCATTATCCGATTTTCACTCCTCGCCATATAGTTTGTTTACACTTTGTAGTGATAGATGTAATAGTCTTGAATTGTTAAATATCTTAGAAAAAAAAAACGTAAAAAGCTTACAAAATCAAAGATTCAAGGTAACTTTATGTAAATATGTTCCCTTGGATAGTGTAATGGTTAGCACGTCCGCTTCATCCGCTGAAGGACCCGGGTTCGAAGAGTGTGGAAAACTCTTCATTGGGACAAATTTCCCTGTGAACGCAGCAGCTGAATGCATTCTAAGCTATATGAAAAGGGTGGAGGTATCCCTCCGAGGGACTATTATCTTGCCAAGGGGGTGGTCATAAAAACTGGTAGGAATTAACCCCATTCGGGGTTGTCTCTTCGGAGATGGGACGCTTTACCTTTCACTTTAGGTAAATTTGATGTCTTGAATTAAAAAAAAGACGGTAAACGAAGAATATTATCAAAATGGTCTAGTTGTCCGAATTTATTAGATGAAGCATTGTTATAACTCATTTTTGAATAGTTTTCCTTTCATCTTAGTTTTGTTGCTTTTCATCAGGTCGTTTTTCCTTTCTACAACCGTTCAGTAGAAAGTAAGGCGTAAGTTTTAGAAGTTAAAGATTCAACTCGTGCATATTTCGAATTAGGAAAGAAAATAAATGGAAGGTGAATGAACAAAAAGAAAGAAATCAAGTAGGAGGGGGAAAAGAAATAGGAAAGAGATGTAATAAAATGAAAGATTGGTCACTCAATAGAAATCATCACGCCACCAATGTCTTTTGGCTGCATACTGTGTCAGGGGAGATCAATGAAAAATTGGGAAAAGGGATGATCAACTAATGTTACATCTTTTTTGACTTGAAAAAAAAGTCTGAATCGTCAGAACACAAGCGTGAATGCTACCGGACACAAACTAAGGGGCATTTTTTAGGCATGATAAAGAATTGTCGTTCAAATCTTCAGCCCTGTAGCTCCAGCAGTTCGGCCTGTACGCGCAACATAGCCAGCCAGACCATCTAAAAAACTGGAGAGGCTTATGTTAACAGTTTTTGGTTGACAAAAAAGAGTGACGAAATAAAGAGAGAAAAAGAGAGAAAAAGGGAAATATACTTTATGTAATTACTCACCTTTCATTTGAATGCAATTTATATTTCAAAAAACAAGAATTGCAATTTCACATATTTCGTGTAAATTTCCGATCACTGTTTGTTGGGATCCATAAAAAAAAGTTGGAGTTCATTTGAATTTTCTCACCTTCTAAGACCAACGATTGCTTCAGGGTAAATCATTAAAACTTTATTCAATAAGATTCGACGTTCCACATTTGGATGATATACCTTAAAAACACTGGAGAATGGATCAGACGAAACGTCACGTGAACCAAAGAAAAAAGAAACAAGGAATTCAATTGTCTGAAAAGGTCTCTTTAGTAAATAATCAAACAACGTAATTTGTTGTTTGAAGCGTAGCTTAGCTTACAGTACAATGTTGAATAGTGAGCTCTGTCTATTGCATTGATTCTCAAACCGTGTGCCGTGGTAGAATAGAGTACTGCAACTATCTCCCGAGAATGTATTGGGGAATTTTTTCCCGACATGCAAACGTATTTCGGACCTTGAATGTATCCAGTAAGGATATTATGTTTGTCTCTCTTCACCAAAGTGTTGCCATACTAATGGTTTTATCACAAGATCTCAATCTTTTTAGTCACAGATGGTTGATGAGTGCGTATATTAGTATGCTGATATAAAAGTTTCGTTCATTGACCATTGATTTGTTTTTGTCAAGTTCATTCTTTTTTTTTACAGTGGTCAAATATCAGTGAGTCGTCAATAGAGTTTGAGAACTAACCGCTCAATCGAAGTGTTATCAAATTGTGTGAACCGTCTGCTTCGGACGGGATTTTTAACTGCTAAATGTGTCTACTTCAGAGTTCAATCATTTCAACCGGAAAAAGCTTAGGTTTCCAGAATATTGAGTATATTTCTTCTCAGCGAATGCATTGTATCAAAAAACATGACAGTTGAAATATATTATGAATACAATGGTAATTTTGTGTAACTAATTATTTGTGCGTAATTTTTTTAATATGAATATGTATCACAGCTCGTTTGTGTATGTGTGCAAATACACATGTCTTGTTACATTGCAACTTACTTATTTAACATTTTAATATGCAGCCGATCCTTCTAATTTCAAATGAATTTAATTCTTTCAAGATGAAATAAGCAGAGAAAATACAATGGGGCCGTAATTTGCATGAGGCGCCAATTTAGACAATCACACAATAAATTCACATCTGAAGAGTGTCGCATCTTGGAATAAGAAAGACTCGCCTTAAGAAAAACACTTTGAATGAATAATCATTATTTTTCAATGAAAGAAATGCGATTTCAAAGCAATGGAGGATAAAATGAAAACATTTTCCGCTTGACATATATTGAATAATTGTATTTTATTACATCCTGTTGAGTTCAATGTAAATATGACAAAGGTTGCCATTGTCTGTAAAAGAAAGATAAAAATGGAGAAGATTTGATTTATATATATGGTTGCGGAAGAGTTTGCAATAATTCTAATTGCAGGACTGACAAAGTGGTGCAACAATAATTATAATGATAACCAGCAAGACAAGTGGAAATTCTGCAGTAAATGTTTGTAATTAAATGCCCATAGTATAATCAAACAAAAATAAATCTCATTTAATCTTTTGAATACAATCAAACCTGTAAAAGAATTTAGATATCCTTGATAAAGAGAACAGCACCACGGCTTCTTTTCAAGAAAATCATGATATACACAATTTTGGGAGGAAAATAATCCTTTTCGTCAGCTGGGCCCCTACTGAGCTATCATTCTATCTATTACATTTCACAGCAACCCTGACCGTGGGAAAATAATAGTTGTGCGCGACTAAAGACTGTTAGTCAAAAGTATATTAAAAAGATATCGAAAACTACCATGATAGCCGGTCTATAAGACGCATTATCTATAAGGTTATTTGGGGCGACTACCACTCTCTGCAACATACTAAATCCCTATATCTGTTCATTTCGAACATGCAAACGACTCTCTAGTCATAAATACCAGCGCATTGAACATTGGCATAATTTTTTTATGTGCGTCTTATCTACCATCAACTCAGTATTTCACTTACATTTTGTAAGAGCCATTACTGAAATAATATTATCCTCCATTACTTAAATGTAGTGGGCTTTATTTATACACTAACGGAAGGACTCGGCCTTGCTCGGGTTTCCAAATATTCAAAATGAAAGCAATTGATTGACTTCCTTATACTTTGTATCAATTTCTTCTAATCGCTGCTGTCAATCTTCATTTGAATCAGGAATGTTGATTTTATGGAGGAAAGTCTATCTTTTAACAAAAGTTTTATTGAAGTTATTTTGGCCATTTTAGATCGTAAGAACATTTTTTTAAATGTCCAGAAAACTGTCCATAGAAGATCTGCGTCGTGCTTTCAATGCCGTCTGGTTAGATAACTCACAAGAGAAGAAGATAGCAGATTCGATAAATTCCATCAAATTTCAATTTACTCAATAAAAAAACTGCTTTGATCGTTGAGAAAGGAAAAACTGTCTATTATGCTTCGTCTCTCTCTCTCTCTCTCTCTCTCTCTCACTCACTCTCTCTGAACACATACGCACACGCATGCACGCACACACACACATAAAAACGCACGTACGCACGGAAATAGTAGTTTTGATCTTATATTGACTAATGGCGACTTCAAGAGGGTCAAGTTATCTTTAAAGACAAATTTTAGCCCTTAGTGTCGGGTCGTTTGCGTGACTAATTAGTAGCAATAAACCAACCTGAACAGAAAAAAAAGAATTGATAATGTTAATAGAGATGGATTCTTTTGTTTTATTTAAATAGATAAATACCCATTATTTACAAATTGTACAAAAATAACCAATTTGGGAAACACAGAAGGAAAGAACCAAAGAAAAAAAAACCAATGCAAGAAATAATTAAAAGTAACAAATCAGGACAATTCGGCCTCTGGATTTTCATCTTGAAAAAACATTCCTCTATTTGTATTGTCGTTTCATCATAGAATTACTGTATTTATCCGGGTACAACAGGCGCCTCTATTTTTAGATGTGCGAGCATCTCAAATACCGATTGTAGTCCTTGACTGATTGATTGGCTGGTCGGCTGCCTGACATACCGAAACAAAATTTGCTGAATTAGCTGTTTGGAAGCTAGTTGTAGCTCCTTTTACTGCAAGGGAGAAAATTTGCACATCTGGCTTGACTTCTAGGCTCGTATGTAAAAGGCGTGTCTCTATCTAATTGTCATCTACAGTGTGTTTTCCTCCTTATTATGCATGACACGTGTAAAAGGACACATTTTTAGTTTTCACAACATATTACCTTATTGTTAAAACGATTTTAGAAACTTGTGTAAACAGAATTACCGAAATATTATTCTCATGTGTAAAGCAACTCCCCATTTTGGCTTCTGATTCTGATATAAAATCTTCTGATTCAAATGAATTCGGTACTTTATTACAGTTGACAACTAAAAAGCAGTTCTTTAACATAGTAGAAGTCAGGAAATATAATGGCATAGTCCATATTATCTTGTATCAGGGATGGACAAACTTGCTTCATATAAAAGACGCGCGCTATGAACTTTAGATGTTTGAAAGCCGCGAAACAAACAAAATCTACTGATGTTTCCATTGCTACAAAGATATTTTGTTGCAAAAGATTCAAAAGAATATCAGCAAAAAGTTTGAACCCAATGATATTCATTCATGTATGTAATTTCTAAACTGTTGATTTGTACCCTTGACTCATAACTGTTTTGGTTATATTAAATCCTGTATTAGGATTCAATATAGTTGAATATTTTTTCTAACCGTGAACCTTTAACTTAGGTTTTAATCCAGTGGGGTCGCATTTTGTACCTGGTGAATGATTGTAAAGCTTGAAATTATTTCTTAATAATCTTAACCGTGATGAAAAAAGGAGCTCGGCCAACATTTCTTCGAGTAGCATGTGATTCAGGGGCCGTGGTTTGGCCACTCCCAGTCTATTTCTTGATACCTTCAACATTACACCATTGTTCAGAGAAAATGATTCTTTACAATCGTTGCTATCCAATGTAAAGTGTTGCTGCGACTGACACCGTTTTTATTTCAACATTATTTATTCCCCGTAAACAATTTCATGGGTATATTTGATTTTCAATGGAGGCCGTAATAGACTCGGTAAAAGTACATCCCCATGAAATGTTTATCTCTAATCACTCGCATCTAGTTTATCGAAGATTAATTGAGCGCTTGAAAGAGTACTTTGTTTTGAATGGTGGGTAGAGGAAATATTTTTATCAGCAAAAACGTTACCTTTAGGTGGAAGAATCCATTCTTAAGGGCCGATAAAACAGGAAAAAAACCACTGTATTCATTGTAAAGATGATATCTCCACATGAAGATGTCTGGATTCTTCTGCTGCTTCCTCACCATTTTATCACCTTACCACCCCGAAACAAAAATGTTTCAGGCTTGGTTTTCAAGAAAGCAGGTATACGACCAAAAGAACTACCGCTTATCACTAATGTGTCGCAGTCGCTCAGGATCGTTTGATCTAAAATGAGCTTCTCCATCCCGGCACAAACTGATCCACGGTAAGCCTTGTCTATGTGAATAATCGGACCTTTTGTAGTGATGAATCTCGTACCAAACCGTTTTTTGGCATTCTGTATCACTCCAAGAGAATCAGAAGTAACGAAAATCTTGTTTATGGTGTCTCTTTGATCAAAAAAGTTCCATATATTTTGCACACCGTTCATTGTGTTCATTGGCCGATTATCCCACGGTATCGACGGATTTTTACCCATACGCACTTGTGCACACATGACTTTACTTCCTGGTGAAGGTCGAGCCATCTGGAAAAAAGCATCTTTTTTCTTCTGCACGTTCGGGTGCAGTTTGAAAAGTTTATTCAAAACGGTCCGGTAAATAAGATGCTTTGGTAATCCCGAAACCCACTTTAGGTTTTTTCTATAGAGTTTATTTCGCAACAGTTGAAGATGGTATTCATGGTTATTCTGAATATACACAACATCTTGGGGATACTTCTTGTTGAAATCGATCGCTGCCAATGAACTGGTAAATCGTCTGTTGTTTCGTACGAGTAAACTCGTTGACGTTAATCCTTTTATTTCCTCGGGCTTAATGACCCAGTTGTGACTGTTTGGGATCATAAATTTATTCAACTTACAAGGATGGCTCATAATTACGCCGAAGATCCTATCCGTAGCGTTGGCTAAAAGATAACTAGCCACAATACCTATCTGTCGATTACCGAGTCCGCTGCAGAAGCTGGTGCCGATGCCCCCAGAACAACGATAGATAAGGTACTTCTTGGCGTTAGGCACTGCCTTTGGAACCAGAGCTTTCGTGATAATTGACCTGGTAGGTTCTACAGAAATCAAGTCAATGTTCTTGGAGGGGTTCAAGGTCGCTGCATTTGAAAGATTTAAGGCCGCATTTTTCTTTAGGTTGACAGGAAGGTTATGACTGGGGTTCTTAGGCAGGTTCTTTGGGGGGCTCGAGGCTGCGTTCTTTGTTGGTTTGACAGGCAGATTCTTCGGAGGACTTACGACAATGCCCTTCGGTGAGTTTGAAGTTTTTGACGCCATAGCATTTGATTCGATCAAAGGCACGACTTCATCGTTTGGATATTTAGGATCCTGGAGAAACAATGAAAAGAAAACATTTTTCACGGTTTTATGCATTCATGAACAACAGCTATCATTTGAAGAAGACAAGTACAAGACCCCAGGTACGATGAACTCGTCCTTGTGTCCTGCACGGAAAATTTAAGGGATTCCAGTTTTAGATCAATATATCCACAGATATCAAAGAGGGGGATAAAACACTGAATACGACTTTGAATTTATCCTATATGGACTTATTGATCTCTCACTCAAGTTGTAAAAGTAATCTGGTCTGGCCAGTCACTCAATATAAACCATCATGTGATCAATGTCCTTTGGCAGCATGCTGTGTTAAAGGTGATCATTTTCTTTCAAATGGGAAAAGAGGTGATAAATGGATAAGATACTTATGTTGCCTTTTGCTGCGCAGTGATCTCTTAAAACTCCAAATTTGAAAGAAAAGAATAACAAGCGTGAATGCTGCCGAACACAATTTAGGAACCAGTTCAGCATAAACTTACATTGTGAATGGAACCCTCACTAAAATCCAATGTTGGCAGTTCGGATGAGAATTTTGGCAACAGAATTAGTTGCCCAGTAGAACTTTATTTTCTTATGAATTTGAATCAAGTAAATATCAAATAAAAAATATCCCAAATGAACTCAATCAGAGAAGAGAGAATAGAGAAGTAATACCCTGGGTCATATTCTTACGGTTGCAGTTATTAATCGACAACCATATCAACAGGTGTATAATGTGAGAGAAAATCGGTTAATGTGGGTCAAGTTATCGAGAGAGAAACGGACGTTCATATTTTTTCAAAGCTCCAGTCGGGATGGGGAGTAAGTCTAACATGAGAGATACAGGTACAGAGATTCCTTTGTACTCAAGTATATACGGTATTTACGTTTTAAAATGTAAACAACACCAAATTAGGTTATGTCTTACTTAATGATTGGAATTTTACATACCATGTTCGTCTTGTAAAAGTAACTTGAGTAGCTGACATTGTGACTAAAATTCGTTCTTTTCGTGAGCAATATTACGATGACTAACACCACAATGAAAAGAAAAACAAAAATACGCTGGTATTTCGCCTGAAAGAAAAAAAAGATAATTTACTTGACATTAGTAGTGAAAAAATCACGGATATATTTGAACTTCTATACGATGATTGCTTTCAAAAACTGAGTGTTTTTATTATGAATAACCATGTGAAAAAATCAGTGATAATTGTAAAAAAAAAAACTGATGTAAAAAGAAAACATGCATGTACCGGACACAAACTAAGGAACCAATTTAGCATAAACTAACACTCTAAATCCCCCCACACGCTCACACACACACTAAAAACTTTTTCAAGGTTGGAATTGGGAAAAATCGTTTTTTCTAGACACGTTTAATAAGGAGTGGAAGTTTAAATTTCAGCCCTCTAGCTTTTTTTGGCACGGTCTGTACATAGAAAGCCTACCAGACCCACTTAAAAACTAAAACCTATACCAACAGATTTTGTTGACGGTTCCTAATATGTTTTACCATTTCTTACAAAAAATATTCTAAGAATATTAGCAAATTATTAAAAAGTCTTTTAGACGCACCCAAACAATGAAGGCAATGTACTCCAAAGGAATTTTATGCAAGTGTCTGCAATATATCAGAAAAGAAATGATTTGAAGTTTTCGAGCGGTTCGATGCACAGTTATCTCCCTTACATTCTAATTATACATTCACAACGAGCAATACCTTTAAAATTCCTCAGTCTGTGCTCACGGTATCTCCTGAAGTTCTCAGTGAATTTTAATGAAATTATATGGAAGGATGGACAAGAGGCTACGAAAAATGACAGGAAGTTTTGAAGCAGATCCGTGCACTATTACCTCCTCATGTCGTAGCAAACTGTCCGCACCATAAAATAACTCCAAAGATGTTCTGTCTATCCATTCGATATCTTCAAAGATTCCTAATGTAATTTCGTGTTAAAGTGGGCAATAGTCTTCGATAGAAGTGATTGAATTTCAGAGCGGATCAATCAATACCTCCGCTATACCTATCTTTCTACACGGGTGTTTCATTTTGAAACAAGGATTCATGGCCTTTGAATGTAAAAAACCCGAAAGGACTCGCTCTGGGGCATGCGGTTTTCTTGTAAACTTCACTCTTTGGTAAACCTTTAATAAAAGTTTCTCTCTGCTACAGCTCAGGACTATAAGATTTTTTTCATTTCGTTGTTTCATCTTATTTCTGTTGCTTGTTTACCTTGTAGTGGTAATAGACGAAGCATTATCATTATTTTTTTCTATCTTATTTTTGTTGTGTTTTCCATCATTGTGTGCAGGTCGTTTCTGCATCTTACATTGTAATAAAAGGAAAAAAAATAAGACGAAAAATGATTAATAGTAAATTCCTTATTTGTGACTGTTATTGGGGAAATAAGAAACAAGGAAAAGAACAGATTCTGATAAAGAACTGCGACGCTGAATATACATTTTCGACAGTATTTGTCCACATTTGTTTCTGTATTGGAACTTTTGAATTGAAGCTCAAGCTAATCCCTGTTAAAACATTCGAAACAAAAATGATGATTGCATAAAAAATAAATCGAAAATATCATCCAAAATGCAATACAAATGAAAAGGTTATAAATACTATTTATGAAGTGTATATATTAGTTATGAACACTATATAGCCTGCTTTCTTTCTTGCTCTTTCTCTTCCTTACTTATTGTACTTTTTATTCCTTTATCACGAGAATTGGTCTACAAAAAGGAATAACATGACGTAGTGTGACGGAAATGGAAAAAATATTTCTCTTTCCTTGCCCACTCTCTATATTGTATCTTTCTATCTTTACCGAAGCCAATTGAGAGATAGAACGCTGTCTATCTCTCTTTAACCATTCTCTCTTCGGCTCACTTGATTCCTCACAAACGATGTTAACCGATTTGAAAATTGGTTTTAACGTAGAATTTTCCCAGATCTAAGAACTGCCGACTTTCGTCGCAGTTAAAAAGAGAAAAGGTTCAGCAGCAAAAAATAGAATTCTGTGCACTCTTCAAGTGAAAACAAAATTAAAATTTTCGTAGTCAACTGTACGCATATGCTGTAATGGAAATGGGTTTTGGGAGCGAGGTACAATTCGTTCCAAAATTCCCTATACCATTCAGAACTGCAGTGTTCATAATACCATGATTCAATGTGTTTTTTAAGTGTTTTTTGGACGATTTATCTCATTGTTGTTTGTGTCGTTAACACGACGTTTCGGCCAATCCATTCAACGACCTTTTTCAAGTGTACTATCCAAATGTGCTGGTGATTAACAGAAACCTTCCTCCGGCAACTCTTACAACATTGGATTTATCCTTCCCTTGTTAGGAATGTATGTACCTTGCCCTTGTTGAGATACAGAAGCCAAATCGGGCTGAAATTCTGTTTACAACATCATTATCAAATAATAGAGGAGAGTGAGGTCAAGCATTAAACCAATCTAATCCAATCAAAAACAAGCTATCGTACTCACTCTGTACACGCCCAGTTAGAAGTTTTAGTTTTAACTACTGCCGTCAGTTTTCACCAACATGAACCTCAAATCATATCGTTTTTCTTGACTAACAGCTAATGTGAATGACTTGCAACAATTTTGCTGTTTTATGCCAACACAAGGGGGTTTT
The DNA here is from genome assembly GCA_963457665.1 of Thysanoteuthis rhombus. Classification (NCBI taxonomy): domain Eukaryota; kingdom Metazoa; phylum Mollusca; class Cephalopoda; order Oegopsida; family Thysanoteuthidae; genus Thysanoteuthis; species Thysanoteuthis major. Next base: position 26,044,368 of record OY735238.1, on the reverse strand, counting down.
GCTAGGCTGATAGCAATGGGGTCAGCTGTAACGCCTGGCCTCCCTTGCTATCAGCTATGACATATGCCCTTTTCGTTTTTCAAATGTTTGTCTATGTTAAATAGGCTGGTACGATTAACTAAGATATGAAAAATGTTTATTTTTTAATGTTGAGTTAGCTTATTAAAATGCTTTAATTATCATATTCGGCTGGGGTCAACGGTAACATATCAAAAATATCTATATTGTACTCTTTATGTGATTTATGGGGACTTTTTAACGATATGAAAAATTACTGGAAATGTATATTCTCAATATTGCAAAATATGACTAATGTAGTTGAATCAGTTGCAAGGTAATTCAGAAAAGAGTAAAAAATGTTACTCTATCCCACTCTCCCTTTAACCTGGAGAAGGCCGTAAAATGGATCGGCTGGAGCGTCGCGTTAACAACACATGCAACAGAAATAAGTTCAATCGCCCGAAAAACACTTAGAATGTTTATGACACTTCTTGAAACCATTGACAGTATCTCGTTGTGTTTAATTAACAGTTCATACTCAAGTACAGTAATTTGTATAGTAATATCTTAACCGTACTGCATTTTAATCTGCACCAATCAAAACTGAACTATTCAAGTTATTTGTGCATTCGCTTTGGCTGTATCTAAAATTGTGTTCCATTGTAAGAACTGATTAAAATTACAATAAATAAATGCGTCATATCTTAATAGAAACTTAATAAAGGATTGTTAATAATGAATGTCATTGGTTGACACTGAACGAACAAAAAAAACTAGAACTTGAGAAAGGGAAACGTGTAAGCAAAAGGCTTAAAGAGATAGAGAGAAACTGCATATGTTTGTAGAAGGCGATAGGATCGTCTGTTGAAATGGGACATAAACAAATAGAAACAAAAAAACGATGCCCTGCCTTTTTTTCCAACATAACCGAAAAAGCATAACCACTCCTTGGGAACAGCGGAAAGATCTTTCGAAAGAGATACCAACTCCACCTTTAACGTAGTTTCATTCCGTTATAAGGTTGTTAAGAAAAAATATATAGATATAAGATAGCATAAAATTCTAGGTGGCATTGCGTAGTAAGTGATTTTTCTGATTAGACATAAGTTAGTCATAAAATTACTATAGAGCAATACCTTGTATTGTGCGGTCTAGATAGGGGTTAGTTTGGATGTAATGCAGTTATGCTATCAGTGTACGAATTAATGTAACTAAGTACAATGTGAGAAAAACATACTAAATTTTAAGAAGACCTAGAAAAGTGCTGTTTTGAACATTTTGGGACGAATTAGCTACACTAATTACTGTATACCTGAACTACAATAAATTAGATTTCATTGCAATATATGATTGTGTCAATTGTAAAATCGGTTCCACTTAACGTTGTTTCAGTTGAAGTCGTGACTTTCAGGAACCTAAACACGACGTTAACGGGGGAGCTGGTATATTCATGTCTATCAATGTCAAAGGTGAATAAAACAGGATTATTTTCGTGAGAGAAACTGATATCTCCGAACGTGATAAGGTTCCGGAAAACCATAACTTAAACTGAAAACAACGTTAAGTGAAACTGGTTTTAAAAAAAGAAACAATTATCTAAATAAGGGTCATGTTCCTTCGGTACATGTTGGGAATTTTGCAACTAACTTATGCCGAGTCAGGAAAATCACTTGATTTGAAATTTCACCAACAACATTTCATTTACGCTGGGCTATTTTTTTTTTATTACTTTTTTCTGTTCCTGGGTAATAAGTGTTATTTCCAGATTGATTATATCTGAAAAGTATAACAATGCTGAGCTTTGTTTTTGTGGCCAGGGTTACGGGCAAATTTGCACATATTTATTCACATAACCAATTGCATATGGATATGATTGTCCTGGTCACTAAAGCAAAGTTTATTGGGAATAATAACCATTTTCTATACTTTTCACTTATAAGCAATTAGGAAATAACACTCATTACCCAGGAACAAAAAATCATACTGCATAATGTTATTGCACATATATGTCTTTTGACGGCGTTTCAATAGAAAAAGATCTTCATGCACTAAAAATGTACGAGAAACTAGAACACAGACAAATTTTATACGCACGAATAATTAGTTACCAACAACAGATTCACATAGACAATGGACAGTCTGAGTTTATTTATTTGCATCCCCATGACTGAAAACATGACACCAAGGCAGATTAGGGAGTTGTCCCACACGTTCGAAAACGTGCAGATATAGGGTGCAATGAACCCGATTCCTTGCGCATGATTTCGCAAGGACGTTGGGATAAGCTGGACTACGTCCACGGGAAGAATCATCTTGTGAAAGAATCCCCAAGACTTCCCACATGTTTTCGCAAAGTCATAAGGGCAGGCTTGACTTCGTTTAAAGGACGAACCCTGACGAGGACGAGCCTGAGCATGCTGGTCAGTGGTTCCGGGATGGGGAACAATCCAGGACAGTGATCAACTTCTCATCCCAAGAGCATCAAAGAACAGATGTTATTTATTCGCATCCCCACGACTACGAAATTTGACACGAGGTCGAGATTAAGGTGGGGTCCCACACGTCCGAAAACGTGTAGGCAGAGTTTGCTTCCCGAGTCCATGCGCATGATTTCGCATGAAATCAGGTCAAGCTGGTCTTTGTTTCAAGGATCCCTAAATTCTCAGCGTGCTATTGCACGGAGTCATTAGGGCATGCTTGACTTTTGTTGCAGGACGAATCCTGCCTTTGCTCTCAGGGCAAGCCTGAGCATGCTGGTCTTTGGTTCCGGGATGGGGACAATCCCGGACCGTGATCGACTTCTCAGCCTGAAGGCCGACAAAGGGCCGATCGTCTTCTCCACCCGAAGGAGGAGAAGAACAGATGTTATTTATTCGCATCCCCACACACGGATATTTTTCCAAGTACAAATGAAAAGAAAATGAAAAATGAATCAATAAAAAGTTTGTAATTGATTCATTCAACTTCATAATATTGTACCAGTAGTACATTATTCAATGATATGTCATTGTATATGGCTTAATGTCACTTTATTCTGATTAACGAAGGATGGGGCAAGGTAAAAGGGAGTCTTACTAAAGTCCTACCTAAGGGCCTGCGTGGTTGATAATCTGTCACAGTAGAGAATTGTTGATTATCGTAGATTTTGCAATTACCAAAGTGTATTATATGGAAGAGGGATAGGAAAGCTCCGTAACCTTATACTCCTGGAAGGTGATGCATACCTACCTTAAAAATGAACATTCGAAATCCTAGCCTTTACCTAGATTCGAACACTATCACCGTCGAAGTGAAGCTCCCAACTCATTGGTCTATTAATATTATTGAACGAAACTAATAGTACAAATCTTATTGAGATTTCGACGTGCAATTAACTTGGTATGACAATGTCAAATGAGTAAGAATGCAGGATGAGGATCTTGTTGCGCTAATCTTAGCGCCTTGGAGAGTCTCCGTGTCTAGCAATCAACATTTGAAATCCTGGTTCTCTTACCTGGGTTAGAACACTTACTTCTAGCTCATGTCGGGAGTATGCAACTACTTCAGCCGCGGAACAAGCTGGGTTTGCCACATGTTCGCTATATTTCAGGGAGAATTCAATGAGAAATAACTCAAAAAAAGAATAAGAAATGTAAACTTGAAAAAATCCAGAGGTGCGACTGAGGTGGTGAGGGGGTTATTTAAAAATGCCCCTCCCTGGAATCTAATGAAGGAAGAGCCTCAATACCATTATAAATTGTAATCTACCTGCTGCGTTTTTACTGACATTATACAATAACAAAGATTTATTTCTGCGTACATGAATTACATAAATGATAATTCAGTCTTTGGGGGTTGTTTTTCCCCAATAAAGTTATAGTGCATGGCTATGTATTGAAATTTTTCATCAAATCTCACTAAATATTGGTGGGCCCTCCCAAGGAACCAAGCCCCCCAGGTGGGGGTGCAAATCTCTAACTACCTATTCCGTTGTCATTGATAATCTACTATAGAATTGAACAGCGTGAATTTCTTAACCATGGACCTTTCTACTTGAAGGTAACAAGTTTACTGCTTAAAATACCCTACAAATCGTTTGAAAGAACGAACTTTTCCACTGAAAAGAGATTTTTTTAGTTTCTTTTCTGGAAAGAAATCCCCTAATAGAATTCAAATACAGATAGTCCACGCTCTTCGAACGTTCGCTTCACGCCACTTCTCGCTTTTACGAAAAAAAAAGGCGACAAGCGAAAGTAGTCTTTAGCTTTTGTTTTGTACATGTTTAGGGTCTGGGAACACACGAAAGTTTTTTTGTGTATAAATCTATAGTAATCGTTTCTTCGCTTTATGACATTTCGGCTTATGAAAGGCTTTTATAGGAATGATTTTATAGGAACCTGAAAAGCTGCAAATTTTTTCCTCGGGGAATGAAGCTAGTATCCACGATATTTTACCTGTAATATTTCAGACGAATAGAGAGTTCAAGATAGGACAGAGAAAAATCATATGAAACATCATTAAAAAGCTAATTACAAAAGATTCAACACACTTTTTTCTGAATTTTAGATTTCAAAGAAATCTTTTTCGATCTCTAACATTCATTATACATGCTATATTTTCAAAAACAAGATAAATACATTCATATTGTGTACTCACCATTAGTCAGTAGTTGGCTCTGTTTTCCTATCGATAAAAAGCACGTCAAAGCTTCTAAGTTGCATGAACAACGCTGCGCTCACCCACCGAAGAGGGGGAGTAACTTATAGATAGTCATGTATCTTTTTCAGATCAGGTTAGTATTACGCTCTAGTGATTCTTTCCCTGTGGTGCATTCCCGTGGAAAGCTGATAAAAGACCCAGGCCAGATGAGAAGTGTAGACCCCATTTCAAACAGCTCATTAAGTATTTTTGTAATCAGTGCTAAATACATATTGTTTATATATGAGTATATACATGTAAAGCAATGCCCTAAGCGCGTTTTTGATTGGTGCGGGTTTCAATATAGTACAGTTAAGATATTGCTATACAAATTGATACAAGTAGATATAAGTTGAAAAAAAGATTTAATTATAAGACCTTAAAAAGGGCAATTTCAAATTGTCCAGAAAATTTGGGAACGAATCAATTGCACTAATCGATGTATATCTGTTGTTCATGGAGCAGTGTGTATGATAGACAGTGGCAGAACAATTAAAACAAACCACAACAATTTATAAAGAAAAAGGTATTGGCAAACAATTTTCTTGAAAATTTCACTGAAACAATCGATTAGGTAAGGGCAATAAAAAGCAGTAAATACGATATTACTCATGTTTATTTAGCATTCGGATTTATATGTATGTCTTTTATCATTCTCCTGCGATATTAAAAGTTGGCTTTCTTGATAATATCGATATTATTTATGCCTTTGGTAAAGGCAACATTGGCAGTCACCCGGGGCGCCAAGTGCTTTAGAATGCCTGGGACAGAAGCACTTTCCGAATACAAATGGTAAAATTATTTGAATTAAACAAAGAATGAGAAAATTCTCTAGTCTGAAGTCTGATTTCCCAGAAATATCTGACAGTTAAATACCTCTTGTTGTGGCGAAACCAACTGAAGCAATCGGTAATGGAAATTCTCATTACCGAAGACAAGCTTATTTAATGCATTGTGGTTTAAAACATTGATACTTGATATCAATCAGTATGATACAGTACACACACACACACACACACACACACACACATATATATATATATATATATATATATATATATATATATATATATATATATATATATATGATGTGAACTGTAAAGAGTGAGACAGACTCGGGAGTAAAGTGTTCAGAAGTAAGGTTTATTAATCCTTAGATGTTAATGGTCCAGACATGTTTCGGGATTTTTCCTATCTTCAGTAGTATATATATATATATATATATATATATATATATATATATATATATATATATATATATATATATATATATATATATATATGTATATATATATATGTATATATATATATATATGTATATATATATATATATATATATATATATATATATATATATATATATATATATATATATATATATATTCTCAGTTCAAAACATGAATGAATATGATAATAGTATATTTTGATGGACTAGTTCGTCCGGAGCACCATGAACCCAAGGGATGGCCCGGGTCAAAAGGTTTCTCTTTGCCTCTTGTAGCTCCATAAGCACTGACCAACCTAGCACACCACCTTTGCTCTGATCTGCTAGGGGATCGGTTCATCTCAGCTCGAAAGAATATGTGTTTTGTGCTCCAATAGATCATGTTCTCCGCTCCGCTCGCTCTTAATAATAATTTCGTTTATGTTTTAATGGCAGATCGTGAGTCATCTTTCAACAATTACGTCCTGAACGATCTATTCACTTGAGGCTAATAGAGAAATGTGTATACCTTGTTGCAGAGATGTTGCTAGAGGTTTTGGGTCCGGACGATGGAAGACGGAAACTTCCAATAAATATACACATCACTATCACTTAATTGGTGAATAACAACCCTAGGGACTGACCCAGGTACAAATATATCCTTATTGTATTTTTCAGTAGAAATGTATTATATTCTATTTATAAAACTTTTGAGGGACCCACTCCATTTGGGGCCTGTGGGAATACCCTGCCCCCTCCTCTATTATACCCCTGCATGAAGAATGAAAAATCTATGTCATTAAAGAGAAATCAATTTCCAAACAGGGGCGTTGCTGAAGGAGGATCAATTTTAAATCGCCCCCTTTCCGTTAATGGAGGGGTCCCCAAAAATCTTTATGAGCATTAGTTCAGCTAGTTTATTTCTACTAATATCATACAATATCAAATCTCACTAGATGTTGAAGGGGGACCCTCAACGACCCAATCCCCTGGGTCGCCAAATCTCCGGCAACGCCCAAGTTTCTACGCAAGAATAATTTGAACGGCTTTCTGTCAATAACGACAATTTTTATTATGTACAAAAAAAAAGTGACCAAATCATTAAACTACTTCAGCGAGTCACATTTCAAGCTTATTACGAAAATACTTCTTAAGTCACTATATTACCACATTTTCATGTTAACGTTGTATGGCACGATATCATGTTGGGGGACCCAGATTTAATTTTTCGGTCTTCATTCATTTCATTACACTAAGGGCGCAGGATTTCTGATATATTTTCAATATCTCTTAACACCAAACAATTTTCATCTATTCACTTTTTGTTTTTTATTTGATTTGGGAATTGAATAGACTAAGCCAACTTTCATTTCCCATTTGAATTTTAATTCAAGTTTTATTTATTTATTTATTCATTTAACCACTTGAATTCCCAGAACTTCAAATTTTAAATAAAGCATTAAAGTCGTGGGAGAATGAAAGTTTACGATTGAAGTTGTAATAAACTTATTTCAATATGAAAAGATAAATTAAAATTCATATTACAAGATGGAAAATGGAAGATCTGTTGGTCTATTTAATTTGAAATCATAAATAAGTTTTTATACAACTCTCATGAACTTTCATTCTCCCTCAACTTATGAAATAAAGATCAAGAATCCTAAATAAGTAGTGTGGTTTATATATATATATATATATATATATATATATATATATATATATATATATATATATATATATATATGTGTGTGTGTGTGTGTGTGTGTGTGTGTGTGTGTGTTATTATCATTATTATCATTATTATTACATATCAAATTATATAGATTTGGCTATGCAAAGGAAACCTGAAGAGAGAAACTGATTCCCTGGTTGGGAAGGTGCCAGCAACTACAATTCGACCATACAAACCAATGGCAAATGCAGAATCTATCTTAGAAAATGAAAAATAGAAAATTTTCTGGGACGTTGAGACTCAAACGGGTCACCCCATCCAGGCCAGGGGGTTAGATCTGGTGGTAGTACACCAAGAGAGGATTGAACGTTTCAGATGTCGCTATTCTAGCAGACCAAGGGGTCAAGCCAAAAGAGAGTGAATTGTCAATAAAGTACCTATACCTTGCTAGGGAGTTACAGAAGTTATGAAACATGAAGATAACGGTCGTGCCAGTAGTGGTCTGAGCCCTGGGAATGGTTCAAAATAACCTAACAAAAAGCCCTGAGGATCTAGGAATCTGGAGAAGAACTAAGATTATCCAGACGACAGCACTACTGAAGTCAGCCAGAATACTGAGGAGAATCCTTGAGTATTGAGGAGACTTGCTGTCACTTGATCCCAGGGGAAACCACGAGCCGTTGCTGGTGTTAAAACTCATCGATAATAATAATAAGAACAAGAACAAGAACAAGAAGAAAAACAAGAAGAAGAAGAAGAAGAACAAGAACAAGAAGAAGAAGAAAACCTTCCTTTTAACATAAAAGGAACCAATTGTCCTCCCCAAACAAAAAGATTTGTTCTGAAAGAGTTTCCCCCCCCCCCCTTGTTTACAATCGACCAGCGACCACACCCGTTGAGATGTACCCCGTAGACATAGCAAATAATAAAATCACGTCCAAATAAACACGCCGAAAGGGAATGCAAACATCAGTGTCGTTTGGAAATATATTCAAAGGAACAATTCATTCGATTCATTCATTTACCTCCGCCAACCAAGCATTTTCGGCTGCGCCTTTCTTTCCGTTTGTATGTTTTGTCTTTCCATTCAATATCTCCAAAAGTGCTCCATGAATTTGGAAGAAATTTTGTGGAAGGTTGGGCAATGGCGTTAGGATGCGGTGATTGAATTTGGGGGCAGTTCCTGGATTTTTCTTTTTTGGGGTCTGGAGATATTTTTCTGTTTTGTTTAGCGTTTTTCATACGTTATGTCCATGCCATATCTCCATAAGTTCTGAATGAATTTCACTGAAATGTTGAGAATAGACTACGAAGAAGTGATTAAACTTTAGGCGGATCCATGCACAATCACTTCCCCTAGCAATAGCGTTGGCAGAGGTGTGCGTTCTCTGAGTGCTTTTTAGTTCATTCATTCATTCATTCATTCATTTCTTGTTGCTCATAACCAAGCCAGTCAAAGGGTTCGAAAAGGAGAAGTGGAGTCCTTTGACTTGCGTTATTGAGCATAGTGTAGAGATCTGCCTCCTAGGAGGATCTACAGGATCGCCGCGGAAGACTCTATACATGACCCCCCCCCCTGTAGCTTACAGTAACTGGTATATCCAACAGGTCACATATGCGAGTATTGACTAGGCACGGCCTTACTCAACTTTGGAGATCGTATGAGAACCGGTATATCCAATGTGATTTGGCCGTAACTAATACACCGTCTATGAAGACTGGATTTGTTATAATAAACAGTGGTGCAGCGTTGTAGGAATGGCGCTCCCTTATTGGGGGGTCCTCACTAAGATTCTCTATTTGGACAATTCAACCATAAGAAAAATTAGCCAGTATAGTTCTAAATACTCATCCCACATGGCCTGAAAGCCTTTCTGAAATAATTTGATTTCAAAAATGTTCTGGGGGGGGGCATTCCCGCCCCGCTGAGAGCAGGTGGAGCTGCGCTCCCTCACTTCTATTTTTGGCACAACACCACTGCCAAAAAGATTGTGACTTCATCTCCAAGAGTACGCTCCAAATAATATTTCATGACTTTATCCCACAATTGTGGTCAGTATCGAATTCAAAGAAATTGACGAGGAATTCAGATTTTAGAATCCATTTTAGTTTACCCTATCATAATGTATAATCTGCATTTCTTTCTGAATATTTGGAGATTAAAAAAAATACAGATGCCTCATATCTACGGAAACACAATTGTTATACATGGGATCATTTTTCATTCGAAATTAAAGCTCAATTTGGAGAAAGATTATCTATTGGCTAGAAGGATAACCGAGGGAGGGAAAATTTGAAAACGCCCCTTTGAGCCCCCATGGAGAGACCTTCATAAATAGTAGTTCACATGCTGCATTTCTACTGACATACAACATCAAGGATTTATTTGTACGTGCGTGAATTGCATAAATAATAATTCAACATTTGGGGTTGTTTTTCGACAATTAAGTGATAGTGCATGTTTATTTATTGCATTTTTTCTTTTTCATTGAATCTCCTTTAATGTTGGTGGGGACTCTCAAGGAATAAATCCCCTCCTGTTCCCGAAATCACTAGCTATCTCTCGCTACCACCCAGTTTACGTTTGTGTACTTTTAAATCAAAAATTGGATAGTTAATTTCAAGAAGGACCGTGAATAGTAGGAAAAAACAACAAAAAACAATAATGTTCAGGTCTAGATTTTGTATGAGCTATAGTCGGACTATTTTCCTCGTCTATCCAGTTATTTCTTTCACAACGTTTCGGCCATATACCCTCCTGTTGTGAAGTGTCAAGTAGAATAAGAGCATGCATTCTAGGATCTAATTTTTTTTCTTTGATGTATCGTCCCAAGATTTGAAAAAAGAACTTTTACAGTTTCTCCCTTTACTCTAATGCTGATTTGCCTTTAACGAAGACAAATCAGACGGAAGAAGACGGAAAGAAAACAAAGAAAAAGCCGGTGGTAATTGTTTGGATTAGGTTCGCAAAAACAAGGAAAGTAATCAGTATAGACACTGTAAATTACGCAGACATTTTGGAACAAATACGAGTAAAAATGTTTACTTCTTATTTACACGAGCTCTTGTAGAGAAATACTGTTAGAGATGATGAAGGAAATTAATTTAATCATTTTATGAAATCAATTCCAGCTGTGTATTCATTTTAGTGCTACAAATATATCTTTTTCGTCGCTAGTTAAATTCAACTTCAACATAAACCCTAACTGCTAACCCTAAACACTAACCCCAAATTATATCTTTTTTCGTTAAATTTAATAAGATGATTTTTAAAGGATCACATTTATGCTTCCATTTGTTTCAAAATAATTTAGCAGCAGCAGCTTAAATAATTGTCTACTGAAATTACCTCTTTTGTTGATGCGAACCTAATCCATACAATTACCGCCAGAGGGTACACGGCCGAAATGTTGTAAAAGAAGACGATGAAAGCTTAGAAGATGAAAATAGTCCAATCTTAACACGTCAATTAACTAAAGTGTTATTCAAGTGGAAGATTATATCAACGCCCATGTCATTTTGACCTCCGAACGCAACGACATCTAAGAAATGAGTTATTTCTCTTTCAATTCAAGAAAGTTATTTTACTCTTTTAAAAAAGTGCATTGACAATAGCAGGATAGATTCGTTAGACACAGGACCACAATCGTGGGGTGCCTAGCCAGGATCGAAGCTGCTACAGTCGTAATGGTCGGCTTAGTTAACTTACTGACCAAGTGCATCACAGCGTTACGCCATTGATAATACCGAATAGGTGAATAGTGATAACTAACAATGATTCAGCACGAAAGAGGGGCAGGACCAGGCCTATGAGAGAAGGTGTATCGCTACGTAATTGAACGGCACCCTTGCCCAGGAATTTCTTGTGTATTAAAGCTAGGCTCAGGTTGGAATTACGATCGGTCAGGGACAGAATTTCGTCAGATCGCCGATTCTCTGTGTCCACTCGGCGATGAATACATTCGCGAGTAAATGTAGTGTCCTCACGACCTAAAAAATCTGAGACCGTGATCCAATCGTAGCAATAAGAATGGTTCTATTTTTCTACGATTGAGTCAGATGTTGTAGCCAAGGAAAAGGGGGAAAGTATTTTGCGTCACTCCTTTTACAACTGAGTGAAAATTTTAATCAAGATGGCGACCTTTTCGAATCATCATGTGAACTTCGGATGATTGATAATACCTATTTTCACATTTTTACATTATTTTCAGGAATATTTAGATGTTTCTATGTTATTTTTGACTCGTTTTTAAAAGTTACGATATAAGTGAAGATTGAATCAGAAAATTGATCATAAATAGTTTGGATTTAAAATAAACTGTTTGATTTATTGTTTTACCATAAATTAATTGTGCGTTTAGTATTTCTAATGTATTGTTTGACGAATGGGTATGCGGGGAGAAAAATGTGTTGTTAGTTAAATGAAAACAAAAAGCATGGTATTACGAGGGGTGTAAGGTATTTGAAAGTACCAAAAGTTTTTTTTTTCTATTTATTTTCAAACGTTTGACTTTTTTAACGACTAATATAGTTAATCTAATAAATTGAATTAAATAAGATTTCGATTGAATTGTGACTAGTTTTTTACTTATCTGATTTGCGATTAGAAATCGGCAACACTTCTTGGATTTAATGTACGGCGATAATTTAATTGGATCGATACAATATGCCCATCATCGTTTACCGGCCACTAAATGTATTATAGCGTGTTAAAAGGGTTATAGATGATGGAAAAAGATAGCTAAAGCACAAGGTTGTTTGTGCAGTGGGGGTTGGCAGGACAAAGAACCACCTTACGTAATTTTTCTCGGGGGCCCTGAGGGAGGCTGTGTGATTTACAAAGCAAAAGAGGGAAGAGGTTAAATTCAGATAATGGGTTTCTTTCAAGCGAGGTTAGCCAAAAAAAATCTTAAATGATTTCTGTAAGTTGAGTTCAGACCTATACGACCTTTGAATTAAATGAACCTTTAAATCAGTTATTTACAAAGAATAGCTGTGTGGATCGATCTGACGACTCAATAGTAATGATCTGCGAGAATAACTTATTGCCCTTCAGATTACCACGTCTCAAAGAAAAGAGAATTTTGATGGGCGCCTTCAACGAACGTAGTATTTGCGTTTTTCCTCCTCTGTGTGTGGATGTCTTTGCTCCGGTTGTTGTTGTTTTGAGAGACTGCCGAACAAAATTGTCAACATCGACATAGTCATCGTCAACATGGATGTTTTCAGTTTATAAGTGGATATAGGTGGTCGGCTGACCGGCTGTATATATGTCTATGAGTGGCGCTTACAGGCTGCAAAATAGAGCTAAAAGGCTGAAAAATTAAACATTCACTCCATATTATCTCCAGAAAAATGCCACAGTTGTTTTTAATTCCTCCACAAAATAATTTTTTAGAGTATTTGCAATGTAGTTAATGCTAAATTGATTCCTTAGTTCACCTCTGGCAGCATTCACGCCTCTTTTTGGAAAACTCAAACATTTTTAGTGATCACTGTCCAACAAAAGTCGGGAGAAATAACTTATTAATTGATATTCTATTTTTCAAATCTTTTTCTAATTTTCACTTTTAACACATGTTGCCTAAAGATGTTGGTCACGTGACGTTTTCTTCAGTGTGACTAACCAGATTTGTCCATTTTTTTCCTATGCAAATGTTTCATGACGATGTTATCAAATCATCCAATCACGGCTTCGACTCACCGTCTTTTTTATTGAGTATTTAAGAAGCTACACACCAGCCTGGTTGTGGATTTCACCAGTCTTCATCACGAACTTCGCGGTTTAGGGGAGCTGTACGTAAGAATTTTCTGATCGTTTTTACATATCTTTTATTTGGCTGGAAGAAACTTCCTCACAGGCTACACCGGGACATCCAAAACTCATTTTGATTAGACTCTACCTATTTTTTTTCTTCAAGCCATTTTAAGACTTATTTCTATATTCAAGATTTCTAACAGCTAGTGTGTCCGTAGATTCCCCCCCCCCGATCCTAACTAGAAGGTTTAAACCTTCTCCCATTCATCCAGATATTATTCTTCCTGGTAAGGTGTAACCGAGACTCTAAGCCAGTGGTGCCCAACCTTTTTCACGATCATTTCCAACTATCGTCAATAAGTTTATTCATTCCCCCGTCCCCTTCCACTTATGTAGCTACGATAAAAAAAATCTCATTCTCCTTTCGTATAGTTAGCTTTATAGGAATTATTTTAATTTTTTTTAACTTTACAACTGCTGCCGTGTGTTCGTCTTTCAAAAGTATCTACGAACGCTTCATTCACCGACTTTTATTAAACCTAACAGCATCATACCCCCCCCCCCCCCGGGACTAGATGGGAACCATTGTGCTGAAAAACACTTATGCCCCCATTCTCTTTTGAAAAAGTCAGTTTTTAAGGGGTGCCCCCCCTCCTCGAATCTGCGTCCACGAAGCCAAGCGATTGATAATAGTCGTTTGGGATAGAAAGCTTAAACCTCGAAATAATTTGAATGAAAGTACAGGCAAAAGATCACTGGTGTGTGGTTTTTTGTTTTTTTTTTTTTTATTATTATTTTATTTTTAAGTGGGGCTGGTTGGCTATCTATTAATTACGCATAAAAGCCGCTCCAATGTCGACTAGAAGGCTGAAAATACATTTACTTGTCTAGTAAGCTTTATATTTAATTCAGTTCCAAATAGGCTTTTAATGGCATAAACTTACACTGTAAGCTTATGCTAAATTAATCCCTGAGTTTGTGCCGGGCAGTGGTTACTTTTTTTTTTTTTTTTTTTTTTTTTTTTTTTTTTTTCTTGGTTTTCGTGTTCAGCTAATGTAGCTATGCATTGTTGAATCCATAGTGCGGTCCTTCCTACAGAAGTAATATTTATTTTCGAATATTTCTTTTGTATCTCATTTAGTGTATGGTCTGTTATTCAATCCTTGAAGTACGAGATGCAAAAATAAAGCAATACTTCTAGTTCTGCGGGAAGGGCCACACTAATTACACCAAAAATCAAATCTAAAGCATTCCACCTTGTAATCTTTATTTCAAAATATTTTTTGTTTTTAATAGATTCAAGCGAGACCCGAAATCTTCTTCCCAGGAGAAACTAGAACGCCGATCGCAAACGAAATGGAAGATTCTGTCATGGATTCCAACCCACCAAAAATAAGAAAGCTAAATTCTGGAGATGCAGAAACTGATCTTTGCAATAAACCTGGAACTTCACCCGAAGAAAGTAAAGTCAACGGTAAACCTCCTCTTGAGAATGGGGACGAAGACAAAAGCAAAGACTCTGACGAAAAGAGAAAAAATGTTGATTCTAATAATTCTTCTCCCCCGAAGAAGAAATGCCGTATACAATCGGAAGATGATGTTCTCCAAGCGGAGGGCGATGAAGCAAAGAGAAAAGTGGACGAAGCTGAAGAGACCAGTAGCTCTGAAATGAGCACAAGTGAAAAGACTAAGGGGCGTAGAAAACCTGATCCTGATGAAAATAAAACCGGCGAGACTGTTTCCCCACCGAAAAAAGCCCGGAAAATCGATAGCCTATCGACATCTGGCGACTCTAAACTTGAAATTGTCAAACAGAAAGATACCAAAGCAGACGACACTAACCAAACTGACGTAAAAGGTGACCTAGAGACTTCTGAAACACCGGCTGATGACGTTACTACCTCTAAAGATGTTCAAATGACCCACGATGATAGCGCTGATGACTCCAATCCATCTCCACCCCGTAAACTGCAGAAATTAAGTGACCAAAAGGACTCCGATGAGGAGAAAAATGATCTCTGTTCATCTGGAAAAGTTTGCGAGAAGACTCAGTCTGAAGCGGAGAACTACGAAGAAAAAGGTTTTTCTACACGTGAGTCTAATGATAGCAAGAAAACAGATACTAAAAGTAATATCTGTGATGCCACAGATAGTACTGTTGAGAAGCCTGAAGATGAAGACGAAAATGCATCCGAAAAAGGGTGTCAGAACAAAGAAAGTACAAAAATTGTCCCTGAAAAAGGGAGTGAATCTAACGAAACAGAAGCAAATGAAGGAACCTGCCAAAAACCTTCAGAAGAAAAGGACAAAAACACTGCCATACTTGAAACGGATGCCACCGATGCAAAGAAAATGGAAGATGAGAATCTTGAAAGTGAAGTCAAGGAATCTGTCCAATCCCAAGAGAAACCTGGAGATTCTGCACAAAAAGAGGAAAATGCAAGTGACCATAAAGTGAATGCTACAAAATCAAACTCTGATGGGACTGACCTTAATGCGAGCCAGGATGAAGTCGAATGCAAAAATTCTCTGAAAGAATCAAACAAAACGGCTTTGAATAATGAAACCAAATCCAGAGATGGAAGCCAAGGCATCGTAAAAGATACTGTTGTCGAACCGGCTATGCTTAATGAAGATGACGATGTATCCCTTGGCCAATGTAATGAGAAACTCCAGTCAACGGAAGTCGCAAAAGGAAAAGATCAGAAAGAAATCGTTGACATTCCTACTGATAGCGGTAGCAAGAAGGGCGATACTACCCGGGAGAACCTTGACTGCCAAGATTCTACGAAAGGGAAGGATGAAACCATTAATGACGCCAAGCTTGATACAGGGAAGCCTAGTTGTGAAGATCTAAAAGCATCTTCCGGAGATGTAAATGATTTTAAGGCCGAGACAAACAGGAAAACTGAAAATGATAACGAATGCGGAAAGCTGGATGATGGAAAGGAATCTGACTCTGTCCTTAAAAATGAGCGACGTGAATTTCTTGAAGAAAAAGAAATCGCTTCCACGAACAACGAGAGTGGAGAATCTAAGAGTGACGCAAAACTTTCTGCTTCTGAGGATTCCTCAACAAAGGAAAAACATCTCGCTGACGGGTCTGACAGTAGCACCAGTAACCGTGATGCTGCCACTGACCCCGAGAAATGTCGGGAGTCCGTGAAAGATGAAAATATAACAGATGTCTCTAAGATTGAAAAACCAGAGAGTGATTCAGTGAACTTGAGTACTGATCAGACTAATATCGAAAGCACAGACGCCTCCAAAGACTATATAAATGAAATGGAACAAAATATCACTGTAGATGAAGGCCAAAGTCCCTCTGACTTCACTAACAAAGATTCATCTGGTGCTGCACAAAAATTGGCGAAAGTCCTCAAAGAAATGATCGCTGGTGTCGAAGAGAACGAAGGCGCCAGCCAGAGTAAGGACATAGATGCTGATAATGCTGTTGCTAATGACAGATCTGGAGAACGAATCGAAGAAAGTATGGATGTTGATGTTGACCAGGAGGAAGAAGTAGACACAAAGAAACTGAACGAAAAATCTGACCCAAATAACGACCCCCAAGAAACAAAGGACGGAGACGTATCAACTGAAGAAGCTAAAGAATCCAGCGATAAAGATATCGAATGTGACATTGCACTGGATGGCAAGGATTGTAAAGGTGCTGATGAGGATGACGGGAAGCCTGATAACAAAGGTATGGAAATAGATGCTTCAGATAACCTTGAATGCACGGACCCGAAAGGCGAGAAAGACGATTCTGATACAATAAACAAGAAAACGTCACATGACAGAATGAGTTCCCCAGAGGTAAAAGACGTGGGAGACCTATCTGGAGCCTCTAATGACAAATGTGACAAGCTTGAAGGCAAGGAATCTGATCCCATTCTTGATGATGGCCAATGTGAAGAATCTGGAAAGGAGGAAATAGCTTCCGCGAACAACGAAAATGGGAAACCCAACAATGAAAAAACTCAAGTCTCTGCTTCACAGGATCTGTCTGCAAAGGAGGAAGAAACTGTCGCAAAAAACGAGACTCGTAAACCCAACAATGATGACATGGAAACAGATGTTGACAATATAAACGATGGTGTTCAGGAGAGCCGGGAAAATAACGTTAACAGAAGTGAAAAAAGTTGCGAAAGTCCCGAAACTAAAGAGATAGTTCCAAACGACTCCAACAGCGATGACTCTTTTGCAGATGAAGCAGCTTCAACTGAAGTAAATGAGGAAATAAACAAAACTTCAAACAGCGCAGAAGATAAAAGTAATGTTGGCTCCGATGACGTTATTCAACCACAGCAAGAGCCCAAAACTCCAAATGATGAAGAAAAGATCTCTAGTCCAGAAACTAAAAAACAAGAAATGAACAATATATCCGAAGACGAGGAAAGCGACGGCCATCAAGAGAGCAAGATCCCTGAAATCGGGACGGTCTTCGACGATTCTGGAGATGAAGATTTGAAAGTGGGTAACAGTAAGAGGAAAAGTGACCTTGGAGATAAGGTTAAGATGGATGATCAGGGAGAACTAGAGAATTCTTCAATGACCAAAGACTATATGACAAAAGAAACTAAGATGTTGAAAGACGAAAAGATTCTTGAAGCCTGAAGAAACAACGAAGCGGGTGTCTCGCAGGATGAGTTAGAATTTGTACTAACCGGCCCCCCTAGACTGAGCCTTAATAACCACCCCTCCGACCTTACCTCACCCATCGTTCAATGACTTATAGCATTGTGCTACTTGTCTAATATAAAGTTCTACGAATCCATTACTCAATCTAAAACGCTAACGTGTGCACCCTTTTTCTTGCTTGATGGGAATCTTCCATCCAGGTCCCTAGGCATTAAGCCTACTCAGCCTAATGGTTAACCCACCACTGATAGCCTGCAAGTATCGTTACAACTTGGTTGATCTGCTATTGTTTCTATTCCAACTGGATAAACGATCTGAAATGGCTATTAAATTGTCTTGCAATCCTATACAGGAGGAGGAATCGGATTGTTAAATTTGGTATCTTACGAGATTGATAAAACTGAACTCGCCGGAAATCTTGACTAATTGAGTGTTTTTTTTTGGGGGGGGGGTCTACGTTAATTTGGCTCCTAGCCACACTTTATAACTCCTGGTCAAAGTCTTTCAAGTAGACTTATAGCTAGAAAAAAACGTGAAGATAGTTGTCCAGCTCATGTATTTTAACAATAAACTACTCCTCGAATGTCAAAACGGGTGCTCTGAGTAAATTTCAATCTTCAAATATTTTCTTATGACACATTCGCAAGGGCTTAGCTAGAGAATTGGGGGTTAGCTCAACACTTACAATAAACATGCACTATCACTTAATAGGCAAAACCTCCAGACTGAATAATTACTATTAATACAATTAATGTAAATGTACAAATATATCGGTTAACTAGCATTCATAAATCATTTGAGTTCCCTGGGGCGATTTCAAATAGCCCCGTTTTTCTACCCAGCGACGCCTTTGCACAATCGTCTGTATTGCAGCTGCCTAAAGCGACTTTCGATCTTGTTGATTCTGTTTTTCATTCGTTCTATTTTCCATTGAAATTTCTGTAATACTAATTTTTTCCATTCTCAAGAATTTGATAAAAATACTTTCATAAACAAATGATAATGGCTTCAGGAACTCTGAAAATGCTGATCCACACACTTGTACTGCAGTATTCAGTTTTCTGTACATTTTTAAATTCCTCTTGTAAAAGTTTTCGAACATAAAAATACTTTTTTTCTTTTCCTTCCTTAAATAGTGATTTATGAAATAAACTGGCACTGGATCCCTGGCTCCAGTAGACCAATGTATTGGTTACTATTGATAGTCTTTGATTATCTTAACTTTTTTTTTTCTATTCAGCAGATTGTTCTTTCCGTTAAGTCTTTACTTTTAAAATTTGTTTACCTCAAAAGGAGTTTCAATTTGGAGTGGACCAATCTGTCACGGTGACCATTCACTTGGATGAAACGAAGGCTGCATCCTTCACATCGGAATTATTTGTACTAAATCAGAATTTGTCAACGATTTTTGTCTAAAGATATTTGGATTGTAGAAGTTATTGAAGTCATTTTATTTTCATGTGTCTTGGAGTTTCACACACTTTTGAAAAATGGCGACCTAATAAAAAACGATTTAATTTATTCAAAACAACTTATATTCTTTCATTAATTTTCTTGTCAAGGACTTCTCTTTTTATCAATGACGACAGCCACAAATTGCAAGTCTCGAATCTTATAAAGTCACCTGTAGATGTTTACTAGTGGATATTGTATCATTAATACTATATTCGATGAAAACCTGAGCCTCCTATCACTGAAAAATAGAACACTTTGCTTGTCGTAGTGTAGATTATAGAAATACTACGACTAGAATCCCTACTCGGTCACATGGTCTATTGTTTCCGCCTGCTTGTGATTGCTCTCTCATGAAGTAAGATAGCGTCAAATAGATATCGAGTAGTAAATGTTGACCATAAAAATTAACTTGTAGGCAAAGATTACAAATCCTGGAACGATTGTAGATGAGAAATCTTGCTTTATAGAACGGGTAACTATTTGCAAGCTTCAAACCAATCTAAAAACACACATACAACGTTTCAGACACAATTACCGCAAATAGTCTGATGGTTCTAGGTTCAATCTCAGTGTGAGACAATAATCATGCTAAGAGGGGGTGCAGTCAATATACCCCCGTCGGTTAAATAAATGGTTCGGTCTGTTACTTCCCCACACCTACCAGATGATACCTGATGAAGGCCGTCGAGTACAACGGCCGAAACGTTGTATGAAAAACCAAGATGAGGATATTCCGAATAATAATAGAAATAACGAAAGATGACTTTTTAAACTGTTATATCTCTGACTTCCGTATAGTTTGAAGTGAATCAATTTCTCTCCAAGAAAAAAGCCCTTTTATAGATACTAAAAAAGCAAAGATAAAGATATCGCAAATTATTAGAGGAATGTGAAAACTCAATGAATCCAAGCTCTACTAGCTTGAAATGACATCTTAAATGATCTTTCAAAACACAAATTAATAAATTGAATAAAATAGCTTTGAACAAGACCTCTGTACATTTATTGGAGATTTCGGAAATTACAAGACTATTCTGCTTAAATAAGTCACATAACACACTAAAAAGCCTTATTTCGAGTTTTCTGAGTTCTGTTTCCATTTGCCTCATTGTTGAATCCTCTTACTTCGTACGTGACCATATCGCGTGACTGAGTAGGCTTTCTGGTCGTAATATTTCTGTGGTATAGACAACTCTTCGGAAGGAATTGCACGGAGGCTGAGTATCACTTTTTAAGCAACTATCTGCTTGTATATTCCAAGTACCAGGTAAGTTGATATGGAGCGGAAGGGGGTCTTGTTCGGCTTCCTCACCAGCCTTTTAACGTCCTTCGTTGGACATATACCCTCCCCTAAGATCGCCAGATCTGTCACGGCCCAATATATCCTGGATCTGTCTAAATCATCACGCTATATTTTCTGTTGGCCACAGTTTCGTATATCTCCGGCGATCCATATAGTGCGATGTTATGTCCATCGGGCTAGGCGGTAACTTCAAGTTCCATCTCGAAATGACTGGTTATTGAAAAGACCCTGTCTGCTGGAGAGGAAGAAAAAAAAAACATATCACCTCTCCCAAATGTCAAAACAAAACTGTGCTACTCCACCCTAAGTTGAAATAAACAAGTTTCAATTTATTGAATGTTTAATAATTGACTCCATTTTAGTCTCCGCCAGGGTTGCTATTTTTAGGGCAGGCTTGGCCATACCTTAAATTTTAGACGGCTTGGGTTTGTTGTTTTTTTTGTTTTTGTTCTTTTTACAATACTTCATTCGAAGAATAAATTGCTTTTTATAATTAACTTTTTCCACGTCATTTCTCGCTTGGTTAACTTGCTATTCCGCTATATCAAGATTGTTGGGGAATTCACACTATTAGTAGTATATTTACATTTCTTAAAATCATTGTGAAGTAATCATGAACTGCCTATTAGAGTTTTTGTGATGCTACCCCTCGACGAGTAGCTTGAATAAATTCATCATAAAGTCCTCCAACTTTAGAAGGATGGAACTGACTGACAGGAATTACAAACCCCTAATATATATTTGTGGTATCGGCCATCGTTTTGTTTTATTTGAATGAGGGATCTACTGGACTGGAATCAGTACTACCACCACAAAAGTGTTAAAACTTAGTTTATAGATTAGAATATGAATATTATAGATTTGCTGGGACTTTTAAAATCCATATATTGTTACAAATTGAGTTTATGCTAACGTGGCCGATAAGGGCTCCCGATACGCTATTATCAGTTGGACAACGAATGAGCGAATTTGCACATTTTTAATCACATGAAGTAAGAAAAACAATTGCATATGAATCGTCATCCTGACCACGAAGATAGTTTGAAAGAAATATCAACCATTGCCATACCTCTTACACATAAGCATCAAGAAAAAGAAATGCAGGAATAAAAATTGTGTTGCATGGTGTCATCCAATTGGTACTTTTCGCTTTTTTTTTCTTTTTTCAACCTCTGCCCCACCGGTGAATACTGTCCATCCCTTCCTCTCTAATAGTAATGCAGTTCTAAAGTCTTTAATAATAAAATCAGTAATAAAAAAAATATCTTGATTTATTTTTCATTAAATGAAACATTGTCAACCATTAATTCCTAATTTCAGTTGCTCTACTTTACAATGCAACAGCTTACGCCGTCAATCTACGGCCCTTGATAAACGGAATGGATTGGAAATGAAGGATGATCTCCTGGTGAGACTCTTAACACCTTCTTAGCTTCAGGAATCCTGATTATCCGTACCAGTTGCTCTGTCGTTTCAGCTAGTAGAGCTTCTTTGGTTTGTAGAAGATCAAATCTAACCCCCTGAACTTGCCGTACCTTTTCCTCCGAATCAAGTCTCGCCAGAAGTTTATCGAGCAACGACCGCAGACAAATAACAAATAAAATAGATACTTGTCAAAAGTCAATCAACTCCGTATTATTCCTGATAAATCTGGTTTTTGTTGTTGTTGTTGTTTGTTTTAAGTACATTTACATTCGTAAATCATTCACTTTTAGCATTTTCCTCGACGGTGTAAAAAGAAAAACATTTCATGTGTAACATGTTTTGTCTTTTGCTTTTTTTTTTTTTTTTGCTTTTTTAATCTTAAATTCTCAATAGGACATTAACATTCATAATGAATCAGTGGCGTAGCTAGAGTTGGAGGTTCCGGAAGCTTGGTTCCTTGAAGGGCCCTTCCTACATTTAGAGAAATTTTATGAAAGAGAATGATTTGTAATAAATAGGCATACACTACATTGATGGATAACAACATCAAAAGCTTGATTTCTACAGATAAAATTTATGTATGTATGTATGTATGTACAAACAGATCCTTGTGATTGAATACTGCCGATGGAAATGCAGTAATTAACTCTTATTTATAAAGAGTTTGTTTTCCCCCTTCATTGGGAGGTCTGGAGAGCGCTTTCAAAAAGCTCCCTACCCCTTGGCTATACATATGTAATGAACCATTCCATACCGACTGGATTCTCTGACAGTTTATAAACCGCACTGCAATATAAACAAGTACTAAAAGAAGTGTTGGAATTTAACAGATAACGACTAAATCATAAAGCCACTAAAAATGAGTAACAGAGGAGAAGGCAATTTCATTTTGATGAAAAACGAAAGCTTCCAAAGGGATCCACGCACGAACGGTGGTTTGAGTTCTGGTTACGTCGAACAACATTGCAAAAGCCAGGAAATAGAAAGCAGTAAAAAAGTTCACTTTGACTACAGCAACTCCGAACAGCGCGGTAGTTATACGGAATCTGTATGTAAACTCTTACAAGATTCAAGGTGTGTGCATTTTGACAGAGAAATGCTTCAAAATAATGCCGAAGGGAGTGTGGAAAGTTTGATAGACGAAGATGAAGAGTTCACCAGAGACTATGAAATGATGGGGAGTGATTACGAAGGAGGGGAAGAAGAAATGGCAATTGTAAATATCTGCGATTTTGACTTAAATGAAGACGAACGAACCATCGGTGATAAAGAGAGCGTATAACGATACTCATTTGGCTTCAATACTTGAATCTAAACGACGCCCTTAACGGCAATTCAAACAATTATTGTCTGCTTATACTTTCCTGGGGAATCCTATAAAGCCAATACCTTAAAATCTGACCTGGGATTATTTGTTTGGATCTATAAAATGTTTGCAATCCAATATCTCCTAAATCCTTACTACAGTCTTCTTGGTTGCTTTTATAATTATATTTATGATTTAGACCGACAAATCTAAAATTCTAAACAGTAACTGTCTTCATAATTCAAATTGGAATTTTTGTTTCTGCAAATTCTGAGAGAATATTTTGAAATATTCACTTTAAAGTTGCTGGTATTCAGTAGCCATTTTGATCTTAAAATTGAATTAACTCTCATTTTCAATTATGGTCGGCGAAAGTCGTATCTTTTCTGAAGATCTTAGCGTCACAATCGCCTGGTTAGTTTTTTGCACAGTCTCCAAGTGAAGAACCCATTCGATAATCCTAATCTGTTGAAACCAGGGGCCAAATTAAACCTTGATTGGCCCAGTGCATATTTTGTACGTTTTCAAAGATATACTAGACAGAATGCTGTATAAAAATGGGCATACCGTATAGATTGCGTTTATCGGCCACCTTAGCATAAACCCAATTAGGAACAATATATGAATTTTAAAAGTCCCTTAAAATCCATGATTTGATACATTAGAATATGAACACTAAGTGTAAACGCTTTTTTGGTGGTGGTACCTATTCATTCTGCAGATTCTACTTTTAAAAAAAATGGCCGATATTTTAATTCTTACATTTCAGTCCTATATCAGCCACCTAAAAGTACCGGGAGTTTGAGGACTTGAAAACTTTAATTGGATAAATCTATTCAAGCTACCAGTCGAGGGTTTTTGTAAAGATTATGTTTGCAACGATAAGTGTCGCTTATCTAAGCTACAAAGTAATATTTCTCCTGTTTGAATGTAAGTGTAGCATATCTTCAGAAAACGAATTCATTGACTCAAACTATGACCCTTATACTTATTGGAGTCGGTATCTTTCTTTTGTGATTTTTATGAATAAAATCTCTTTAAAATATCCGCATAAATATTTTGTATACTGCAACTCTTAAATTGGGGTAAATATTATTGTGTAGCGTTTAAAGAGAAGTGATACTAAACCAGTGATCGCTGTAAATCGTTGCGAAAATAAATATCACGTTCCCGTTAAATAACCCCTTCTTGGCTAAATGATCTTATTTGAATGTTTCAACTCCTGAACCCATACGTGATCGGTGTTAGGAGTAGGTTGGAATTAACTCCGAGATCAATATGTTTACCCCTCTCTAAAATGTATATTCACCCAAATAATCCATTATTTTTTATAAAAGTGACTTTCTATTATAGATAAAATTATCTTGATTTTTTTTTTCTGTAGCTCAAATCTCACTGAGAACTTTCCAACCCGCACCGTTTATTAACGACCGTAGAATGAAAATCAACTAAAATCAAGATGACAGAAATTCTTTTGAGAATTACCTGTGCTACACGGATAACATAATCTGGAACAACTGATGTTGCTAACCTAAATATATTTCTTTTTTGAATTTGCGTGTCCAGTGTTGCTACTGATAATACATAAGTCTTCAATGCTCCAACTCTACTGCTAAAATTTTTTTTATATTCCCCTAACTATAAAAATAATTCAATTACCGATCACATATCTGAAAGAACTATATCTGATAAGGTTTCACGTATTCATAAATAATTTCAGGGCCTTCAGCCAAAATCTTGGTCTTAACACTTTAATTCCCCCTTACTAAAGGGAGTTAATCATTGCTTAATATGGAATCTATGGCAACATCCAGTTATTATTTGTACGTATTATAAATTCAGGAATTAATAATATTGTCAGAGGATTATTCGGTTAAGCGTTAATTCGAAGTTTTGAGTCACAGAATGCTTTTTCACATCAAGGTTCCAAATTACCCCCAATATATTCCAGTTGCCCTCTTGAGGGGTGTGCACCCCACGTTTAGAATCACTGGTTTAGACATTGTTTAGTGCATGACTAAACTTTGTATAACTGAATTTTCAGATAAATCTAAACATTCATTAAAATCTAAAGCGAAAAACTGAAACATAATCCTCAACACTTAAACGACAGACTTGGCTTGAGCTGAGAAGATTTTCTCCTTTTCATCGATATTTTTAAACTTAGTGCGACACACCAAAAAAGCCCTATTTTTCAAACTGGTACCAGAGGTCCGTGTTCCATCCCCAGGTTAGAGCTAGTATTTCAAATGCTGATTTTCAAGGGGAGGCATGCTCTACCCCCACTTAGATTTTCGTGACATGATCTTTATTCCTCACTTTTTTATGAGTGCCACCAAACTTAAAAATATTGATGAAAAGGAGAAATTCTGATCTGCTTAAGTCAAGTCTTTCGTTCAAGTGAAGTTATCTTGGTTTCCTTTAAATAAATATATGAATTGATCAGAAACTTCAGTTTTTCTTTTCTCTTCATCTTCCAATTGTCACTTTCATCAAAATTCTGTCCTATCATTTCATATCCACAAAACAAACATATGTACACGACAGACGGAAAATTCATTTTACATAACAATTAAGGCAGGCTATGCCACACACATAGTCCAGCTCCTTCCAAGCATACACCTTTGAAACCGGCAGTGCCCGAGTTAAATCAATAAAATTTTATCAATTTTTTATCCTTAATTTTTGGGGGTACATGGGAACCAATCAGAATGTGAAAGAGGAACAAAATGGTTGGAGATACTTTGTGGAGATAAAAGTGAGTTTACAGAACCGAATGGATAGAAGTAGCGGGACCTTTCTGCTTCGAAATCTTGGCGCTACAGGAAATACACAAATATTCTAATCACAAAACTCTTTCTTTTGACAATCTGACCATTGTATAGGGAGTGATGTTATATATTCACTAGGCCTCCGGAAGGAATTTTCTAAGGCGGTGCAAAGCTGTTTTCGTGTTTCAATAAATACGCTGCAACTAAATCAAGATAGTTTTGGTTCTCAAGATGCAAGAAATTGCTATCTAGATGGCTTTCAATTAAGTGATATTTTTATTCAGTTTATTGTAATAAAAGTATTTTCGATAGATTGAGTAATATTCTAATAAAATGTTGATGATTAAAGTTACATTTAATCTATTAATGATGAATAATATATATTTTCTAGATTTACTTGTATAAATGTCTAGAAAGCATTACAGCTTTAAACGCTCAACACTGAAAAAACTTTTCCAAAAATGATACATGAATATTTGTAGAACCTTGATGTCTCTAGGTGTTTTGAGATTATTTTTTTTTTACTCAATTTTAGATGTAAACTTGAAAATAAACTTTGCAACGCTCTTTGTTAGATTACTACAAAAACTAGCGCATCTATAGCCTTACTTTCGGACTTGTTTTTTCTGGGTTTTTTATTTTATTTTCTATGTCAGCTCGAGTTTCTTTCCCGAATGCGTGACATCGGTCGTCACTGCAGGTGATAATGAATAAACTGAATAACAAGTCGTCTTTGCGTGTTTACTGATAAACAAATATTTAGTTTAGATTACACTTACCACTCCAATTTATCATTCCATTGCAAGTTCACCTCTACAGCTACATTTAGATTAAGGCTGCTAATTCGTTCCAAAAATTTCCATATTGTTCAAAACTGCACTGTTCGTAGTCCTATCATGATTTAATATACTTTTTCTTCAGCTTATACTTAGTCACATCAATTTGTACAGCAATACCTTAACCTTATCAAACCTTTTACAAATCAAAATTGCACTATTCAAGGTATCGTTGTACAACGTCTTCGTTCGAAAAGCATTGCACACAAATTTATATCAAATTTAAAGGTTTCCTGTCACTATCTAGAAATCACCTGCAATCAGACTTTTCAACCAATGACTCTTTTCTTAATAAGCTGTATAGCTTTCAATCACACATTGCTATTCGTCTAAATGACGAGAACGTACAACTAACAGAAATGCATAAGCACCCGCTTTCAATATTACCCCCGTTCATTACATTTCGAGGGTTGTCCGCCCTAGAAATCTGAAGAAAGGAGAAGAAAGAAGCGATACGGGGCTGTAACCTTGGTTCTGTTCGTTTTGCAACGACAGGAATGGGTAAAAAAGATTCGAGTTGTCAGGTCGGGGGATGGGGCGTGTGTGGTACTCCCACTCTAAATCGTAACGTTTGTACGTAGGAACAAGCAGACTGATTTAAAGGATTTAAAGCCTGTCGGTCTGAATCTAAAAACCGCCTTTTCAGTCTTTCCGTTCACCAATGATCAGTTTTTGGTTGAACCACTTATAAAACCAACTTAACCCAGGGCCTAAAACGGTCCCAGCAGACCCTATATAGACTGCAGATGTGCAAAATTTACAAATGGTTTGCCAATTTTTAGGAGTTTAGGAAATTACATAATTTGCTTTTAAATGTATGTACTTAATTTATACATTATACTTCGGACTATATTCTGGAGAATTTAGATTTTTCAAAGATTTTTCCTCGATTTCTGATGAAAGAAATTCAAACGAGTTGACAACCGTAGTCTCATCCGACACTACCATAGAACATACAATAGACATTTAGTATTTGTTAGTAATTTTTCTTCATTCAATGTTATATTTTTATTGAGATAGTTGAGCTTGGCCTTTCCAATAGATGACTCAATTCTAGGCAGTTCCAGAAAGACATTTTCGTATACCATTATCAATTGATATTCTTGCACATAATCTCGTTTGTACTAAAACAAAAGAGAAATATTGACTCCATTATAAAATAACATAAACGACACCGCAAGGTCAAGTAGTTCCGTATAAATTTTAGTCACACATAAAGTCACGCATAAGTCATGTTAAAACAAAATGCCAACAATTGAATTCTTAAAAAGGGGAAACGTTTTGGTACCGTGCAAAGACGAGTGAGTAAGTAGGACGGACTAGGACTTCAGCCCCACTCCACCCCACTGTTTGGGCTTTACATTATTACTTACTCGGCCAGTTTCCCATATTTGTCAAGGCATTTCAAGCAAAAATGGAGGTCAGCCTCTCACAAATTTCCACAAAAAAACGGACTTTGTATCCTCAGTATGTTCTGAAGGAGAGCAGAAAAGGCTGCAAAAATTGTCTGAAAGGAAAATCCTGAAATTCTAAATGGTCGCTATCTGTCCAAGTGATAATAATCTCCAGAACCTTACGTTGAAATTCGGTAAGTGGAATGTCAAGTTCGAATGAGCGGTTCTCTTGAATCTGTACTTTTCATTATGCATGCAACTGTGAATATTGCATCTCCTATGCATTCGCTCTTTTGGGTATTGTATTCACTAGATATATTACACAGTACACTGGGCAGTGCAGTATCGAGTTTGAAGGTTGAATTAGTTCTTGAGAAATATAGAAAAATAAATAAAAAAAATTAAAGATTACTGATCTTCCCTCATAGTTTCTATAAATTATCTATCTTGACTTCCACTCTTTAGAATACATCTTTTTCTGTAATGTTACATAGCCCAACAGAAAACAGATCAGACACCAGGGGAGATGCTGGCAATTCATCTACAGTCAGGGCCCCCCAACTACACGCACTGCCTTTTTCAGTGCCATGCCACCACAGCCTTAGTCTAGAAATGCCATATATTATGTATCAAGGTGTTTTTCAACACTTCACCTACTTGTAGAAGACATTTCAGATGCAGAAGCTAAGACGGAGCTCTCAGGTTGGACTCTCCTCCCATGATTGCCTTTAATACTTTTGTGATGAGGCACCCTGAGCTGATCTCTGAAACCCTCTGCCGGTTGATGAAGTGCAACATTGGTCAGGCCTTAGTTGACGCCCCCACCTCGCCCACGTTGTGTCCAGATCCGAGGGGGTGCAGTTGATGGCTCTGCAGCGCCGGAACAAAGACCCCTGGAAGCGTCACAAATCGAAAAAGGAACGATCGACACTGGGTGTAAATATGCAACCAGATTTGTCAGTATTATTACTGGATGATTGGTCAAAATACACACCGATGCAGGTGAAGACATTATGGAATGACAGTCTGCCTTTCGGGTTATCTACTTGATATATCTTGGCATATCTATCTGTATAGCTTCACTAAAGTCATTGTCTCTTCTGTAGTCACGAACATAAGCGATGACAAGGAACATGAAATTCTATGCAGTGTACCAGCGGCTCCTCTCCACCCACTATCCTGCTTCTCAAAAATAGCTGTCTTCTATGATGGTCAGCTCCCTTTGTGTGTGGGGACGATGGCTTAAGGGTTCATGACTGATCTTCCCCTCTCGTGCTGACATAAGCAATTTTCATTCTAACCCGGCCAAATTTGGGAATCCATAATTCTCTTTTGGAAATATGCGTAGGCATTAAGCCGTGCCAGATCCTCTGGCAATCAATTTACCTGCCCGGAAACTAGAGGTATTTCTAAACCTCTCAAACAAAGGCGATTAATCATACATCTGTATTCTGTCCAGGCTTCCCTCGCCAAAATCTTCGATATTTCAGTCCCAGATTCAATATTAATTGCTTTACAGTTCTAGATTTTTATCTGTTCCTTACCCACCTGTTTTCTCTTCGAAACCCCCCTTGGATAAGCATTCTGATTTGTAAGTACACTCAACCTTACAAAATCATTTTTCTAATTAACCCTTCATCTCCATAGGGTCATACTCTTACTGTCGAAGTGTACTATCTCCACATCCCATCATACCACATACCTTGACCTCTGACATGTTGGGAATAGGGTTTTGGAGACCTATCTGGCAGCCTGCATTGCACAAGGGCATTATTGACAATGACCACAAGGTAATATCAATGATGGGGGAGGTTTCAAAAATTTGCAATGCATGAAGTATCTGCCAACATATTCATATTTGTTCTCAGAGGGGAACACTTGTGGTTCTGGGAAAGGCACAATTATGGGAGGTTGCTCCACATACAATGAAGTCCTGCCCTTTCCAAACATGCCCCTTCAGAATGGGCACTGCACTGATTTTATCTAAAATTATTGTTGTAAATAATAGTAATTATTATTGTTTTCAAGTTGCAGTATTTGTTCATGGTGTTTCTATAGAAGACTTGTATATGCACGGTGAGCGAGAATAAAGTCCCTTCTTGAAATTACACAACATTTAATACTGCTCAATTATTAACCAATAAATAATTAAGTTAATACCAATAGAATGTTTCTTTTCACCTTCCATGCATAACTAGAACTGTGGTTCCCAACCTTTACAAGGTCACTCCTCATTTTTGTTCATAATATAAAAAATTCCCCCTCTTTTGTTTAAATAAGTTGCAACTAAGAATAATTGCAAATAATTATTTTATTTTGCATATAAACAGATAGTTTTATAATTTGTTTAATTTTACAACTGCTGCTGTGTATTTGTTACTCGAATAAAACAAGTGAAAATAATTAAGAACATATTTGAAATTTCAATTTATTACAAAAATTTAGAATTCTGTTGTAAGTGATATATATCTTTCACTAAGCCCAAAACATTCACTGCAGATTTCATTTTTGCTTTAAAGCCTCATTTCCCCCTTGGTTAGGAATCAATACTCTAAAGGGATGGGGAAAAAAAAACTATTTTCCATCATTTTGGGCAAGTACAGTTTCCCATACGAAAAGATACAAATTAGTTGATGAAAAATTTTTTGTAGTTTAAGATTTTATTTTTGTATGAAATCAATGATTATGAATTGGTATATTTATTAATGAGTTGATCAGTCTTGAGGTAGAAAGACCAGACCCCCCCTACACACACAAAAAAAAACAAAAAAACAAACAAACATGAATGATGATAATGATAATACATCTTAATAGGTGAACACCTACATAAAGGCAAAATTATTATTTTTGTACTTAGGGAAGACCATCTGAGCTTAACCAATACAAACATTAAAGTAGTGTTGAATTTGGAAATTGAGAGAGTCTGGATGCAAAGGTTCCATACCAGTTTCTCAAGGTAGGCCTAAAGCTGATATTGAATATCCGATTCTTGATTTTCAAATTAACACTATTCAAATGCCTGTTAAGCCTGAGGGATAAAGCTCGGATTATCTACTCCCCTACCCAAATCTGGCTCAACACTTACATACAAAAATGAAATGGGATTCCAGCACTTTTGAGAAAGAACATTATTTTGACACAAGGCCACCCAGGGAGGATCAAACTATTATAGTCAAACTGGTCAGAATCACAAGATTGTTGACGATTACGGCATCAATTGTGAAACTAGGGACTTTATGAAATTACTGAAATGTTCAGGAATTTCACAAAATCACTAGTTATGCAATCTAACTGTAACTTATATATTATTCCTAATAGAGATCTTCCACTAACAAGTCAGCTGCAGTGTCAGAAAATTCTCCAATGAATAAATGGTACACTTCTGTGAATTGAATATTTTTTTTTGAATTATCAAGGGGAAATAATTTTAATCCGGAGTTATTGCCCTTGATATTGATATTACTTTCTTTTTTCTTTTTAGATATGGACTTGAAGGTTAAATAATAATATGGACTGTCACTAAGTTTCAACTCTAAAACCAGCTTGACTTTTCCAATAAATTTTCTTGGAGAGAAAAAAAAAGACTAACAGATCTGGTTAATCACTCAATGGAAAGTGTCACATGATCAACATCTTGACAGCATGCCATAATTGTGGGTGTTCTATTGGAAAAAAGGGGTGATTAATGAATAAATTACTTTTCTTACTTTTTCTTTGATCCAAATTTCTCCAAAACGAGGGTGAACATTGCCAAACACAAACTTACGGACCAATTTAGCTTGTTTTACATTGTGAATTAAAACACCATTTTTAAAAAATATTTGGGTGGGGAAAGAAAAAAAAAATTTTGTAGACATAAGGAGTAAATGCTTGAATTTTCAGACCTTTACCTCTTTTAGTGTAGCCAGTGCACATGATAGCCAGAATCGCTTAAAAACTGAAGAAACCTGTGTAGGCAGTTTTGGTTGATAGTATTATGCTGCCAGATGGTCAGAGAGAAGGGAAATCAATTAAAAACACGAGGACAAGGATATTAGTCAAGATAAACTCAATAAAAAAAAAAAAAGTCTGGTAGGTCACTCTATAGAAACCGTCATGGAACCAATGTCTTCTGGCAGTATGCCATAATTGGGAAAAAGGGGTGATCAATGAATTAATTACTTCTCCCTGCCTTTAGTTGGACATTGATTACATAAATCCAAATTTTCAAAAAACAAACATGAATGCTATCAGACACAGACTAAGAGAAAAATGAAGCATGAACTTAGATTACAAATTGAACACTCCTGACAAAATCTTGGGCGGGGGGGGGGGGGGTCAAAAAACAAAAAAGTGTTTCCCCTACACATAAGAGTAAATGTTTCAATTTTCAGCCCTCTAAGCTCCAATGGTGAGGCCTGTATACAATATATATATATATATATATATATATATATATATTCAACCAACAAGACCAACTGATGAAACAGTTGACAGTTTCTGTTGGATGTTTCTAATAAAGTATTATCTATCATATCATTCTGTATATTCTTACTTGTGTTTGAATGTTGCACTTTCAGTAATAACAGAAAGGAAAAGTTAGGCAATTTAATAAGAGGGTAGGAAGAGAGAGAGAGTAAAAAAAAAATTACTGAAGGCAAGGAAGATCTTCTGATAAGACACTAATCCATGTTTGTATAAAATTTAGATAAAAACATGGAAAGAATAAAGGAGGTAAAGGGTGAGAGGAGAGCAAAGGCAGGGGATAATTTCCACAGGTTCAGCTCATTGATGAATAAATAATAACCCAGAAGGAAATGTTCTGTAGTTTTATATTTTCAAATCGGGCAGTATTCAATTAACACTGGAATAATCTTTATTTTCTAGCAATGATGATGATGATGATGATGATGTTTTCTTTTGATCTTATTACTAATGAACAATCACAAACAGAAAAACCATTCCTGGAAGATGGATCACAGTCTATAAAGATGTGCCATACAATGACAAAAACAGCCAAGTACATTGTGTTTTACCAGGAGGGGAGATAATCCAAGCTTTATCTCACAAACTTACACAACACAGGCATTGGAATAGAGTTAGATTTGAAGATCGAGCTACTCTAGAGGTGGAAGTTAAATACCAGCTTCTTGCAACGGGCTCTTATTCAACCTCAGCCTCCGATGCCTGCATCAGGTAAGACTCTGAAATGAAGCTCGGATTATCTCCCCTTTTGGTGGAATTTGGCCACCCTGGACTGAAATGTATCTTCTGCAGTTGACTTTCAGAGAAATCTGTTGGAGAAGAATACCGAGAGCAAAGCGTGTAAAGCTCAAAGTTGGTTTTCATTTTGAAATCTCAAGCCATTATCAAGTCAAGACAGTCTTCATCTTCCATGTCTAAATCAGCAGGTGTCTGTGATGTATCAACAATTTCCCCATCAAAACGCAACTTCAAGTCCACTGCCAGCAGTTTATGTTGCTTGGCATACAGATTTATGATTCCCTGCAGCATTTCAAACTGGAAAACAAAATAAAACCATTGAAAGAAGCAATGAACATAAATAGTTCTTAGCTTTTTATCATTCGTTTATAACCGGTCAATGTGTTTATGGTATAACTAAAGCAACATGCATGTCAATATGTTTACAGTAATTTAAAAGAAAAATGCACTTAATACTGATCCCTATCTAAAATAAGATTAAATAAAAAGAAAATATCTCTCTAAGTGAATGAAGTCAAAATGATATATACCTTTCCAATCTGCATGGTCTTTTTAGACTTATGATTGATACTACTTTGAATAACCAAACTGATTACATTTGGTCCAGTTCTCTCTGAGAATCCTTCTTGGTTGTCATCCTCCTCAGTAATCAGGCAATCTAGAAAAGAAAAAGAAGAGTTTATAATTCAAAAATTAAAGAGTAAAAACGTTGCATTAGAGATAAGAGTCATATTGATTCTTATCTATGATGTAGCACTTCCTTTAGTGCAGTGGTTCTCAAACTGTGTGCCACAGCACAATAGTGTGCCACAACTATTTCCCTAGTGTGTTGCCTAAATTTTTATCAAAAAATGAGAACAAGTACTTCGAGCCTTGAATGGGTTTAATAGGATATATTGCCTGTACCACTTCCACCATAAAGTGGTCAATCTTGTGGTTTTATCACTAGTTGTGAGATCCTGACCTTTTTAGCAGCAGATGAAAGGAAAAAGATGAGCATGTATATATCGTCATAAGTCAATTATACTTCATGGTATGCCATCAAAGTAAAGTTTGAGAAATGTTGCTTGAATAACAAAGGAAATAGAACACATACAAAGATTTTTTTTTTTTAAAACACCCGAACTGAATACTTGATACTTCAATAGCTTGAGAGGTTACACAATTTGGTTGGCCAAAAGAATAGGTCAACAATCTGAGCCAGACAACACAAAAAGGGGGGGGAGCACCTGGAGTAGAGACATCAAAATAATTCCACTCACAAACTATCTCATCTTATATCCATGTCACTTCACCATATGTATTTTCTCCCTCCTCATACACATGCATTATATCAACCAATCAGATCACAGAATGGGTTTATTTGTATTTGAATCAACATTTTCGCTTCCTGTTGTTTTCAATATCAGAAGATATTTTTAAAACAAAGATGTAGAAATTGGAATTGACGTGTTTGCTGCCCACTGCCCAGTTTTTCTCGTAAGAGACTGATGGAAATAAGAAGTATTAATTGTCTAATTGTCATATCCCCAAAGTAAATATGCAAATTTCCTTTATTTGCACAAGGAGAAGTTGCCATTTTACAAGAGAATAACAAATCATACATAAGAAGACTCTGTAAGACCAATCATCCGTGATGACAAACAAGTTAAAA
The DNA here is from genome assembly GCA_963457665.1 of Thysanoteuthis rhombus. Taxonomy (NCBI): domain Eukaryota; kingdom Metazoa; phylum Mollusca; class Cephalopoda; order Oegopsida; family Thysanoteuthidae; genus Thysanoteuthis; species Thysanoteuthis major. Next base: position 26,009,067 of record OY735238.1, on the reverse strand, counting down.
ACTAGACTCTTCATCTGGTCAGTGATCCGAGGCAACTTGGCCTTACCTACCTAGGATATCAGCAATTTGCAGTTGTACAGAGGCCGGCGTTTCATTTTGGTGAATTGTCCTCTCATTCAAAAGTAACATCAATCGAGTTTCAGGCACTTCTTTCTCTTGGGCTAAAAAGCTAAAGAGATTACAAAATGTGTCAGTCTGAAAAGAGGAAAAAGAAAGAGGACAATGTCAATAACATAACACAAGAGACTTCTTATGAAATGAGCATACCTAAAGAAAGGTCAGGTTACTCACTGTAGAAACCATCACATTGGGCAGCTGTATTGGAGGTAATCAATTAAAAAATTAGAAAAAAATGGGTGATCAATGAATAACTTACTTCTCTCATCTTTTGTTGGGCATTGATCACTAAAAAAAGTGAGAATTTTCGAAAAATATGCATAAATGCTGCCAGGAAGAAACTAAGTGACCAATTTAGCAAAAACTTACTTTGCAAATTGAAACCTTCATTAAAACCTATTTGAGGAAGGGGGGATTCTGAACATAAGGAGTGAATATTCAACAAATTTCTTACTGGAAAATTTTTAAAGTTTTCTGATCAAGCATAAAGCATGTACAAAAAAAAACACAGATGGGAAATTCGTGTGGGGGGGTGTGCATGTACATAGGCCCTAAGGTTACAAAATGAGCCATTTTTCAGCTACCTCTGGCTAATTCTAATTTTTGATATGCTTTTTAAGATGGGGGGCACATCTAAATTGAACTTATGTTATTGTTTTTTCAGTTTTCAGATAAGTTTATTGTTTGCAGCTTTTTAATATAAGTTGACAGGTTAACAAGGTAGATAATCAGGTATAACAGATAGACACTTGAATGATCTCATCATTTTTTATGGTTACTATGCTAGCAAGGCTCCCTTCATTGGGTTTTCAAACCCAGATCAGGGTTTTTCAATACATGTCTGGGCATCTGTTTTCTTTCTAAATTCAAAATTTAATGATTTCTTGGTTATCCATACATTAGTTTCTCAATTCTTTTATAACTTAAATCTGTAGAGTAGCAAACATCTGTATCATCTGATTCATTTCCTCCAAGGTTATGAAACGAACGACCTGTCATTAATTTTGTCTCTTGATCTTCAACTGAAAACTGAGGACAAAGGTTGCACAAAGATAAGGAAAGCAACAAAGGGGCAGCAATTAAAAATATACAAGTACGAGTTATGAACAGCCACACCGATCTTAAGAGCTGTTTTTTTTTCACCTTTTGGGATTTTTCCATTCTTGCCAGCCTTCACTTTCTGAAGAAAAACTCATTCCAACAAGCAGCCCTTGCCATTTAGCCACTTTCTCAAGCCCTGGTAGCCTGTACATAGCCAGCCAAACCAACTTAAAAACTGTTTCTAATAAATTGAAGATCCTAATATATCTGACTGAGAGGTAAACATAGAAAGATCAGTAGCATTCCCTCCAATTTGTATTTGTCAGGTTAACTAAACCAAACATTTATATTTTTGTTTGAAGTCCCACTCATAGGGTTGGTTTTCAGCTAGTTTCCGTAATGCAGCAAATGAAATATTCAAGAATCTTTGGACCACAACAGCTGGATAAATTAGACCCATCAATCTGGTGAGAGAGGAAAGATGGTTCTATAACCACCAACTGTGAGGCTCCTTTCAGTATGGAATAATAAATGGGTTATAAATTTTCCTCTCTAAAAAGAACACAAAATCTACACTCTCATACTAACTAAGGTAAGAGACATATTTATACAGCTTAAAGGTTTCATGAAAAATTAAATATACATACATTCATCGACATCCTTATTTGCCCACCTCCCACCAGGGAGAGGGCCTTTAGATAACAATAACCAGAGGATATAAAAATTACAACAATTTACATTCTAAACAAGTATTAAAATTGCTAATTTGCTGAAATTTTTAATTGAATCATAAATGCAGCCATAATTAACTTGGTTTGATCAGATTTATTTCACATATTCTGTCTTTTTTTTTAATACTCTTATCTATATACAGCCCTTCTCCAGTTAGCACGGTCCGTGTTAAATCATGCGTAGATGGTTGACCCCAAAATAGATAAATTGATTGCAACTCAGTTATTCTTGGACCCCAACATCAGTGTATTACAGGGCAGGCCTGTATTAAAACCACAATTTCTACTTACCTTCCTACATATATGTGTCACACCCCAAAGCTTTTTCTATGAGAAAGGATTAGAAATAAGATAGACTAAGGACAAGACACCTTCCCAAGATCCTATTCCCCCCCCTCCACTCGCTGTTGTACACTTCTCTCTCTCTCCCACTAGACTTTACCCTAGAATGTGAAAAGAAAATTAATCAAGTTGTGACAATAGTTGCTTAAATGTGTTCAGAAAATAACCAGTTTTTTTTAATTTCATAATTATTACATAAATATCTAACATACATAAATAAACCATGGAATTTCCACAAGTTCAGCTGACCAAGGTGTAAGGAAATACGGAAGTTTGATACACATTTTTCAGAAAATAATTTTTTAAACACAGTAGAGAAATTTCACTGATTTCATGTGAATAACTAACATATGCAAGGACTCTTATTTCCACAAATTAAAATAGATCTAAGACATGAAAAATACTTACTTTATTCATAGGAAACCTTTTAATCTCTGAACCAATTTTGACCATAACAACAATTTCTCTGTCAAAGTTGTCAAGAGGTGAATCAGAACTTCCTTCTTGCACATCATTATCATCCACAATAATCACACTGTCATCCAAGCTTTGATCACAAGATTCAGAATTTAAAGCTTTGTCTATCTTTCTGCAAAAGAGTACAATCACGATTAGAATTCAAGTATTGAATTTACCTTTGAAGTCTAATGAAAAAGGACCAAAATTATTACTTGGAAATTTCATCAAGTTAGAGCAGTGGTTCTCAGATAGTGTGCCACTTCAAAATTCACCAACATGTATTTCAAGCCTTGAATGTATCCAATATGGGTATTATGTCTGTCTTGCTTGCGAATCTAATGGTTTTATCACTAGATTTTGTAAGAAAGGAAGAAAATTTTGTTCATTTACCACTAAAATGTTTTCATCTAATACATTTCAATTTTACAGTTGTTGACCTGCATACGTTAGATATGTATTTCTTAGTGTACCTTCCTATTATAAATTTTGATAACCACTGGTTCAGAGAATATAAAGTATTACTTTCTGTCAGCTGGTTTTAAGAGGAAATTGCCCAACTTTAAAATCAGAATTTATTACTGAATACCCTGACCTATTCACTCAAAATAATTTCTATGGGCTTCTGGAGTTGATAATTTTCACATATTTGATGAAATTTGTACAAAGCACAAAATGAAAGTTTTATGTTTTTTTAGAACAATGAAAGATGAAAAATGAAGGAATTTATTAAAAAATTACATTTTTATTGTATACTCGTTTGCCTTCGCTATCAAACAATGACAGAAATTTTCAAGTGATTTTGCAATTGCCATTTACTTCCCGAAATCATTGTTACTCTGTGTTTTGGAAGAAATGGAGATGAGCAAATTATAGTAACATTTTTTTCTTTTCATATTGATATAAATAAGTTTTACAGACAAGAAAAAAAACAGAGGTACACAGATGGAAAAATGTTTTTCTATTCCTCCCACATTACGTCATTGATGGTTTGTTGTTTTTCAATGTCATCAGTGACGGTGATGTAGAAAAGTGTAACAGACAAAAAATGAATGTACAAATATACAAAGCATATTATTATAGTAGATACAAGATGTAAATTTTCCTAGAAATTATGGTTGGAGCAAGGTCGCCAATTTAGATATTTTTCAAACATGGAAATCACTTCTAAATGCAAAAATTGAAAAAAAAACCAAAAAAACATTGAAATTAGCAACATTGGACTAGCAAAATCTAAAAATAAAAAAAAATATCCAAGTTGATAAGCCTACCATAGAAGTCAACAAAATACAAACTTGTTTTTCTCTAATGCCTTCATTATCTTATGAAATAACATATCTTTTATCTGTGGTTTTCATTGTTACCTATATTATATCTGCGTAATCCCAATAGTTGTATACGTTTGTGTCTGAGCGGTTCTTTGGTCACACAAAAAAGTTCAGGTTACTTGAACCATAACTCCTGTTCACAACAACTTTAACCTCTGCTTCCAGATTGAGGCTTTGCTCAAAATGCGACTTTGTAAAAAAGCGAAACTTTAAGCTCAAGGCTCATCAACAGCTCAACCGTTAAAAAAAAAGAGAGAAAATAAAGCACCGTGTCTCTAAAGAGATAACTCCCAATATAGTATGGAGGCAGTGATGAAGTCCCGGTTTTCGTAGCATGCATCAGCTTAGTAATTCTTGCAAGTCTCAATTCTGTTTGAGACCAGGACTTTCTTCCTTCAAGTTTTGAAGATCAGCCCCTTGGCAGGATGCAAGTCCACTGAAGGGAAACCTCCACCCTAATCACACAGCTTACAGTGCACAGGGGAAATTGTCTAAATGAAGAGTTTTTTGACCATACCAGGAATCGAACCCAGGACCTGTGTGTGAGGCAGACATGCTAACCATTACACTGAGTGGACTACTCCATTCATACAATTGGCAGTCCTACGAATAAGAAGTGGTAGCAGGAGAGATCATAGCAGTAGTGAGAGCGTCCATCATTTATACATTTTTTGCAGTAAATTTTTATGTATCTTGAGTGAATTTTTAAACAAAGAAGTTTGGTTAAATTTATCCAGAAATACTTTCAAAATGAATATGTGAATAGAGACATAATCAAATAAATATCTGAACACCCATTAAACAAAACTCATCTAAATTCTTATATAAGTCTAAATTTTTCCCCAAAATGTTACAAAAATTATCCCTTCATCCTACAGGCCCATCCTGAACTCAGCAGAAGGTATTCTATGCTAAACAGTAATTTAAACTCCTGTTTATATGTCTATAGGTGGTCAAGAGGATGTACATGTCATAAAGACACCTACAAAACATCTTGGTAGGTAGAGGTGCTAAGATCTTCACTTTAAGGTGATTCTTCCCTTTCCAAACGTCCTCAACACAGGGAAATACAGTACTTCAACTCTTAGTTTCTATTTCATTTTACTTCTTCAATGTTTTCTTTGTTGTAGTGTATAACACGCAACATGTATTAATGTAATCAAACCTGGTTTTAAGACAAATTCACAATGAGAACTTACTTCAAACTTGTTTGGATTTTGTTTAATTCTTGTGTTATCTTGCTGACAGACCGTGTCCGCATTGGTTTGGCTGTCACAGGTGGAGGCGGTGAGGGTGGTTCTGGAGATTGGCAGCGGATAGAATTAACTTGCTTGGATTCCTCATGGCTGCAGTAACGAAAAAAAAAAATTCACAGCATTAGAAAAGATGGCAGAAAAAAATATGGCGTCATTTGAATCAGCAAGGTGATTCAATTCTGATACTTCTAATTTTCAAATTAATGTTTGAAGAGCCAATAAAATTATAAAGAATCTTTCGTTTCATGCCAAAAAAAATACAGAAAACATTAACTTAGTGAAACAATTATCCTAAAATAATTTGGGATGGAAAGAAAGCGTAAATTCAAGAAATAATGCAGCAACTTTGCATACAAACACCATTGAAGGCAACTGGTTCAACATTATAACCAAGTACCAAAATATACATGGCGCATCGGATGATCTTTGGAACACATTTCTATAAGAGTTTATTTTTCTTGAAGTTTTTGCTGACAATTTCAGCTTCAGGATCAGACACTATTATTTACTTCAAACAATGATACATAAATAATAATAAACATCAAATTGATAAAAGTGAATATCAAATTAATGAATATTTAATAATTGTAGCCCATTATATGCTTTTCATTCATCCATAATTATTTTTGCCAATTGTTTCAAGTTTCAGTGATCAACCATTCCCAGGGATGTAAGACAAAAGATCACCAACTTGTAAAAAAAAGAAAACAGGAAATAGAAAATACAAAAACATTTCCTTCATACTTTGGAAAAATAGCCAGAATTTTTGTAGGAATTTAAAGCTGAGTAAATAATACATTTAAAAATCGACCAAAATGGCTTTAGCTACTCAAAATGCAAGAACATTTCTTTCATTTGCTTTGTACAATATGTAGATATACAACTGAGATGTAACCAGGAGCACGACACACCAAACATATTTTGCCACAGTAAATTTACCCAGGATTGACAGGATTATTTGCAATTGGATAAATCATACAAATATATATTTTAATATAAATGTTTTTATTGCAAACTAACCAAAAAAAAAAATATTTTTCTTATAATTTCTTTTGACTTTTCATATTTTCTTATCATTTCAAAACAATAAGGCAACAGAATTTAGGTGAGTCAAATTGTAAGACAGCGTCCATGTTTCCAGAATTATCTCTCTTCACATTTTAAATACACTCAAAAACAAAAAATTACCAGAGACCAATTATTGTATTTTCCTGAAAATCAAATAAGATATAAAAAAGAAAATGATCTTTTCTAGTAAAAATTCACAGTATTTTTCATATATCAAAGTAAATCACTTGTTTGTACTATCTAAATGCCACATAATACAAGTCGCGAATAATTACCTCCCTTGAGTTGAAAGTACAACATTTATGGTTGAAGAGGAATTTCATTCGTTTCTTGTTACAATAAAATAAACCAATTTATATAATGTGCCAAGAACATAATATCTTTGTCAGCAACAATCGTCGACGGGGATAACTAATATAAAACATAGGCCGAATGGAGCCAAGCCATATATATATTTGCCCAATTGATGAGTACAAAAGAAATTTATTAAGAGAATATATCTTTTCATTTATTTATCAATTTCTCAAATCTTTCGCCTCAATTTTGTCAGATTACCTAACATCCACACAACAAAATATATATATATACACATACATATATAAGAAAGTGACAAGAGATAGGTGTTACATCTCAAATTTTTCATTATTCCAAGAGTGTATTTAGATTTTTTGACAAACTTTCTAACTAAAGCCAAATTACAAAGATAAAATAGAGTTTTATACAATTCTGACGATCAATTTTCTGGTAAGAGTCACAAGTCATTGTCAATTAATGATCATCATTCCATAGTTACATTAGTTAGTCTGAGTGCAAGATGCAGGAGTTGAGGGAGGGTGGATTCAGAAGTGATTAGCAGAATTTCAATTTGGTGAGGGGTCAGCGTCCAACCCCCCCACAAAATTCAGCGGACTAAAGTACAATCCAATGGTAAAACCATTTAAATACTGCTGTCATTTTTTAACAGCATCTAGTTTCACAATAAAAGGATTGAAATTTGACACAAACCAAGAATGTTGTTTGTGAATGTGAGTTTATTTAATTGAATTTAACCTCATAAAAGAGGAAATGATAAAACATCCATTTTATTTTAATGATTCATTTGTTCATACCTGCTAATACACGTACCCAAGTACAGTACACAAGTGTGCTGGGAAAATCCTAAAATACACAAATATATATTTTGAATCATAAATTTGTCTAGAACATGTACGTCTGTCCAGTTGCCAATATAATGGTTTCATCACTGGATTTTGTGAAATCTAAATCTTCTTAGCAACAGATAAAAGGAATAAAGAAAGATAGAACCATTAGGTTGGCAACTTTGTAGCAGAAGTGTGACAGACATAATACCTGTACTAAACACATTCAAGGCTTGAGATACAGGATTGTGTATTTGAAAAAATTCATGCAACAGACATGGGAGATAGTTGTGACACACTATTGTACCATGGCACACACTTTGAGAACTACTGATCTAATCTAAACAGCAGCTCACATCAACACATTGTCCAATCAAAGATAAACAAAAAAAAAACTTACCTATGTTCACTTTCTACAATAATTACATCATCCTCGGTTTCAGATGAGCAATTCTTTTTCAACTTTTCTGATTTCTGTTCTTCTTTTTTGATTTTAGCTGAATTAAAAATGAAGTCCAGATTGAAAAAAAATGTGCATTATATTTATAGCAGGAAAGTTCTTTAAAAGAAAAAACTGTAGCAACTGCCATAATAGAGAACAGGAAAAAAGGGAAATAATGAGAAGACTTCAGAAGTTCATTCAATCGGAAGATTACTCTCACTCTTAATATACTGTCTATAGTTTTGAGAAGGGTCATCGAAATTTAAAGAGTTATCCAAACGATTGAACTATTTCATGGAAGAGAAAACACCCAAGTTTTATATTGTAAGCATCAATTGGAGAGGAAAGTTTCTATTAATCAACACTAGTACACTCTAAGAAGGCTGTAGAATATGTTGTTGTATGTTTTGATCAGACCAAACAATAAGGAATTTAATTGTCTGAAAAAAACTCTTTGAATACTCTTCATACACTTCCTATTTTTTATAATCATTATATAATAGCAAAATTGTGATTGTCTGCAAAATATATTGTCAAACAATGAGACAAAATTAAGTGAAGGATTGAAATAATGGAGACATTGTAGCAGAATTCACAACCAGAGCCGAGATTATTTCTCAATAAGTGGATCCAAATGAACCATCATTCTGGTCAATCAAAAGTCAAAGCAGAAAAACATTATTTTGCAATCAATCAATATTTGCTGAGTTGAGCTGGTCCCAAGATCCTACCATCTAGCTCAAAAGGACAGTCAAATGCTACAACTGCAATCTCTATTGAATGATCACCACCACAACAGACCGGTTTGAATACAGCTGTTGGGTTTAGGTGAAGTCCATGAAGATTGGAACACTGCAATCTTAATGCTGTTATATAAAAAAGGAAATCAAAAAGATCTGAACAAGTACAAACCAATAAGCCTACTCAACTGCATCTACAAACTTTTTTTACCAAAGTGGTCATCAACTAAATCACCAATAAGCTAGATGAAGACCAACCACCGACACAAGTTGGCTTCAGAAGGAGCTACTTGACTTGATCATCACCATTCAGTGAATCAACTTAAAGTGGAAGCAGCAGAATATAAAATGCCTCTCACAGTAGCATTTTTTGACTTCAAAAGGCCATTGACTATCATATAACAAGGTGTAGATCCCATAAATATCAGTCTAAAAAGAAGGGTATACAAACAATACATCTTCCCTATAGTCACCTATTGAGCTGAAACACAGAGCTTAACTAAAAGATTGATCCTCAAACTGTGATAGAGAGGTCTGGTGAATCTTGGAAAAGGTTTATGTCCAACGACGGATACTAAAAAGCTGATGACAAATATTTTGGACTCTACCGACTCTTAACAGTTCCATTAAAAAAAAAATTTTTTTAAATTGAAATTTTGCATGCACCCTTCAATGAGTAGGGAAATTTCGATTCTGAATATTTCCTAAAATGAGGATGGGGTTGATTTTACACTGTAATTTCAAGGTAAATTGGTTCCAATAGTGTTCATACTTGTTTTTTTTAAAATTCAGACCTTTTAGTCATGCACAAGAAGTAACTTATTCATGAATCATCCCTTCATTTCATATTTTTTATCACTACCTGATGGTGATCTGCAGATCATTGCTTTATTTTGATTAGATTACAACACTATTGGATTATACACATCATTCTCCCCAAATTCTAAACAAACTCTTTACATAAACATCAATGATTGACTGAAATGTAATATCTAATCAACACCCTTAATGAAAATTCAATGTTCAGTGTGTGTGTGTCATAAACTGAACGGACTTGTCGGATGACAGTGATTCATTCCATTACCCTTGGAATGCTAGTTTCTTTTTTAGAATTTGAAGACTTATTAACAAATAACCAGATACGCAAAAGATACGCGAGTGATGAGAACAAATCAGAAAGACAATTTCGAACTAATTATTTATAACCCTCTCCTTTTTATTTCATTTATTCAGATATGCATTCCTAAAATTAGATAACAAAAATAACTTCAAATGATGATGCAAATAAACCTTGAAATATGAACAAAATCATTCATCTCATTTATTAATAAAACATTGATTACAAACAAGCATATTAGTTAGAACTCCTTTCATCATTTATGCTTTGAAATTGTCTATTGAACAGGTATACCTCGATTTGTGAGGGTAATTTTCTGTACTGTTCAAAAGTGCAATTTGCAGTTATTTTTTTTATGTGTTTGTGTTGGCTTATACTTATATACATTAATTTACACAGCAATATGAAATAAAACAGTTTGTAAATAGCCACCTACAAATAAAAGGACACATGATGAAAGAAAAATGTGGAACATCCTTACCGCTTTCTTCAAGACAGTATTTTGAAAAATCAAATTTGGACGAATGAATTTCTTCAAACGACTTCTTTGCAACTGTTGTATAGACATTGGCTGGACTGTGGCCAGATAATAGGATCTGGGAAGGGTCGATAACTGTACGTACAGTTTTACGTGGCCTCTTTACAACAGGTTCTTCTTCACAATCACTTGAATCGCAGCTGCTCGAATCATTGTTGCTAGGTTTAGAGTTAATTTCACCAGAATTTTCTAACTGAAAAATTGAAATAAAAGAATGTACATTAGAGATAAAGTAGATTCCAGTTAAATGGAATATGGTTGCCAGATAAAGCCGGGAGGGCAGGATAATCCAAGCTTTGTCTTCGACATTTACCCAACAGGCATTGGATTCAGAAATTAAGTGAATTTGGAGGCAAAGATTCAATAGCAGCTTCTTCAGACTGGAAGCAAAAGTTCAATACAAGCCTTGAGAGGCTGGAATTGAACCTCTGCCTCCAGATTCAGTCAATTTCTGAAGTTGATGCTATTCCAATGCCAGTGTTGGATAATCTCTGATAGAGAGCTCGAATCATCTCCCCTTACTGGCTAAATCTGAAATGGATTATTGATCACAAAAAGTAGCCACTCCATGACCTGTCAATTCACTGACAGGTCATTGTAGGAACAACAGGTTCAGCAGATGGCTGCTAATGTTACAGAGACAGTAGGCAGAGGAAAGGGAGAAAAGAAAGTTTGGTAGTTCAATATACAAAGAGAGGAGGGAAGAGCGGAGAAAAGGTAATCAAAATAAGAAGGTAGGAAGGGAGAGGGGAGAAAAGGTAATCAAAATAAGAAGGTAGGAAGGGAGAGGGGAGAAAGGTAGTTCAATAAGAAGGTAGGAAGAGAGGGAGAGATGCTGATGGCTGCTGTGATACTATAAGATTGACAAACCAAACTCTTATTATACACCTCCAGGAACACCTTGATTAGCGTGGGTTTTGATGTAGTATGGTCAAGATATTGCTGTACAAACTAATGCAAGTAAATATAAGCTGAAAACAACACACATTAAATTTATAAGACCTAGAAGAGTATGGAAAATTTTAGAATGAATTAACAGCACTATCCATGATGTATTTATTTTGCTCTATCTATAGCGAGACATGAGAAATATAAATAGTTTCAAGACCTATTTCACATTATCAATTTCTTAACATAGTTCAGCTGATAAGATCAATATTTGAAGCAAAGCTTGAAATTGATCGAATTTAAAAGGAGTGGATTGCTCAGAGAGGCACGACTTGAAAAGTGGTACCTTCAAAGTTAGATCGTGAGATAAGATATCACACTCAGATTGAGTCAGTCATTTGATAAATGTTCATAGAAACCATCAACCAACAGTCAACATGGGTTTTTGCAGTTTTTAAGTTAGCTGGCTGACTATCGATGCTTGTTTGTGTTACACATCTATCATATCTAGAAAAAAAACAGTTTCTTGGTTTTTTGAAAATTCCCCCCAGAAAATGTTTTCAGTGGGGGGCTTCAATCTAAAATGTAGGTTTATGCAATATTGGTTCTTTGGTTTGTATCCGGCTGCATTTACACTAGTTTTGGAAATTCAGACTATTTTTAGTGATCCTACAAAAAGCAAAAGAAATAACTCATTCACCGATTTTGCTCTAATCTAATTTTCAATTGATCAACCACAACATGGCATATTGCCAAAAGACTCCACTTGTTCTTTTATCTATTACTATAAAGACAGTGAATGCTATTTCATTTGTATTTGTTATTGTCTCATAGCTGCCCAAACAACTTTATCATGGAGACTATAGACTTGTTTATTGAACCACCATGAACATAGGTGACACTGACCTCAAATGTTACAAGAGGTTAATTTAGGCTCAAAACTTCTTTTTCAGTCCAAATTTGTCAGCTTCTATTCAGAGATTTTTTTTTATAAACAAGTGAAAATACCAATTGCCAAATGGTTAAAAGCATGGAAAATAGAATCGGTGGACTGAAGTCGAACTCAGACAGAGAAAATCAGAACTTTTCTTTCTTTTGATTTCATACACCTTCTATCTAATAGGCCAGGCATGGCAACCCTTTTTGAGCAGTGGGTCACATGAAATATTACTGATCATAAATTGGGCCACAAGAAAAAAAAGAAGAAATTTAATAAGCATCGTACTAAACCATTGTCTGTGGTTTAGTCAACTGATCAAAGGGTAGTAAGTTTAAACTAAAGTAACTATACAATTTTTATCGATGGGTATATGTAACATTTTAAGCTATAAAGTTACCAGGAAATTGGAAATTTGAGCCATCTTTCATGACAGTCCTAGCAATTGAAAACAAACAATACTTGGCAACACTAAAAACAAAATCTTAATATGTCATCTATTGATCAGAATAGATGTTCTTTTAAGGAAGTCACACATTCTCTTCCTTCCTCTTTCTGTTTAACATAACTGGAATTGACAGATTAAAAAGCTTATTATTGGTATGAGTTGGACACATTTAGAAATGAATGTGATACGACAGGTTGGGTAGAGCAAAATGGCTGAAAGGTTGTGGAAGAAAAAATCTTAAGTAATCTCTGGTTTTATGGAACCAAAATACAGCAACAAAAGATAGGCAATAAATATGGCTAGAATTGGCAAGAATCTCCAATGAATAACTTTATAATTGGCTTAAATTGACTACATTTCATTTCATGATAGCAGAATAGCTAAAAATGTTTACATACAAATAAACACTCTTGAGTAGTACTTTTTATATGAACGATGGTTTATTTATATATAAGTACTGCTATAAGTATTTAAGCAAGCAGAAACTTTTTTTTATAACTTGAGATTGCAATGACCATTTGGGATTTAGAGCATGGGGAATCCATTTAACTTGGTACTTTGGCAACTCTACCATTTTCAATCTCTTTGATCAAATCTGAACAAAATTTCAGGAGAGAAAGAAATTTGTTTTTTTTTCCATTTAACAATTTGATTTCCCAGAAATTTAACATTCAGAACCACAGAACATGACTAAATGTTTTTTCTTGTGTTATGTATCTGTTATATTTCCCAAAAACATACATAAAGTCGTAATTTTTCAATTTTATACCGTACTTTCTAAAACGCTGTTTTTGGTGGTCATTGAGCTCCATGACAAGTCATTTCTGATGTATCAGATTAATCATATAAGTATTTTTATACCACCACTTTATATCATAGGGCGCCTGTAAAAATATGGTGTCTTTGATTTCTCAAGGAAGTGAACGGAACTAACCTCAATACTTCAAAGCCGTAGTTTGTATGATGGATGGAAGGTGAGGGTCCAGTTGAGCAATATAGATACATTGTAAATAGAACCCCACACACAAAAATTTGTGTTTTAGAAAAATTATTTCTTCAGTGGAGTTTATCTTTAACCGAAATACTTAAAAGATATTGTTTTGTATGATAGACGGAAAGTGAGAGTCTAGTTCAGCAGTAGAGTTAAAGTGTAAATAGATACCCCAACCCCAAAAAATTGTTTTTAGGAGGAAATGATTTCACATTGAAATGAAAATAATCAGAATTCTTTGGAGCCATAGTTTCACACAATAGACAGAAAGGAAAGGACCAATTCAACAGCATAGCCCCATCATAAATACAACTCCCTCCAAATCAAATGAAAGAAAATTTTGTGTTTTCATAAAAAAAAAATCAAAACGATTTTCTGATGAAATGAAGGTAAATAACCACAATATTCTGAAGCAGTAGTTTCATATGACTGGCAAAAAGAGAGGGAGCAGTTGAGCTGTACAGATACATTGTAAATAGAACTCCAAATAATTTAAAATTTGTATTCTCAAAAAATGATTACTTCTATGAACTATATTTTAACCAAAGTATTCAATTCAAAGACACAGTTTCATAAGATAGACGGAAAGTCGAGTTCCAGTCCAGTAATATTGTTCAATCATAAATGGACCTCTCCCTCCACCAGCCAAATTGTTTTTAATGGAAATGATTTTTCAGTGAAGTAAACATAATCAAATTACCTTGGAACCATATTTCCGAACAATAGATAGGAAGAGGGTCCAGTTCAGCAGTATAGTCACATCATGAATAGAACCCCCCCCCAAAAAAAAATTGTGTTTTAGAAGAATGATTTCTCAATGAAGTCAAGAGAATAGCAACACTTCATAGGATATATATATATAATTTTAAAAAAACTTCCTAAAGAAAGTGTTGTCAGAACAGAAAATTTCAAAGAAATTTCTGATAAAAATCAAAAATGTTCTAATGATGTCACAAAATTTCCAAATCTACGTAATTTGGCATAAACTCAAGGTTCAGTGCCGCATTGTAATAGAGTAGTAAATTGAACCCCCCACAACTAAAACAAAACGTAACAGATGAAAATCACCCAGATTCGTTTTATTCTTAAAGTTTGATTGGAAAATTCTTCCTACTACGTGTTGTTTTTGGTGATGTATGATAGCATGCATATAAACATACTTAGAGAAAAAAACTATCATTGTTATAGAATGGTGAATAAATTAGTCTTGATCTCAAATTTTTGAGTCTTCAAGGGAGGTAACTTCCTTTTTTTTTTAGATCAGCGCGCCAATGACTTGAAAATCAAAATGAAAGTAAAACTCCATGTGGTAATTGTCTGTAGGAATCCGTTGAAATAAAGTCTACATTTTATTTCGTTGCCAATCAACACGTTAAAAATATCTATACTAAGGCAAAACAAAGAAAACAACCTGATTGTTTTTTTTTTCATTTTGAGTAGAAAACTAGCCTAAGATTGAAATAGTCGTTTATGGTTTTAGCCCGAATGAAAGATTTTCGGCGGGATATCGACGATTAATTTATTTAAAGTACTTTTTCTAATTAGAGAGTTCGAGATTTTTTTTAATTACCTGTTATCAAATGTAGCTTCGAAAGAGTGAATTCTACATCTCAATCGATGAAAATGATTGTTTTTGTTTAAGGACGAAAATTTGTTTTTTACCGAGCAAAACCCAAGAACAATTTTAAAAAAATTTTAATTATGTTTTTTAAATAGAGAGTCAATTTCCCGCCGAAATATCCCAAGTTCCTACCAGGAATGTTTAGTTGATTGATTTAGAATCCTGGGGGGGGATGCAAAATGAGCAACGATACTTGCCCCTACAATGCATCTTCTGTGTGAATCAAACAAAATAGATTAATTAATTAATTAATTAATTAATGTGCTTTAATCCATTCATTAGAGCCTTCAACCATCAGTAAATTTGTCAATTTTTAGAAAAATGTCTTTTTATATTTATAAGGGGTATCTATTTTTTATGTAACTATATGAAGTGGGCATATACTTTCGCCAGTTTTGCGTCTTACATGAATTATCTGCTAAATTTATAAATATTAGCAAAGAATCGCATCACATTTTTAACAGTTAAATTAAAATTTAGATTAAAGATTGAAACTTAATCATTTTATAAATAATTTGTTATTGTTTACTTGGTGAAATAAAATTTATTCCATTTACATTTCGTATCGGTCAGGCCAAAACACTTTAAAATTGAAAGTTAATTACAATTTTCATATGTTTTTAATTCTATTTAGTAGAGCTTAACTAATGATCAGAAAATAAAAGAATTAATACCATTCATTCGCGATAGATCCCAAACAAACAAAAACAAAACAGAGATTGTAACTTGGTACTTTCCTTTTCTTCTTCTGGGCTTTTTACTTACCATATTCATATCACTTAGAACACTTCGTTTTCCAGTCGATTTTCTCTGTAGTTTGGGAGCTTCACCTCTTTTAGGGTACATTGTTCATTAAATAAGCACCCCTTCTTAACAGCAAGAATGATGAAATGGTAATAAAACAACCAAAATTGATAATTAACGAGAAAAACTTCAGCAACTACGTAACAATCTATTCAACGACGCCGCCATATTGTTAAATGTGAAGTTCCGTAAAAAATTTCTTATTTTAATGTAAACGTCAGTCAATTGAAATTTTATTAATTTTTGAAGACCACTTGACGTTTATATATAAATTAAATTACAGCATTTGCAATCTTTCGCTAAAGGGACCCGTACCATTTTCAGCATTTTACACCATCGGCAATATTTACCACGGAAGATCATGCGCGCGCGTAAATTTCATCAGCTTTCAAGAAATCTGTTTCTAACGGCATACTCTCGATATGTATGTATATGTGTATGTATATGTATGTAAATATATATATATATATATATATATATATATATATATATATATATATGCATGTGTGTGTATGTATATATACATGTACATATATATATATACACAGAATATGTGGTACAAATCAGGCTAGCAGTACAACATAATATAATTATATATCAATAATATCAAACCACTTCTGAAATGTATTGGATTTATTTCATAGAGTGCTCGATACAAACAACATTTTACTCTTGAAGTTGAGTTGTTTTAGAGTAGAGCTGAAAATAAATAGTCGGTTATGGATTTGCTACACAAACTAGCTCATGTTTCTGCCCTCTTTGGGGCCTTACCTGATGAGGCCTGAAGAGGGCAGAAACATGAGCTAGTTTGTGTAGCGAATCCACATTCTACTATTTATACACACACACACACACACACACACACACACACACACACACACACACATATATATATATATATGTGTGTGTGTGTGTATATATATATATATATGTGTGTGTGTGTGTGTATATATATATGTGTGTGTGTACATATGTGTGTGTGTATATATATGCGTGTGTATATGTATATACATATATATATATATATGTGTGAGTGTATATATATATATATATATATATATATATATATATATATGAATGAAAGATTTGAAGAATCAGTGAATGATTGAAACGTTTTAAAATATCATGTGCATTTATGCAAATTGTATGAAATTATTTCATTTGATGGTCAGTTTAAAATTCAAAAGAAATAATGTTAATTCCGTTTGATTTATTTAATTATTGAAAGATATTTTCTTCATAGAAAAAAATATCTTTATAACTTTGCATGTTTATTGTATGCTTTCATTAAATACTTTTTTTCTTTAAAAAAATGTTTTCTCAAAGCTGAAAAATATAAGCGTATGATCATCTGTAGTAAATAACAACACCATTTTAATATGCTGAACAAAGCAAATCCGTTTACCAAAAGATTACCAGTTAATTCAATATTTTTTACAAATTATTCCTCTACAATAAATAAAATGTATCGGTTAATTATAATTCGAGTTAACGTGTATATTTTACCAGCTTTCAGGTTGCTTGCTATTAATTGATTTTCCAAAATCTTTGATAGATTTTTCAGTTACTTTAAAATAATAATTTTTTTTATTTGAACAAGTCTTCATTAAAACTGTTGACAGCACTTCTATCTTTGAAGTAGGCTAAATATTTTTCTAAATAGTCAACCAATTTAATTCTAATTTTAAAAAATCGATAAACTAAATTTTTTCCGAAACTTCTAATCTTTGCTTTGAAGTAGATAATGTTTATGATTCATTTATTGACTTTCAATAAAGACAAAGTTTCATGATTGCATTAATTTTTGATGATCATTATTATGTTTATTATGATCATTATTATGATTATTTTTATGTAATGAAATAATACCTATTAATTAAAAATTATATTTTTTTGCAGTGGCGGACAGAGTCTATGAGCCCACCAAATCCCAGCCAGTGTTGCCAATTCAGTGCCTTTCAGGCTAAATTCAGTGTGGTAGTGCAAAAATGCTCTAAATTGGCACAGATGTGAATAAGATTTTGGACATTTTTGGCATGTTCTTGACCATTTTTAGCAGCATTTTGGTGTGAATTGGCCATTTTTATCATTTTGAGTCTATTTCTTCTGATTTAGCACTGTATGGCAGTCAAACGAGCACAAAAATATTTTTTGAGTTGGCAACACTGCCTAATCCTACAAATTACGAGAGGAATCAAATAAAAACAATGATTTTAAGAAGATAAATAGAATGCCTTGTTTTTTCTATACTTCATTTATCGATGATAACTATCATAGGTACTGCACAGAATAAAATCTTTTTCATGAAATAAATTATCAGAGTCTTTTATAAAGCACAAATCTCCTTGACAGTGAGCAAAAAAAGGAAGGCCCACCAGGTGATTTCCCAATATCCCAAGTGGGCCAGACCACCACTGCTTTTTTTTCATCTAAAATGACTATGAAATTTCAAATTTAATTATCACCCATTTTATTCTTCCTCCTGTCATATAAGTCACAAAATAAGAAAAATGAATTAACTTTTATTCATTCAAATTTACAAAAAAAAACTAAATCTAATTACTTATTTAATACAAATTCATACTACAGCATTGACATTCTCAATTGATGTCTTTTGATCAATCAGCATTGAAACTTGTAATAGTCTATACCACAGTGCTTGCATTTTGACTGGTGCTTTATGGACTGATGCCTCTTGACTGGTTAGTTTAGGGACTTTGTGGTTGGCATTATCAAAAGATCATTCTTCATCTTATTCATATTGCAAGAAACTTGATCGTAGTCTTTTTGTATCAAATTTAAGACAAAAAAGACAAAGATGTGCATAGAGACTAAAACTATGTTTTATGAATGCATGATTTTATTTACAGTCAAGTGATTAATACAGCCTTATAGGGTGGGTTGTGGGGATGAATTTCATTGATGATTCTTTCCTCTATATAATAATCTGATAATTAAATATGATCTTCAAGTTTGCACAATTATAAATTAGGTAAATGCTAGAATAGATACATTCCTACAATTTTAGCATAACAGGTTTGGTTAGGGACTCAATAAAGCTGTCTCATGACCAACATCGTTTTACAGTATGCCGTGTTGAGGGTGATCAATTAAAACATTGGAAAAAGGGGTGATCAATGAATAAGTCACTCATCTCGCCTTTTGTTGGGTAGTGATCAGTAAAAAAGTCCAAATTTTCAAAAAACAAGCCTGAACAATGCCGGACAAACTTTTAGATATTATTAACAAAAATTCTCATATTCATTTTGAGTCAAAAATGAAAGAAACTCATCAGCAACATTAGTTGCAGTTATATTAACAGCAACCAGCAGAATTAAGCCACACATACAGAGAGCAGTAGAACTAAATTCACATTTGTCTCTTCAGTTTACACTCTTCTTCTCACCACAGACTGACGGCTCAACATTATATTAAAAATTCAATGGTTACTAAAGTTATATTTTGGTCATGGTGAATCTTGATCCTTCATTCCACTCTTCTTCATTCCATTTTCTTCTTTATCCTGCACCACAAGAGAATGTTTGATAAATTTTCACCCCCCCCCTAACAAAAGTAACATTGCATCTGAAGATGAAAAAGTCAAATTTCTAATTTTCAACCATACACAGTACTGCAGTGGAACAAATTGATTCAAAACAATAATTAAATGAGTAATTTTATCGGAAAAAATTGCGAACAGTAAAATGAATCCCAATAGTAAATATAAAAATTCAATGACATCTTTATTCTTGCTTTTCATTCATGATTTTGTCAAAACATGGAACGTTCTTGCTGATTGCGATCAGCAGGTCAGCCTGTGGACTCAGGCAATTCCTAGATTTTGTCTTGATTGACAAAAGAGAACTGAATCCAGATTCACACAAGTTTGCTGTAGCAAATGGGATGAGGACACTGAATACTTGGGAACATATCCAGTGATGAACATCAAAATTCGTCCAAAGTTTTGTTTTCAAATTGTTATTCAAGAGCTCGATTTGTCTGAAAATTACTGAGATCTCTCTTCAGTTCATCATCAAACGTACGTCTCTTATCTGGCCATAATTCTTGTATGTGTTCATTCCTCTTTATTTCAATGCGAGCCCAACTTCATACTTGGCGTGCATTCCATTCTCTTCTCTTCGTACAGCATTCTTTTCCTTAGCCAGCTACAGGCCCGGCGCACTACATATCATCCACGAGGATCCCAAATCCTCATCTCTCAACAATCCATCGCTGTTTGGATTCGTCAATAGATACTAAGCGCAAAACAGGTAAATCCTGAGTTAATAACAGGTTTGAATCTTCATATCAGCTCACTCTGTACTGATAATTTCATTTCTCAAATTTCAATTAGAAACTGTCAATTAAAACTGTCAGCATAGGGTTCTTCAGTTTTGAAGTGATTCTGGCTGTCTATCGATTTATGAATGAATCATGTGTACAGAGCTTGAGAGCAGAAAATTTGATCATTTACTCCTTATTAAGTCTAGAAAAAAACAGATTGTTTTTTTATTTTAGCCCCACTCACATAAAAGGGGGGTTGGTTTACAATGTAAATTTATGGTAAATTGACCCTTTAGTTTGCATCTGGCAATGTTCAGGCTTGTTTTTTGAAAATTCTGACTCTTTAGTGATCCAACAGCAAGAAAAGTAATTTATTTATTTTCTACAAACTAGATCGTTATGTATAATTTTTCAGATTTTCATCATATGTTTTTGAGAGAGGTGCAATAATTGGGTTTTATAATGGCTACTTTTATGCCAGGAGCCTATACAGAGTTTGGGTCTGCTGTCTTCTTCATTCAACCCTTTTGAGATTCCTGAAACATACGTGCATATCCCAAGGTTTCTATTTTTCTTGTCCCTGAAATCTTTTTTTCAGAAGTCTACTAAGACATTTTCATTTAGGCATTAACCACACTAATCGGTTAGTCTATAAAGAGTTGTTTTTTTTTTCTTAATAAACCTCTTCTCTAGCTTTTTATTTAACGTGTAGTCAAGCTAGACAAGCCAGTTGCCTCCCTTGACACAGTATATCAGAATGTGCACTTGTATCAGTTTTAAAAGTCACGTAAGGTACTAATTGATTAAATAGATACTTACTGATCTAATCCAAGATGAACAGTGTGATTTTCTTGGCTCGCTGTCCGTAACACTTGACTCTTCCACCCAGCAGTAAAAATTTTGTTGATAAAAATACCTCATGCGTACCATTTCAAACTAAGGGATCATCTCATCGAAATTCAGATATATCCATTAATTTTTTCTACGGGTATTAATGAGTGTCATTTATGAAGATAAATTTGACTGTATTGATTGGTGGCAAGGGCATCCCATAGGGGTTCAAACAGAGCATTTACCTTCCTCTCGATTAAGCCTTCTCATCTTGGGTGAGGGGGTTTGAATGTTGTAGTCAAAATGGATAATAGTACTGTGCAATTGTTTTATGTAACCTCAATTTACCGTACTCATATAAAATGATGGTATTATTATTCATTGGTAACAGTATTCCTAAAATACTCCTTTGTCCCCAATTTAAAATCAGAATATAAAATAATAATTTAAAAGAATAAATAATTAAATACCACTATCATATTTTCTTGATAAAAACCAATGATGACCAAAAGATCTGGACCCACCAACTTTGGATGGTTTTGAAAAACTTTGATGATATTAATAAAAAGTTTGTATGCAAACTATAAAAATGAACAAAAAATTAGATGATTTGAATGTCTGTTTAAATATATATATATATATATGTATATATATATATATATATATATATATATATATATATATATATATATATACATATATATATATATATATATATATATATATATATATATATATATATATATATATATATATATATATATATATTGTACATAATGCATGTATTTTTTCAATTTGTTAAAAGCAAGCAGAAAACAAATGAAAACAGATTCTATCCATTGTAGATGTTTAATCACAGTGCTTAATACTTGACTCAGTAAACAGAACAATTATCATATAAAAAAATAATAATTACAAGGACATGTACCCAGTGAATACCTCTCACACTTATCAGTAACTGGATGTCTGTTGTTTCCTGTGGATTCTTCCGGGTACATGTCCTTATAATTATTATTTTATATATATATATATATATATATATATATATATATATATATATATATATATATGCACATACTTACATATATATACATATATATATATATATATATATATATATATATATATGTATGTATGTATGTATAAGTGACTGCACATGATAAGTACCCAATGCACCATTCTTCTACATATATATATTCTCATATTTATACATATATTATGGGTTGACTTTGCAGGTCTTCACAAAACCAGTCAGACCTATGCGAAAGATGCATACTTCTCCACAACAGTTGCAAAAGAAAGTCTGGCTACAGGAGGGTATTCCCTCTTTGTGTTCCTGCCTTCTTTACTCTGCGGTTAGTTTTGGCATTGGAAGTTGTTTGGTAGACTTAGCATTTCTATGCTTTCCTTATGGCTGCCTCTTTTGTTCACTGGTGAGGGTTAATGCTGCAGGAGATTTCAGTATTGTCAATGAAAGTTTCTTCAGTTTTTTAGTGATTCTGGCCATCTATCTATGTATGTGTCATGCATAAAGGCCATATCAATGGTACTAGAGGACTGGAAATTCAAACATTTACTCCTTGTTATGTCTCCAATATACAATGTAAGTTTATGCTAAATTGGGTATTTAGTTTGTATCTGGCAGCATTCATGCTTGTTTTTTTTATTCAGATTTTTTAATGATCACCGCCTAACAAAAGGTGAGAGAAGTAACTTATTCATTGATTACCTTTTTTTACCAATTTTTTAATTGATCATTCCCCATACTGGCTGATGTCAAAAGATGTTGGTCATGTGACCGTTTCTATTGAGTGACTAACCACACCTGTTTTCTTTTTAGTTTTTTTTTTCACTTTTTTGATGTCGCTTATTCACAGTAGTAGGCAGGTAACTTATTTAACTGCCATTGTAGTTGGAAAAGGTATTTGTATTCACTCATGTTTGTCTGTCTTTTTATCTGTCAGTCTATCACTTTATCCACACAATATCTCTAAAAGTTCTCAATGAATTTCAATTAAATTCTCTAAAAGGGTAGTCAGTTGAATAAGGGATAATTGGTTAAATTTGGGGATGGATCTAGGATTTTCTTCAGATTGAGAAATATTTTTGCAATTTCTTTCTCTTACATTTATGCACACCTTCGAAAGTTCTTAATGAATTTCTTTGAAATTTTGCGTAAGGATAGGCCATGGACTAAATGATAATTGATTCAATTTTGGGGACAGATCCAAGAATTTTTATACTTATCTCCCATGCATCGTAGCTATATATGATGTTGGCAGACATATGTGTTCTTTGAGTGCTTTCTTGTTGCCCATACTTCTCTTGTAGACATTTTTACCTGTGATATCAGGACAATCTTGTTGGCACAGTTCAACAAAGTCTGAAACAATGATTACCTAATTGTCATTACTGCTTCTGCACTTTTCTTGCCAATTGGTCTCAAAAATGCAATCTTGTGCCAAAGTTACCTTATTCCAACAAATACCTGACAGCTCTAAAGAACCAATTGTGTAATTTAAAGAATAGAATTTGGCCATAGTTGTACAAATTATACTAGCATATTGAATGAAGGTTCCCTACAACTATTATTTTGGTAAATTAACCAAAGATAATCAGAGACATTCATTTGTTCTGAGAGAAGAAAAAGCAAACTGAACAAATGACTATAATACACTCAATAAACTCATGAAATTGAGCGTTTCTAAAAAAGCAATTAATCTATATAAGAAAATGTAATAAAAGAAATCTTTTAAAGAGCCATGATTAAGAAGAAGATCAGTCTGGAAAAATCGGATTAACAAAAGACGTTTATTTGATGAAATAATGATAATCTTATTATATAAAAGTCCATGTCACGTTTTTGTCTGTCCTTTTGCTAGAAATTATCAACCAGAACTGTCAACCGGAACAGTCAACATAGGTTTCTTCAGTTTTTAAGTTATTTTAGCTGACTGACTGGCTATCTATGGATATTTCATGCATGCAGGTTGCACCTATAGAGCTAAAGAGCTGGAAATTTAAACATGATTATATTATGACAAGAAAAAACAATTTTTTCTTTTCAAATTAGCCCCTCAAAATAGGTTTTTAGTGGGGGGGGGGTCAACTCACAATGTAAGTTTATACTAAATTAGTCCCTTACTTTGGGTCTGGCAACATTCACACTTGCTTTTTTTTTCTTCTTCTAATTCAGACCTCTTCAGTGATTGCAGCCCAACAAAAGATGAGAGGGATGACTGATTCATCATCACCCTTTTTTCCAATTGTTTAATTGATCATCCCAAACACTGCATACTGCCAAGAACATTGGACACGTGACAGTTTCTATTGATTGCTAAACCAGTATTGTTAGTTTTGGGGTTCTTAATTTAATCTTACTGTGATTTGAACATCCGACCTTTAGACAAGCAGGCAAACGGTATATCTGTTAGGCTATCATCCTGTTGTATGAACATGAAATGAAGTTAAATTCCAAATTCTAAATTAAGAGTCAGTTGTCCCTTTGAAAGTATAAAAGTTATCACTGCTTTTATTTTTTTTCCAACTAAATATAAAATTTTCTTACAATCTAACTGGACACAGGACAATAATTGCTTTAATTATCTGTGAATTTTCATTAGTTTCCAACGAGACAGCTGTCACTTTAAAATCTCTGCTTCGAAATTTAAATCCAAGGCATCGGCTTTTAAATGGCAGCCATCTGGATATCCTATCACTAAATGAGCCTTATATTCAAGTACAAATGCTCACAGGAAGCAACACCACAAGTGAAGTATTCATACAGGACATTTATTCTGGAACAGCACATCACTTCACCTACATATCTTTCCTGTTCAGTCATGTAATGTGAACTAATTTCTGCCATACTGTAATGGTATCATTTTCTACAGTTGTAGAAACCAGGAAAATCACATTTACTTTCATCTTCATGACACATACATTACAATAGACTTCTAAAAGTGTCTACAGGACATATATATCCCAGCAATCATAGAAACTTCAGGGTATTTAAGTCCCAGGAGTGTTGAAAGGGTTGAACCTTCAAAGTTTCCTTTCAAAATTTTATATGTATAATTTTAACAGAATTTTATTGATAGACCAATGGTTCTTGATCTATTGTACTCCCTGCTTCACATTGACAATTCAAGAAATTTGATGTTCCCCTTAGATTAAAAGAAATATTTCAGTTACCTATACATCATGTAGTGAATTCTTTGTCAAAAAAAAAATCAACTTTAGGGCACTCACTTAATGTTTTGTAGTTAGTAACAACAACGCAATTACAACATTACTTTTATGCCTCACAAAGTAAGTAAGGTAAGCATTAGTTACTATGAAATCTATAATGTAATTAAGGATTTAGTATTGCATAATTAGGAATTAATTAGTTAAGCCTCAACACAACCCAGTTTAGAGCAACAGAGCGCTTTTTGCTCTTAACACCCAAATTTCAAATTGCCTTTCAATGTATTCAAATTGTTCCCTTGTGGGGCATGCGGCTCATGTTCTGAATCACTGACCATATCAAACAACATTTTCAACAAGAAATCTATCATTAGCAATGTTAGAATGGAAAGCAATTAGAAATGAAAATTCAGAGAAATAATTTTTATGCTATTCTATAATTAATTATC
Source organism: Thysanoteuthis rhombus (assembly GCA_963457665.1). Classification (NCBI taxonomy): domain Eukaryota; kingdom Metazoa; phylum Mollusca; class Cephalopoda; order Oegopsida; family Thysanoteuthidae; genus Thysanoteuthis; species Thysanoteuthis major. Next base: position 25,983,311 of record OY735238.1, on the reverse strand, counting down.
ATATTATTCCATTCAAATAGAGAAAAGAAATTTCAAAATATAAACAGTTTAAAGAAACATTATTGACTTTTTAGGAATTAAATAGAAAATTAAAATTGATGTTTCCTGTAAAATCTGCAATGCGGTTTTAGTTTTATGGTGCAATGTGTTGTTGTGAATAATTGACAGGACTAGAGTTGGTTAACCCAGTGCAGAGTTCCCTTAGGCACAAGGCCTGATTGGGAACAATTGGTCCAATTGGCTTGAAGGTGCCTATTCTTGCGGCAATCAGTCAAGTGAATGATATAATAATCAGTTATTCTGAAGAACAACCATTATTTCAAATTTTTTCAAAACAGATCAAGTCTCTCAATAGAAAACATCATGTGACCAACGTCTTGTGGCTGTGTTGGAGGGAAAAGGGGTGATCAATGAAGAAGTTATTTCTCTGGCCTTTTGTTAGATCACTAAAAAGTCTGAATTCAAAAAGACTAAACAAGCATGAATACCGGCAGATGCAAACAAAGGGACCAATTTAGCATAAAATTACATTGTAAAGTGAACTCCTATCCCTATAAACTTATGGGGAGTGGATTTAAAAAAAACATTCCCCATACTCATTGAGGGAAGCATGTGGACAAAATTTCAAGTTTCTCTTGGTTTAGTCAACAAATAATTGTGGTTTTTAATTTTTTAAAATTTGATGCTTATTTTTCAAATAAACTATTATTCAACCATATTCATGTAATATACCATTTTAACAAGTGAATTTTGCTCTATTTATTTAAACTGAATGTTTTCTTCTAACTATTTATTCTTGTTTATTTGAGACAGTCAAAGCAAAGATAGAAAAAAGCAAATTTAAACAATTTTGTTGCAAGAGTTCATAGTGGGATGTGAAGAAGTAGAAACTATCCACAATATCAACCAAATATTTGACCCTGGGGACGATCAACAAATGTACAGCACAACATTGGTTCCCAAATTTTCAAAACAAAGGCAAGAACCTTGAAGATATGGATGTCTTTGTGATTGGTTGGGGAATTCTATTTATGATGTAACTATACTGCAGAAATGGACCCTCTGTTTCTGTCCAGCATGCAAAACTACTACTCTGAAGTATGTTGACTGATTATTTTTACTTCTTTGAAAAATCATTTCCCCAAAATATATTGTAAATAAGGGGAAACTTTTCCTTTGTAGGAAAAAATGTTGATTATATAATATAGCAATACTTTGTTTTGAAAACATAAATATTTTAACCATTATCAAAATTGACTATAGATGCACAAAAGACCAAAAACAAAGGATTGCAACTTAAAACTATACAAATCATGACCAGTTGAGCACTTTTTGGAAAAAGCATGAATTTTGTAACTTAGTACATACCATAATATTAATTTCCAGACATGGAAGGAAGTCAGATTTGACCTCTGAGGACTGTGAGAGGTCAAAATCAAAATAACTGCCAACTAACCATGACATTCATTTGGTGATACTTTATCAAGTTCACTGTAAAAAAAAACCCATTAAAAAAGACATTCGTTAGTGCTGGACAGCATGTCAATGATGTTACAAGCAATATCTCACTGAAATATCAAAGTATGTGTATAGCGGATGTGAAAAAAACAAGCTGCCAGTTTTTTAACAATTCAATGGGTAATTAAAACACCAGAATTTATCATCATTTGCAGTAAATTCTCATATTCATCACTTAGTCTGGTGCATTTATGAAAAAAAAAAAACGACCTTCCCCATCCCCTGCAAAAGGGTTTCTCAACATATTTTTGTGGTATCAGGTATGCTCAATAAAATACTAAATGTCTACCTAAGTCTGACCACTGGAAAGGTATCATTTTCATGATGACATCCAGAATGGTCACAAAATTCTCATAATAAGAAAGGGGGAAGGGTTCAATTTACAATGTTGCATGCTGTAGTATGCCAAATTGATCCCTTACTTTGTGTCCATCAGCGTTCATGCCTATTTTCTGAAAATTCAGACTTTTTAGTGATGCAACAAAATCTAAGAGATGTAACTTATTCACAGATCACTTTTTTTTTCCAATTTTTTAATTGATCATTTTTAATTGATTTTTAATTGATTTTTTAATTGATCAAAAATGTCAAAAAACATTGGTTAAATTGGTTTCTTTTGAGTGACTAAACAGACCTGTCTTTTTCCACTTAATGCAAAAAGAAGTCACTCCAATGCAATAAAATGGGAGTGTCATAGTCATTAAATGACAATTTTGTGGTCTTTTTATGAAAATTTACCCAAGTGTTTTATTTATGTTTTTATTTATAAACAAGTATCTTGCTTTATTGAAACTTACGTAAAAGAGATATCCGGAGGAAGGCACTGTTCAAAAATAGCATAACTAAAATATTGTTCAAGTGAAATTCAGTCATCCACAAAAAATGGGTTGGAAGAGAAATAAATAAATGATTGGTGATTCATTGGAATGGCATATACTAACCTATATAACCATTATACCATAATGATTTTATACACACACACAGCGAAGACATCTGAGAGAAATATCAGAAGGTGGTGCAAAGCTGATTCTGGCCCTTCTCTCTCTCTCTCTCTCTCTCTCTCTCTCTCTCTCTCTCTCTCTCTCTCTCTCTCTCTCTCTCAGGTGTCATCGTCCTTTAGCCATTTTGTTTTCATCTGCTATAACCTTTTTAGCTCACTATACTATATACACTCACTGGTAAATGATAAAGTCAACCTATTTTATCAATGGACAGATTGTATCAACTTGGATATTCAGCTCTTGGGCCCCTTTTAACAATCTTTTGATCCTCAAGACCCCTACTTTCAAGTTTTTCATATGTTTAATGTCTACTGATAGACGATACCATATACCTAATTCCTAAATCCCATTTCAATCTCTAGTCTTATACCAAAGTTAGGACCAATTTAACATAAACTCACATTATAAATTGAACCCCCCCCCACTAAATTTTTTTTTGGGGGGGGTCAAAAAAACAAAAATGTTTTCTCTAAACATCAGGAGGAATAAATGTTTAGATTTTCAGCTAACTCCATTGGTGCACCCTGACTGTGACTGATGGATGGATGGATAGATAGATAGTCAACCAGAATCACTAAAAAACTCAAGAGCTCTATATTGATTATTGATTTTTTTTCAGCTTATACTTAGTTACATTAATTTGTACAGCAAAATCTTAACTGTAGTTGAGCAAAACTGATCAAAACTGCACTATTCAAGGTAACACTGCACTTATATTCTAAAATTGATTGCAAAGATTTATATTATTATTAGACACTGATCTGTCAGGATTTTCCCTTCATACAGTTTTTGTGGACTTTTTTTCTCTCATTCAAAACATTTTGAGAACACAAAATCCATTGATTTCTTCAGTGGCAATTTGTGAAAGGTCAAGTTACATTTTTTCTGGACAAGATATCTTGTATGAATTGAGTTGATATGTCTTCGTGATGCCACTTTTACCTTCTACTGAACAAGAATTTATGAATTTATTTACCTGAGCCAGGAATTGATCTCATGATTACTAGATTTCTAGATGTTCTTACCCAATGCTTTTATCAACTAGGCCAGTGATTCTCAAAATGCTTGCTACTCCTTGGGGTGCTGGAAGACTCAAGGGGGCAATGGAAGATTAAGTGTGGTGAGAGGGCAAGAGGCAAAGAATTCAAGTCAATTCCTCCTACACAAAAGTCATGTGTCAGAAAAACTGATTTTACAGTAGAGAAGTTTAAATATTTATAGAGTAGGTAAGGATTTGGGGACCCAGGGGTTTGGCTCCTTGAGGTCCCCATACAACATTTAGTGGAATTTGTCTGTAGAAATGCATTAGGTGGACTAGTATTTATAGAGCATTGGGGACTCCCTCTATTATGGCTCAGGGATGAGGGCATTTTTTTTAATCCTACCCCTCTCCACGCCTCTGAATGCCATTTTTCTGATGTTAAGAATTAAGAATTCTATTAACTTATTTGAATAATTAAATCATAACTGAATCAAATTAATTTCATTGAGAAATAAAAAAACTTTTCTCTTGGACAGGTCTCTCCTACTTCATAGCTTATTCCAGTATTTCTATTTATACACTAATAATCCTGTTTCATTCTTACAATCAGATCTATAAAGAATATTATGTCAAAGAACATATTTTTCTTGTTCGGTTATATTTCAAGTTATTTTACCCCAAGACGATGCTTGGTATCCCTGCTAGTATCTTATAAGATAAACAGTGTACTAACAAGGTTTCAGGGCATGAATCAAGGCATCAGTTTTTAGCTCAAGAGGTCGCATCACTTGGCCAAGGCCATCGTTAGGTGGGTTTGATAAGTGATGAAATTTTTTCTGAAGATCTTGGAGAAGCTGCGAACCCTTTCACTGAGTAATATACGGTTTTAACATATCTCTTTTCATAATAAAACACATAAAAGAGAATAATAGATAAACCTGACTGCTGCAGGATCAAACCCTACTCCAACTGAAGATAATTGCTGCAACTGTTGTATTGTATCAATACTAAAATTCGAACCTTCTGTTTCTTTGTCCATGCCTCATCTCAGCTAAAACAGCAAAACCTATTGCCTTAATATTCTGCATGTAAACTGAGAAGAGGTCATTTTTCCACTTAGTTCAAGCTTGGAGGTCATGCTAGAGGTCATTCTCTAGGAAATATTTGATTCTAAACATCAGAAACCAATAGTTTTTATACCAGGATTCTTGTCAATCATTCTTATCACAAATGGCGAACATATTTCTGACAGTAAAATCAATTCTTTTAACAAGTTTTGGTGTTTTGGGGTCATATTTTGCTTCTTTAGCAATGGAACAGATGAAAGCAGCCGTAAAAGTAACACTGTTTTTATTCCTCCCTCTACCCCTTCTCTTTTCTCAATGTCAAAAGGTGAGTGGGAAGAGAAGGTAGTGGTAGGGTGAAGCATAGGGACGCATGACTGTGTTATAGCTAAATCTGGTCATTCTTTATGATAAAATTTAAAGTAATTATTCTATTACTATTTTTAGCATAAATTATTATTTATTTTTTGCTACTATTTACCTTCATCAGAATTTTTGGTTGATTTCAATCTACGACAGTGAGCAAACAGCGCAGATAAGAAGCAAAGGTCTTGGTCTCTGTGTAAATTATATTTTTCCCATTTATTGTGTAGGGTAAGAGGAAATTATGAACATATTTTTCAATGTGTAGTCTATTTTGAAGTACTGTTTTCTTCAGGCAACACTGGATATCCCTGCTAGTATATAATAAATGATATTGTAAATATATGACTTGTCAGTTTGGCTTAGTTGGTAAGAGAGCTGCCTAGCAATCACTAGGTCATGATTTCAAATCACGGTATTGAAAAAGTAATTTCATATATCTGTTTGGTTTAATATGTCGGAATTGACAGTGAAGAATTTATTTCCCTAAATTTAGTGAGGATTGTTCTTGTTATAGGAGGAAAATAATGTTTGGTAAACATAGCACCAAGTTATCATCATAGTTCTAAATGACAGACGCCTAAAGACGTCTAGAGAATACAGCTGCTAAAACATTGTGACTCAAACAATCAAGATGAGGATACTAGTTACATCAGTAAATAATCTCGCTTTTATAATTATAGAAATCTCTGTTTTCACCAAGATAGCACAAGAATAGGCCATTGAACAAAGTTGGTGTTCACACAAGGCAATGCAGTATCAAGTTTGAAGTTTTTGAGATCGGTGGTTCTCAAGAAGTTGATAAAAATTGATAAAAAAATTACAGATTTTAGATCTTTTATCTAGAATCATAAATCTAAATTTAGATATGAAGTATGCAAATTGGCAATCGATGTAAATCTACGTACAATATATCCTAATTAGTCACACTTAAGAGAAGTAATCAAAATGCTTTGAAACTGTAGTTTCGTACAACAGGCAGAAAATTATTTCCCAAGACAATTATGTCAGGCTGTTCCACTTACACCATAAAGTCCAGACCCTCCTAAATATGCACTTCAGGAATGGGTACTGCTCTAATAATGACAATTCCTCATCTCATGAATTTAGACAAAGAGAAATCAGTATTGTATGTTTTTCATTCATTCATTCATTCAGGTTAGAGAAATAGTTTGATTTTGGTTAATACAAATCAGTGGGCAGACCTTTCAAGAGCATGTGGTCTCTGGGCCTGTAAAGTAGGTAGTCCTTTCAAAATTTGTGATGTAGCTAGCAATTTGATGCCCAGGTAGGTGGCTTGGCTCCTTCAGGGCTCCCTCAAACACTTAATGAAATTTATTATTATATAATCCTAGTAGAAATGCTATAGGTGAACTATTATTTTTAAAGCTTTTAGGTCATACCCTCTATTAGGGGCCTGGAGGATGATTTAAAATCTCCCCCCCCCCCCCTCAGCTACATCTCTGGAAGACTTTTTTTTAAAGGAGCCTCAATATTCTAGGGTAGAAGTGTGGTGCCAATTACTCTGAGACAGGCATCTATGATGGTCATGTCATCACTTTCCAACCAGGATAAAGGGGCAGATAGTGTAGAGCAATGGTCCCCATCCACTGAGCTGTGGACCAGTATGGGGTCCCAAAGAATGTGCTGATGGGCTGCAAAAAAATGATTTAATTTGGCAATATGCAGCAAAATGAGTGGGCAGCACCTTTTGTCATTGAAGTCACCAAAACTGTCAACATGGTTTCCTTCAGTTTTCAAGTGGGTCAGGTTGGCTCGCTGGCTACTTAGGAGCTACAGGACTGAACAGTTCATCATTTACCCTTTAACCAGAATATACATTTTTTGCTTTTTGAAAATGTCCTCCATTTTTAGCGGGGCGTTCAATTTGCAATGTAAGTTTATGCTAAATTGATCACTACTTGGTGTCCAGCCACGCTCATGCTTGATTTTTTTAAAATTCAGTCTTTTTTAGTGATCACTGTCCAACAAAAGGTGAGAAAAATAACTTATTCATTGATCAACTTTTCCAAATTTTTAATTGATTACTGTTGAATATAATGTTTGCATTGTCTATGATAGAAACATTATTTTATCTACACTGTATCCAGAAACAAAACCTCTTATTGTACTTAAAAATACAAATTATATCAATATTCTTTTATTTTCTAGGGAAAATAAAAAAATCAATTTCCTTGCATCTTGATATTCAATATTTCAAATAAACCCTTTCAGAAACAAAATTGAGTCTATCAACCACTTATATGTGACTTATAGTTGACTTATTACCTTTATTCTGGTGGAGATGAAAAGTGAATATCTTTATGTCAACTTCTGCAATAGACTTGCTTTTTGAGATGATAAGCTGATCTTTTTTTGGTTAAATGAACAAAAAAAAAAAATCAATTCTTGTCTGTGAATAGTCTTTGCATTGTCAAGCCGATTTCTGATAAGATAAAGATGATAAATATGTACTTTATTCTGTTATCAAATTACAAAAGAAATTGAGACACTAATTAAACTGATTAGATTTTAGAACATGCAAATATATTTTCTAGACATAATTATGAGTAAATGCTGAAATTTTCAGCCCTCTAGCTCCATTTAAACATTTACTCCTTATTATGTCTGGAAAAAAAACATTTTTTCTTCTTTGAATTCCCTCTCCAAATATTTTTTTAGTTTATATCCAGCAGTGTTCATACTCATCTGAAAATTCCAACGCAGCCCTGTGTTCCCTCGCTTTTAATTTTTTCAACACTACACCACAGGTGACACATTTCTAATTTTGTGAATATTTGTTATAAGAATGAAACACAGTTTGGGCAGATTTATGTAATAGATTACCTTTGCAAAAGCGAAGTTCATTAATAATAAGACTGGCTACCTCAGGATCAAACTCCATTCTGACTTCATTGGTGTGGCCCGTACACGTGATATATGCATAGATCGAAAAACTATTTCATCCACAAGACCAAATTTTCAAAACCTAAAAAGGCTGTTTTCCCTTACTCATTGAGTGCAAAATTTAAAGTTCTACTATGAACAGTTAGGATTGAAACTAATGACTCATACATTGTAAAATGCAACTATTTCCATCACTGGGCCAAATTTTCAAAATTTTTCTTTAAAAATCGTCTAGTGTTGTTGAAATAAAGTTGCATTCCAAATTTCAGCCTCAGTAACCATACTTCTGTTTTGGTGAGGGTTATTATCATTGTTGTTACCAGGGGGAAATGAAGTCAACTCCAGTGTAGGCGTTAGATAATACATATATAAGAGAGAAATAATCAGTAAGAGTTGATCTTAACGATATCCAAACTCTGCTAAGGCAAAGTCACCAGTGTATATCAGTTGATAAAAGCTGATAATGCAAGTAGAGCTTAAAAAAAGGGTGTTATCTAATGTCTCACCTTCACTTTATGAATCATTAAGTGAGAATGATTGACATAAATTGTTTAACTCAGTCATGTGAATTTGGACAAGGTATGAAGTTCAACAATCCACAGCTTATTACAAGCCACAACTTGTCTGACTTAAGTAGATAACTTCATTCAAAATAAATCTAAAAAAAAAACAGGTCTGGTTAACAGTTCAATAGAAAACTGTCACATGACCAATATTTTTTGGCAGTATACTTTGTTGGGTGATCAAGTAAAAAATTGGAAAAAGGGGTGATCATTGAATCATTGAATTAGTTACTTCACTCACCTTTTGTTGGGCAGTGATCTCAAAATTATTCAGAATAAAAAAAACAAGCATGAATGCTGCTGGACATTAAATAAGGGATCAATTTAGCATAAACTTACATTGCAAAATGAAATCCCATGAAAAGAATCGGAGGGGGGGGTAAAGAGCAAAACAAATCGTTTTGTCTAGAAAGGGATAAATGCTAAAAATTCCAGCCCCTAGCTCCATTGGTATGAACTGTAAGCTTGATATATACAAGAGTAACTAGAAAACCGAAGAAACCTATTTTGACAGTTTTGGTGGACCCTTTCTAGTTGAAAAGTCAGAAAGAACAATTTCAAGGAAGGTAGGGAAATATCTATCTGTGATAGAAATGCCGTAAAACTCTGTTGAAGTGGTTCTCAAACTCTGTTGTATGATAGCACATTGAGAAATATGTGGCACACAAATTCCTCTCCATAATATATATATATACAGGTCTGGTTGGTCACTCAACAAAAACCATCATGTGACCAACATCTTTTGACTAAATGCCTTGTTTGGAGTGATAAATTAAAAAACCTGGTGATAAATGGATAGATTTCATCTATCGCCTTTTGTTGGGCAGTGATCACTAAAAAGGTTTGAATTTTAAAAACCAAGCACGAATGCTCCAAGACACAAACTAAAGGACCAATTTAGCATAAACTTATATAGTAAATTGACCTACCCCATTCCCACTAAAAACCTACTTTGTGAGGGAATCGCTAAAGAATAAAAAAATATATTTTCTAGACATAACAAGTACTAAATGTTTAAATTTTCATACCCCCCAGTTCCATTGATGTGTCCTGTATATGTGATATGTATATATATATAGAAAGATAGCCTGCAAGCCAGAATGACTTGAAAACTGAAGAAACCTATGTTGACTGTTCTGAATCACCAATGATGATATGAGCTTTTAAAAAATTTTTACAACAACTTTTAACCTTCATCTTAATTTATTAGTTGCTGATAGAATGTAAACAAACATGGCTGCTCATCAGACTGAGAGATGGGTATAAGGGTGTTATTTGGACTTCTGCCTTCTGATTGAGTCTTAGTAGCTCATTTGGTAGAGCAGTTTGGCATAAATCAAGTCTTCCTGAGGGGGATGTGGGTTCAAATCTCCAAGACTTATTCTTTATTTCTGATCAATGCTGTTTACTCACTGCCAAAAAGAAATCAGTCTGAGTAAAAGTTGAGATAGAAAACAACTAATAAATAAAGATGAATGAATATATCAAAGTAGTCATGAAATTTCAAAAATAATGAATCATGATCCTTCACCAAATAAAAAAGCAATGTTTTGTCTTGCTGCTCACTGACTTTACCTCTACTTCACTACTTCTTTGTTCAGCTTTAGTCATTTTTTGCACTAATAAACAAAATATTTCTGGTAGTTAGAGAAAGGAGAAAGTAATTTGATGATTAAGCACTGGAGTGGGTTTTTAATCTAAAATTTGCTTTTGCCATGAAATTTCTGTGTTGTACATTTAAAATCAGGAAGAAAAGGATTGATTGAGGTCAGGAATCAATGCAAACTTTACTGAAAGAATAAAGCTATCTAATATTGTGATACACCATGTGTATTTGCATATCTATTTTTTGTCTGCATCAACTCAAATAAAAGGAAAAATGATTATGACTATCAGTATGTTGATATAAAAGTTTAATTCATTGACTTCTGGAATGTTTTTGTCAAATTCATTTCTGTTTTACATTTGGTTCAACAAATATCAATATATCTTTACCTCATCATTTTTGGCTTCCCAACATAATTATGTTTCATATCATCATTTTATATTGGATCAATTTTCATAGTCTGAGTTCATTTAACAAAATTCATGAACTGCTTGATATCATTCCTAAATGACAGTGGAACTCTTCTGTGGATAGAATGAAAAATCATGGAACTCTTTTGTGAATAGAAATTTTAAAAATTTTCTCAGATTACCTAAATATTAAGTAGAGTAGTAGTTATTTCCCTTCATATTAACACTTGATTTTTTGTATGAATTTGAGAGTTAAACATTTGCTAACCTCTGTCAATCATTTGTTTTGTTATGTTGACAGAAATACTGAAGTATACATATGAACAATCAAAAGCAATCAGAATCGTCAAAAAAGTTTTATTAAGTCAATGCTTAGATGTCAGGATATTGTTTTGAATAAATCAAATGAAATTTTGATAAATAAATAGGTAGTTTTTATTTAACTGTGTGCAAATAAAAAAACAGAAACAATCCATCAACATGAACAACCAAAGCAACACATGATTCATACCTGATATCATTCGAAAACTTTTGGGTCTGGATTTTGTTTGATCTGAACTTACTTTTCTATCTGAATTCAAAAAGTGCCATACAAGGCCTTTGCTAGAATTCTCCTGGTCTTTCAACGAAGTGTCTTTGTGAAACTGTTCATCAGATGCCTAGAAACTATTTTTTATCATCTACCTCTATATATTCTTGAAATTTCATAGCAGCTTGAACATCATCATCAGCCTTTTAGCATCCATCATTGGTTATAGATCTTCCCCAAGATTCACCAGGCCTCTCTATCATGGACATTGTGGGGCGAGTATTTTCTGAACTTGTCTTCTTATGCCATCCTATTTTCTGTCAATCACAGTTTCACATATGATCTTAGGGGATCCACATTGTGAGTCGTGATGTCCAGCAGCTGTCTGATACTCTTGTAATATGACTAGCCCATTCCCATTTAAGTCTTCTAATGGATTGTATAATATCTCTGACTCCTGTTCTTTTCTCTAATATACAGTGCTGTTAAGTGATCTCTGCATATGATGTTGAGTATGACTCTCTCCTGTGGACATAGCAGAGTTTTCAGTTTGAGGATCAATCTTTTGGTTAGATTCCATGTTTCAGCTCTATAGGACTAATGGAATTTTCTAGTTCTTGACAGCTGAGCTTACTCTACTGAAAGCTTGCCAAACTAGAGTGATTTTTTGCTTGATTTCTTTTTCCTTGAAGGATCTTATGGAGATTCATTGTCCTAGGTAGATGTAATGGTCTACTTTCTTCAGCTCTTAGTTTTCAATTTTGATTGTTGTGTCTTTGTTCTCAACATTTTTGTTGTACATGACAAATGTTTTAATGAAGTTTATTTGAAGACCAACTTTCTATCTTCATTCAGTTTGTCTAGCATTATTTGGTGATCATGAAGGTTCTCAACAAAAAGGACAATGTTGTCAGCAAATCTGAGGCTACCTAGGTATTCCATGTCAATTCTGATTCCTTTATTTTCCCAGTCTTGGAAGATCATATCAAGGCAGGCTGTGAAGAGTTTACGTGATCTGCATCCCCATGTCTTACCAATTTTTCTTGGATGTCACATCATAATGAATATTGATTTTAGCCTGCAAAGTCTGTCCAGAAGGTAGCCAGCCATTGTGAAGATCTTGAGAACCAGTTGCTTGGCTTAGATGAAATTTGACAACCAAACAGAGGGGGACCTTACTGCTAATTTGCAACAGATACTTTCTCATAGAGTCACTCAGTCAGCAGTGTGATACCATTGAATGAGATTGCGTAACTATTACATTCACAATGACTGATTAAGTCATTCTTCAAAACAGGTTTTTTGGCAAAGTATCACAACACTCAGGTCTGTCATCCACCCCACTCCCTTCCCATCACAGTCCAGGTTTGGCTCTTGGCAATTTTTTGATTTTTCCAAAAAATTTCTAACCATGGATGAGATTAAGGAGAAGCTGATAGCAATATTTATGGGCAGACAAACCAGATAAAAGTGAAATTTTAAAGAAAGATGGAAATTTAGGGTTAAACAGCCACTGCCCTTCTGCTGTTGGAAATATTTGAAAAACACTTTTCTTAAAAAAAAAATACCTGTAATCATGAGTGTCTGCTCGGGGGAAGGATAATACATGGGCATCAGGCTTTCTCAATGAGGGTGAGGGTTTTGAAAGTTTGAACCTTAGAGTCTGTAAGGGAGAATGGTTCAATGCTATTGTTCTCCGTAGCCCTCGACTCAATGTACCCATCTATTATTCACAGGTAACAGGGTTGGTGCTGATATATATTCTAGCAGCAATCACCCATGCATGTAAATTGTATCTGACCACACAATTTCTGTTTCAACAAAGATTACTGACTCATTTTTCAGTAATAAGCAAAATCAGGTCTGGTGAGTCACTCAATAAAAACCACCATACAAAGTCTTATGGCTGATTGTCATATTAGGGATGATAAATCAAAAGTTTAGAATACAGGGTGATCCTTTATTTCTCTCGCCTTTTGTTTGATCATTAAAAAGATTGAACTTTCACAAAACAAACGGCACAAACTAGTGACCAATTTAACATAGATTTACATTGAAAATTGAACAACCCATTAAAAATTATTGGGGGGGGGGTCAAAAAAACAAAAAAGACTTTATATGTGAATCTTTAAATTTTCAGCCCTCCAGCTCCATTGATGTGTCCTGTGCATATCATATATATATATATATATATATATATATATATATATATATTATTGTGTCATCCACAGACAGCTGTTTTGATGTATTACATCTCTTCAGTGTGGCTATAGACATTATCCCATCCAGTACCGCGAGGCAGAATTGAAATCCTCTCATCGGACCCGGAGGCCGATATCCTACCTCTGGACTATGGAACTAGGTGGTCAGTAAAGCTGAATTTAGGCAGTATATTCATTTTTACGCAGAAACTCCTCATCCACCAGAGTGCTCTATTCCTATGGAAGAGCATTATATATATATATATATATATATATATATATATATATATGTATATGTATATGTATGTATATGTATATGTATATATATAAATATATATATACATATGTATATGTATATGTATGTATATGTATATATATATATATATATATATATATACATATATATATATATATATCTATATATATATATATATATGTATATGTATGTATATATATATATATATATATATATATATATATATAGCTAACCAGCCAGACCAACTTGAAAACTGAAGAAACTCACATTAATAGTTTTGATGACAATTTTGGTAAGCAGTTTCTATCTACTTACTTTTTCAACAATAAGCAAAATATTAGAAAATATATTAAATTTTTTTGTGACCCCCAAATTTTTATTTGTTTCCCAAAATTTGATAGCGATCTATGGTTCGAGAAAGACTGAAGTAGACCATGGGATATGTAGATAGCTATGAACGCCCTGAGATTAGTGGGCAAGCAGTCAGACTGTAGATAAGGATAGATGATTAATTTAAAGTCAAGGTCATTAGAATGAATAAGTTTTACAAGTGTTGCCAGCTCACAATTCTGAAACCAGTGAAGTAACCTCCTGATATATTGAAAGGAAGACCTGCATGTTACAAAACTGTCAACTAAGATTGTCAACATAGGATTCTGAAGTTTTTAAGTGAGTCTGGCTGGCTGACAACTTATACATGTGTCACTGTAACAGGCCACACCAATGGCATTAGAGTGCTGATTTTCAAGCATTTAAGAAGGAACTTTTTTCTTTTTTTTTTTTTCATAGATCTAGGTTTTCAATTCAGGGTTTAATCCACAATGTAAATATATGCTAAATTGGTTCCTTAATTTGTGTCCAGCAGTGTTCACAGTGTTTGTTTTTTTTAGAAAAATACAGACTTTTTGAGTGATCACCACAGAAAAAAGGCAAAAGAAGTAACTTATTCATTGATCACTCCTTTTTCCATTTTTTTTAATTGATCTCTCCCAAAAAACAATAAGCTGCCAAAAGATGTTGGTCACATGATGGTTTGAGCAACAAAACCTATACATACTAAAAGGAAGGTATAGGTCCTATCCCTAGTCAAGAGTAGTGAAATTTTAGCACTCAGTATGTTGGTGATCACATGATTATCAAATGTTACAGCTGTAAAACTTCCGGAGCAATATCAAAGTGAAAAATTGACTGATTTAGGCTCAGATATCATTTTAACTAAAATCATGAGAGGCAAGATCAAGTGTGACAAGGCACAGCGGGGAATTTAGACCACTACTCTTGTATAGATAAATCTGTTTCAAACAATGACATTGATAAAACTAAGACTCATGTCAATTGAAATTAGGACACACTTACTTGCACTGTGCTTTATATATATACTGACATAGAAATGAGCTCTTTTGGTAAATTCAAACCAAAATATCTGAAGCAAGAACAATCTCAGTTTTACTGTTTGTGTTTTAGCGCTTATGGTTTTTGTGTTTTATGAGTTTTTAAATTTACAGCAATTAGTGGATAAAACATATTTCTCATTTTTACCAACAAAAAGGAGGTTGCATAATATTTGAACAAATACTCAATTAATGAAGCTTGATATTAAATCAAAATATTTTGTGAATATAGCCATTTGTATGCCTTTTTGATCCATGCATAATTTGCTTGTGATCTAAGAATCTGGTGAGACATTTTTTTAAAAATTAGACCATCTGTCTAGTGACTTTTGCTTTGATATCTGTTTCCCCCTACCAAATTGACTGACTGAGAATACTTCTGGCTTGATTCCTTACACAATTTATCTCTGTAGCCGTTGCTTATGTATATGTCATCAGGCTACTAAGGTCTTCATCAGGTGATTGACTTTTGTAGGGCAGTGATCACTAAAAAAAAGTCTGAATTAAAAAAAAAACAAGCGTAAATGCTGCCAGACTCAAACTAATTGATCAATTTAGCATACATTTAGATAGCAAATTGACCCCCCACACACACACCAAAAACATATTTAAGATCGGGATTTTCAATAAATCAAATAGGTATAATGAGGAGAAAACGTTCAATTTTTCATCCCTCTCGCTTTATTGTAGTGGTCTTTACGTGTGACACACAGATAAATAGATGGATGGATAGCCAGTCGGACAGACAGACCCACTTAAAAATTCAAGAAACTTATGTTGACAGTTTTAGTGGTTGGTTTCTAATAGCCTCAAATTAGACCAACATGGTATGCAGAGAATGCAACCAAAGGCATGAAACACAAAGTCTATGCTTATTCAAATACTTATATGCAGGAATCCCAGTGGTTTTTCGAAAATTCCGTGCATTGCTGGAGGGCAAAAACCTATACTGCATTCCATGGTGGTCTGCTGTCACTTTTCCAGGGAGGGGCAAAAGGGATATATTTTGGGGAGAGGGGCAGGAGGATATAATGATATATCCCTGGATGTTGGTAGTCAGGTAAAAGAACAAGAGAGTGCCTAAGCTGTGACATTTCCTAAGCTGTCACTGTTCATAGTGATCCATTGACCCTTAATCTTTATAAGGTCTCAACTTTCTTTGCTTGATCCAGAGGTGGGCAAATGCCTTATTTTCACCCTCTAGTGGACACATATGACGCAATCAGTGCAATTCAAATTCAAAAATATTGGGGGGTAGCATCAAGGCCTCTAAGAGGGAGGTGCATCACACTGAGGCTCAGAGAACAGGGGGGGGGCAAGAGTTGTGTATCAAAAAAGTAAATATATCCATTGATAGAATAAGCTGAATTGTTTATCAGCAAGTGAACATAGAATGGTATACTAAAATGGTTACAGCAGATGAAAACAGATTCCACTCATAAAGGACATGTACTACAGTACCTACAGCTGCATGTTCAAAATTCTACTTAATTAAGCCGTACTAATGGAGCTAGAAGGCTGAAAATTTGAACATTTACTCCTTATGTCTTGATTTTTTTTCTCAAATTCCCATCCAAAATGGGATTTTAGTAGGATGTTCAATATACAATGTGTGTTTATGTTGAACTGATCCCTTACTTTGTGTCTGGCAGCATTCATGCTGTTTTTTTGAAAATTCTGACTTTTTCAGAGAACAACAGAATTATAGAGAAGTAACTCATTCATTGATCACCTTTTTTTCCAATTTCTTTAATTGACCACCCCCAACATGGCAAGCTGTCAAAAGACATGGATCATGTAATGGTTTTTATTAACAAACCAACCAGACTTGTTATTTGAAAAAGATGCACTCTTGTGAGATGCAGGGGATTTGAATAAATATCCACAGATTATGAGATACAAATCAAAAGTTTGTGCAATTTCACTCTGAGAAAAATGACTAAATCTCTGACCCAGGGTTCATGCAGTGACCATAAAAAATATATGATATCCCATGCCTAGGACTTTGGCTCCAGCAGCACCTCCCCATTGCACTTGAAGGTGAGGGTCAGGAAAACATTTCTGACATCAGCATGATAATGGCTGCAGAGACTGGACTCATAGGCATATGAGCCTCTATATTAAACTCAACCTTGTGTCACATACCGCCCTCAAGGGGAGATGAATAAATATTTACCCTAATCCATAGTTTCCAACATCTCCTTCAAAGCAGTACTCTTGCTTGCTGTTTTCACACCAGTTCACAAAGGGTAGCAATAAAAGTCTATAATATATAGTTAGGTAGCAACTTGTATAGTTTGTAATGGTTGATGTTATTTTCAGCATTGGAAATTGGAGAATGGTAATCCTTGGCTGTACGGATCTAAAATATGGTTGTTAGACACAGCATACAAAGGCTCTAAAATGTATAACTATACAACATATTGATTAGATATTGATACAATAATGAAGTTAAAAGCCATTGATTTGTTCTTTATCTGAATATTTTACACTATAAATTTGTTTAGGAATGATGATAACAGTGCCTCTAGAGTGGCAAACTGTCATTATAAATTCTTTTTGAGCTGCATCCACAGATTTTCAACGTTCTTGGTGTCTGATGAGATGAAGAACTTTTTATGCAGTGTTTATCTACCATATTTGATATTTAAAGGACCAAGATTTACCATTACCATCAATTTACGATGCTTGATGTAACATTAACCTCTGTGATATGGAAACATATGGAAACAACTTTGTATAAGATTACCATTCTAAAACTTTCATATGACAACCCCAACAAATGCTGTAAATATGAATAGCCTGATCCTTATCTTTCAGATGCAGTATGGGAGACAGATCTTAGTTGCCAAAGTAGGTAAATGTTGCTAGGACCAACCCTAGGCAAACTAGGCAAATGCCTAGGGCAATAAAATGTAGAGCTGCCATTCAAAAATTCTGAATAGTCCCCACGGCTGAATGGTTAAAAGCAGCCAGGTGTATACTGGATACCCTCTGGCTAGTGGGTGTCAGTACGATTCTCACTGTCGGCTTGCTCTTTATTTTCTGATTATGCTGTTCAATCGTTGTCATACAATACGGTGCGATTCAAAGTTTTGATGGAAAGCAAATGAAAGTTATGGATGAAGGTAAAGACCAGGCAAAAATTACTAATTTCTTAGACAAAATGTTTCAATCCATTTAAAAACACAAAATCCCAGTAGGAAAGAGTTTAGTAGCTAAAAGTGATGACCTTAGCAACATTGAGAGAAAAAATGTTCTTTGAAGTGTTTCATAAGAGGAATAAGAAAATGTTGCTCTTACTAAAAGCAAGAACGCTTTTTGGGTGAGGTGGGACTCACTCGCTCTCCCTGCTCTGCTTCCACACTATCCTCCATCCATAGAGGATAGGGGTCGGGGTGAAGCAGGGAATAGTCAAGAAGAATAGGGCAAATGTTGTAAGGCTGGCCTAGGATGCAGAATACCCAGGCGCCTGGCCCTGAAAGTTGACTTTTTTTTATCAGGATGTAATTTACATTGGACTTTCAGATAATGACAATACAATAAATATAACTTCAATTTGTTCCTTTTTGCTACAAAATGGGTAACTTCAATTCAATGTCGTCTTTTGTTGTAAGATATATTAATAAATTCAATAAAAGAATCAATATAGAATATTTTAAAGCAATCTATTTTGCTCTGTGTATATATATGTACTTAGATGGCTTGTTTTTCATCACTGGGAGAACTTTTAAATCAATAAGGACATGAAAAAGACAAGTAAATTTCAAAGTGAAAGTAAATGTAAATCATTGTTTTCTTCAGAAAATGCAATTGATGATGAATTAAACAAGCTTGGCTATGCTAGGGTCAAACTTCCTCACTTCATTAAAATCTAAAAAGGTAAACAAACCAGAATTCATTTCTCCATGGATAATTATTCCAAAACTGCGTATCTCATTCTAACCCCTTAATTCAAGTTCCATGGGATTTGAAAACATTATCAAAACAATTCGACCTAAGCTGGGCTGGAGAAGTGGCAGTGACTCATCATTATTTTCTGTGTACCTCTCTTTGTCACTGTTATTTGTACATGATGTCACCAAATTTTCTTCAGGTAATTGTCATTGCCATTTGTAATTTTTATAATTTTTTATTTGTCACGTATTCAATAAAAAAGTTGCAGTAATCATCTGCAGTCATAATAAAAGTTTAAGGGGAGTTTGACCCTGCAGCGGTCACTCTTGTCATTTTTTTTTCTAAAATTGATATGTATGAAGTAGATCTTGTTATTTGCTTTCAATAAACAGGATGCATGTATGCACTTACACATATATGTATTTATAAAGAAAACAAACTATTTATATATCAATATTTCTGTTTGTAACATTTGTCAAGGAAGATGACCATTAAATGCTAATGATAGAATCATCTCCTTCACTTACTTATTTTTTTGCAAGTGTGTGAAAAATCTGTGTTCATTCTGATTGAAGATGAACAAGAAAATGCAGACCAACAGAATGTTTTTGAAGTCTTACAAGTAAAATGCAATTGCAAAATGACTGTTGATTACAGTGCACAAGACGACCTGACGTATAAGTTGATCTAAAGTTTTGGGGATCTAAATTTTAATTTAGACCCGTATATTTTATAAGCATTTTTCATTTACTATATAAATCAACCTTTTGTTTTAAAAAAATTTTGGTTGGCTGAGAAATTCAACTTACATGCCACAATTTACTGTATTTAAATATTGCCTTCATTTCTAGACAGCATTGGTAACCTAGTAAATAAATGAATTCTTTGGTAGAAATCCCCAGTATTTTGAATGTTAGAATTTATTTTTGCAGGAGTAAATCCAGGGATTCCAGCTCCTCTCCCCCCTCCAGCACAGATAGAATATTTTTTTTAAATATCCAAATAAGGAAATTTCATAAATAAAAAACATCCAATAATCCAAAGATATCATGAATTATCTTTGAAAACAAAAAATTATTATATCTGTTTTCTAATTCGACGGATTGAATAACAGAGAAGGTTCCGTAAAGTTTGACCCCCTCTCTGCTCAAAATCCTGCATCCGCCAGTGTTTTGTTATTTCAATTTTGAAAAGCTGCAAAGAAGACGTGTGAAAAAAGAGTTTGAACTTAAGTAGATCACAAGAGAGACAGAGAATGTAATGATAACCGCAGAGAGGAAGGGAAAAAGCAGGGAGAGGCTCTAATGAAGAACATGGATTCACAATTTCACAAAAGAGGAGAGGCTGCATTAAAGAGAGATTTCAGCCTGGTGAAAGCAAAGGGAGAATAAGAGTTCTCACTCAAACAATACTATAGAGAGAGGAGTAACTTTTATATGATGCATCCTATTGCAAAACAGTGCTGCCAATTTAGATGTTTTCATCTAAATCTGGATGTTTTTCATTGTCTAGATGTCAGACATAGATATTTTGATGATTTTTAATAAAATGAATAATATTTTTATTCGATTTATAATGACAGAATAAGTAATATTTTTAATAAATCAATATTATTATGAAATGAATGTTCAAGATCGAAGTGAAATTCAATTTATTGATAACATATTATATATTTCCTAGATTTTAGATACATGTCTGGAGAATCTAGATGTTTCTAGGTGTTTCAAGTGGTTTTTTGACTCAATTTTACAATTGAACTTGAAAATGAAGTTGGTTACACTGTTGCAAAGATAAAAAGAAAACAAGCCCTGTTGAGCAATGACCTTTCATTTTATGAATCTGATTCATAACAAAATACAAAATTCGAATAAAGGGGGGGAAAATGCTTTATAATCATAACCATCGACATTATAATACTGTATCAGCAAAAGCCCTGTAGAAAGATCATAAAATAAAATCTTCCATTATGAAATCTTCATGAAAATCCACATTAAAACAGATAGTTATGATAGTCATATATTGCGTTTTATTTTCTGTCATTCTCTCTCTGTATATATTTATACATATACATTTGTGTGTATGTGTGTAAATGAACATGTATTTATATATATGTATATATATATACATATATATATATATATATATATATATATATACATACATACAAATATATACATATATAAATATAAATATATATGTATAAATAAATATATATTTATATATATACTCATTTTTACATATTTATCTATGTATACATATATACATACATATATATAAATTCATATTTATATATTTATTTATACATATATATATATATACATATATATATATATATATATATATATATATATATATATATATATATATGAATATTTATCTATTGATGCCATCAAATGTTATACCATTATATATATGTATATATATATATATATATAATGGAATAACATTATATATATACAAAATGTGAAGCTTGTACAGATCAAGAGACAGACCTGCAAACTGAGAAGTATGCAACGTGTGCATGAGAGAATCATGCTCAACCTTAAATAGAGAGATCACAAGATAGTACAGTATATAAGGAAGAAAACGGGCGTCTCTGACATCATAGAAACTATTAAAAAACTCAAATGGTAATGGGCGGGCCATGTTGCAAGAATGAAAGACAACCGATGGACATCATGTCTCACAACATGGATCCCCAGGAATCACATGCAAAACCGAGGCCAACAGAACACAAGATGGAGAGATGAACTGGACAGATTCAGGAAATACTAGCTTCACGACGCCCATGATAGAGAATGGTGGTGAATCCTGGGGAAGGTCTATTTCCAACAACAGATGTTAAAAAACTTATGATGATGATGATGATGAATGTATCACTTGGCCAAGACAACAGACATAGAATGAAAAATTAAAGAAAATGGCTGCAGCAGGAAAGTATTATTCATTCAAATAAAAGTTTCTATATAATATAATGCAATTCTATAATCATTCTCTTGGGTCCTATATATCCATTTCTTAATACATACATATATATATATATATATATATATATATATATATATATATATATATATAAGCGTGTGTGTATATATTAAGCAAAATGAGGCATCATCAGAATGGTTGAAAAAGAAGAAAGGCTAAGTAAGCTCTTAGATACATGTAATAATTGGAGAGAAGTCTGGATTTTAAAAAGCAAAATCGGAAGAATCAATTCAGTTGTTTGCTGAAAGGTTTGATGGCAAGCATTTGGAGACCTCAGAGGCATAGGTGAATGGGGTGGGGGATTTGAACCCCCCCCCAAAAAAAGAGGAGCAGTGAAAGATTTAAAAATAGTAGACCACATTCTGTATTCCTATCAACATTATACAATAGCAAATATCATATATGAAAGCCCCCCCCCCCTCCTCCCGAGGAGTCAACCCAAAGTCAACCCCCAAATCTCTAGCTCCTCCCCCGGAATCCTTTAGTTTTTATTTATTTGTTTAATTCAGCGCTGAGGTTCACAAACTTTATTGTATGATGGTATACCAAGAAATATATTTGATTTATGAGGCATACTAAATCAAAATGTAAAAATGGAATGAATTAAACTAGGGGTTTTGAAACCGCAGTCGGAGGACCATTTGGAGCCCATCAAATAATGCTTTGGGGTCTACAGCAGTGTTCCCACTGAATCTGATACTGCAAACATCATCATCCATAATATAGCCATCAAAAAACATAATTATTGTAAACATATTTTAGAATTCAAACAAATGTAATCCATTTAGAATGAAGATACTTTTCAACTATTGAAAATGGCTTTTCATTGCAGTTCAGTAACTAGTCAAAAAACTGGATGCTAAAAATAGGTATCAGTCAGAACGTTTCCTTTATAAAGGGGGCGTCCAGGAACTTTCAAAGTTTTGAAACCACTGGTAGACAGAAACATCTCAGGAATCAAAGAATGAATCTTTATCAGCGTACTGATGTGTATAGGCATTGCTCCATTTTCCTTTTTCCTGTTTGTAAAAAGATTGAGATCTCACAAAATCAGGTGATAAAATGACTAGATTGATAATTCTATGGTGGTTGTGGGACAGACATTGTATCTGCAATGGACAACTCAAGGTTTGAAATACACATTTGCTTATTTGGAAAAATTTACATGGTACACTTGCGAGGCAGTTGTGGCACATAGTTTAGCTGTAGCACAGTTTGAGAACCACTGTTTCAGAAAGTAAGGGAAGAAAAACTCTGATGAAGGAGGGCCAGAATGAAATTTTAAAGCAAATGATTAACATTGTCAGCAGAGCTGGATCATAGCAACTGGGGGGCCCTGGGCAAAGAAAGAGTTTCTCAAAGTATGGGTTGGGACCTCTGGGGGATTTTGGGGGGTTTCAGAAGTATTTGAAAATCAATTTTGAAGAATCATCATATAACTTAGTTTAAATAGTTTTATTTTTATAATTTCTACACAAGAACGTATTCCTATTGGTGCTTCTGCTAAAATGTCTCAATGTAATTCGCTAATTTAAAAAAAAAAGGAGTTTCATTCTTGTTAAATTAATTTTTGTAAAACATTTTTAATTGATAATTTTTTTTTCTTTTGAAACGACGTAAAACCTAATACAGATTATAAATATGTTGCAATATTTGAGATTTTTTAGTCTTTATTTGTTTCTTCTGATTTTATCAACACAGATGAAATAAAATTGATGGTAAAATTTAAAAAAATGTTTTCGGTGGTGATGGACAGGAGACTGAGGCTGCAGCCTGCTCATCTCATATATAAATCCGGCATTGGTGATTATTAACATAGTTAGTGTCTGTCGAGTGATTTTCAGAAACTAAGACAGTTAGGGCTTAGGTGTCTGCATTTTGGAGGTTTGGTCCATAAGGAGGAGAGAAACAATAAAATGTGAGGCTGGCGGGAGGGGGGTAGAGCACAATGCTAAAACAAAAATTAATATCTGCATAAAAAAATTAAAAAAACAAAAACAAATAATCCCAAGTAATTATAAATCAACCGAAAAAACAAAAAAATATTATTTTGTTTTTTATCTCATAAGTAAGATGTCTTCCGTCTCTCATTCATTCTTTAACATTTTTTATTTAATTCTGTGATTATTTTTTTTACTCAACTCTTTTGTCAATTCTAGTGATGAGAAGCTACGAATCAAATTGGAGTGAAAAATACCAGACCGCATTATTTTTTGTTTTGATAATAAAACTAATTTTTGGTTTTCTATTTCGCCCTACCCTGCTAAAAATCCTGGATCCGCCACAGTGTGGTTATACAAGGAAAATAAGAAAGACGAAGGGGGAGGAAATGAAAAAAGTAGAGATGGGTGAATGAATGAATAAAATGACATTAAAGATAAGTTGGGTTATGGGGTTGGACGGGTGTTATGTCTGGGTGGGTGAAATAATCCTTTCATTGAGAAAGAGAGAAAATTATTAATAGCATTGGTCGGAAGAGAAAACGAAAACTTGACAGAAATTTTTTCCACGGTGCCTCGTATCAAAATGCTACTTTATTTTGAAGAGATCTCAGCCCGCAAATATAAAAATAACAATTCATAAATCGGAAAACCACTTGACTTGGAAATTCATGCAGAGGAGCTCTTTTTTTAGCTTCCATAATAATCACGTGATCAAACGAAACATCCCTCTTTGTTCGATGTTTAACATTTTGCTTGGGATGATGACGTGACCATCATTTTCTTCACTAATTGATTGTCTAGGGTTAGAGGCGAACCTAATGATTTTTATTGGTAAGTGGCCTTCAAATTGCCGACAAAGTTGGTGTGCAGGTCGAACAACGGAAGAAATCATTGTGTGTTGCCAAGTGTAGGTTTGTTATTTATAGCT
This sequence comes from Thysanoteuthis rhombus, assembly GCA_963457665.1. Classification (NCBI taxonomy): domain Eukaryota; kingdom Metazoa; phylum Mollusca; class Cephalopoda; order Oegopsida; family Thysanoteuthidae; genus Thysanoteuthis; species Thysanoteuthis major. Next base: position 25,958,767 of record OY735238.1, on the reverse strand, counting down.
AAAACTGTCCCCAAAACGGCTAAAATCGGCTATTAAAAAGATAGATTTGTAGATGGAAGAGCATATAAAAGCATTGCCGCTCAGTACGTCCCTGACTAGCGTTTCGCGGTCTTAAGAAAAATCATTTTTGTATCTGTCTCGAATCTGAAGGCTATTTTTGCCTTTTTATTCCTAGAAAATCAAAAGTATGCCTCCCACCCACCAGCTAAAGATGAAAATGATGCGACGGTGACGATGTTGTCGACCGATAGAGTGATTATGTCACTGTCTCTACTCAAGAAGCAAGCAGATAAACCATTGCAATCGTGAGGGCCTGACTTGAACTCAAATCTGCTTTGTCCCCGTCTCTTCACACAACAAACGCAAATACCCTGTCCTTTAACCATCCCGTTTTTATCTGCTATACAACCTTTAGCACACTATATATTTGCTCGATATTTCTATACGATGGATTCAATCTAATTTATTGGTGCACAACATATCGTATCGACTTAGTTCAACTCTCAGGCCCCTCTTTGCCCCCCCCCATCTGAGGTCCCAGTGCAATGCACCAACTGCACCCTATCTAAGAGGCACTGCATAGCAGTTCTATGGGAATGAAAAATAAAACCAATGAACTATCTTATTCAATATCAGTAAGATTAGTTCTCTCATTTTGAAGGTCCCAGTGTGTCCATGATGGGAGGAGGTACCAACAAGCCGTTGTCAGACACATATTTAGCTTCCGTCGAATCACATTAAGCTTTTAAGAATCTGTCAACCACTGTCAGAGAGTTATGTCCATGTGTGGACTGATATGAATGTGTGTGATAGAGAAGTTCACTGAAAGACAAGTAAAGTCAGAGAGAAAGGGTGAGAGAAAAAAAAAAAACAATGCCGGTAGCACACGTACGTTTGAATTTGGAGGTTACCGCTCAGTTCATAATTGACACTTCACAAAATGTAGTGACGGTAGGCACAATTGTAGATTGTTAAGTTCGTTTCACACACTTGCTCACTCACTGCCCCAAAATAAAAAGAAGATAATTAATGAAAGAAAAACAGTAAATACATTATGTCATTGGTGTAATTGGTAAACTTTTTTCATTGATGCACCGTTTTCAACATCGAGCGAGCGCGGGTGCAAAATTTACAATCGAAGCCACCTGCCCTCTACATTGTGCCAACTATTTTTCCAGATCAATCCATTTTGCAAAGCAAAGAAGCAAGAAATATTCTGATCTAAAAAATATTTTATATTCGTAGATATTTATTTAGATGAGGATGAGAGCAAAGGCGTCTGCTGCCACCTTTCCAGCGGGGAGGGGGAGATATATTTCCAGGCGAGGAGCAATAGGATATATTCGCTATTAGCGGCAACCCTGATACCAGCGATGTATACCATATTTTTTCCTTATATAGGTACAAAAGTTGGGGGTTATATAAAAGTAAAACAATTGTACGGACTATAAGGTTCCAACATCAAAACCCTAGATGAGAGGGCCTGATCAGGGTGGGGGTCGTTTGCCTCCCACCCATGGTGATGAGTTTATTCCAGGCCAGCGAGCAGCCTCATCTTTCAATCCCTTCTTCTACCACTGAGTCTACCACTGCTGCAGTGCAAGTGCCTCCTAGAAGCACGTACTCCCACTGCAGCAGCAGCCACCGCCGCCGGGAACTTTAATTTTCTCCATCTTCCTCAATATATCATCAACCACTTGGTTGTAATGTCAAAAGAAGAAGGGGGAACACCAGGCAAATAAATACAGATGACTCTTTTGATATGTGTTATTTCCTAACCTTTTAAACCATTTTTTAAAAATATTCCGAACATACGGAATATCATTCATCGTAAAAAAACAAAAAAGACGCTTGATAATTTCATATATCAACTAAAAGTAAAACGTAGCATTAAAAAAATGCTGTTTTCTTTGTTCACAACTTTCAATTTCATTTTTATCCTTGGCTTGTTTCAGCCAAAGAATTGCTAAAATATATTCCGTAACAATTTTTTCGATATTTATTTTTTCTGATACCAAAGCTGCTCATCATTAAAAAGAACGGGAAAAAAGTGATGATTACATTTAACAACACGGATATGAAATTAAATAATTACTAACAGTGGAATGTTCACAGATTCCATCGTGAGGTGGTTCACTGTTTGTCATGTTTTTCTTATTTGTTCCAGTTGAAAATAAAACATTTTCCCGGCTATAAAAATTAGAACTGCTGGTTTTTTACATGTTATCCTTTTATAAATTTAATTCTACCCTTTCTAAGTCACATGCTATATGCAGCCACGAGCTTCATGCAATCCATGGGCTTGTTTTATTGTGTTTTTTTTCTTCACGTGGTCTTTTTTTCAACATTGCAATTTTTGATATAATTACATGCATTGAGCTTATTTACCCAGAATTAAAAGATTTGTTGTGATTTTCCAGAAACGAGCACCTTGAAATAAGCGGAGAATAAAATAATCAACACAACGTTTTTTTCCTCATTTTTCAGGCCGTGACTATAAGAAATCAAATTATCATTCATCAAATAAGGCTTGAATGTAATGCTTCTCAATTCAAAGAATATGCTTTCAAGCATGCATATGTAAACTTCTGGAATGGATTACTATTTTTTTGTTTTTGAGCAGGAGTTGTCAATAAATAATTCGGCTCAATGTACCAAAGAGGATTCTAACTGAAAAGTTTCACGTCTTCGCTCACTCGATATAAAAAATGGCGCACAAATAAAACAATTTAATATATTCAAAGCAATAACTTCTTTCCGTTTTTCCTTGATTGATTCTCTAATTTCTATCTATTTATGCACTGTTTTTAATCGAACGTATCAGGATGTGAAACTTAACGATCAGGACCACCTTCCATACATTGAGCCAATATTTCAAGTCAGCCGACTTGTTTTTGTTTTGTTTTTTGCACCTCCCTACGCAACTAAAAACTTTAACACAAGCGTAAAAATAAAATCAAAAATGGCAAGCAGAACCCAAGTGCGTGCATGACATTGTATTGTCTATCTTTTTCTTACGCAGGTCGGTAGATATATCAGTACAATCTACAAATAGAATATTTAAAGAAACAAACCATTTAGTATTACATGCCTAGATCTATATTCCTCCCTCTTCTCTCACGCTTTAATAAATAAAAAATAACAAGCCGGACTCAAGTGCGCGCATGTAATAGTGTTAATGTACAATCGTATCTTCTTACGCGGATTGGTAGATATATACATCAATGCAATCTACAAATTGTATTTAAAGAGAAAACCATTTAGTATGATGTACGTAAATGTATATTTTTCTTTCTCTCTTAGCATTTCAGTTAATAATTTCCCTACTATTTTTTTTCTGGCTGATCATTAATGTCAGTGCATCTGTTAGTGTTCCCCCTTTCTCCTTCTATCTTATTGTCTGGCGACCATGGAAGAAAGAACCAGCTACTCTAAAAGGAAATTTACTTGTGTCGCATGACTCAGATGCCCATATTTGGTAGTCGCTTGCCAATCTGGGCTGACGAGTCATCCTCGGTCGGCATTACGGCGGGCACCGAAAGGAGACACGCACACGAATCCGACACTAAATCAACGAAAAAGTAGAAATTAAAGCTCAATTTTTTCAATTTTTATTAAATCATAAAAAACTTGGCAATTTTTTAATATACAAAGTACGGTAATAAGCTGATAAGTGATAATTTTGAAATTGGTTTTATAGTGTTCGGAAACTGGATGATTGCCACTTGATAACCTCGCCGGTTTGACTATAAATAAGAAGCAGCAGCTTATGTTGTAGTTTCATTTGTAGTTATCAATCGCTCAGGTACGCTTCGTTGTGAAAAGTATTTGTACCAGTATTTTTTATATCTACAAAAGATTTGAAAAAAAGGAACAAAATATAAAAAACTATATACCTTATATATCTTTATATAAAAATATCTTCTAAAAATGGCGTCGGGTGTATCAGTTGACCCTCAGGTCTTGTCCATATTTAATGATGTAAAATTGAACAAAAACATCTTCTTTGTTTTGTACAGACTGTCTGATGACCAAAAGGTCATTATTTTCGAAAAGAAACAAGAGAAACCTGCAGATGTGGATTACTCAGAGGAAAATATTAAGCAATATTGGATGGACTTTGTTCAAAGTTTGCCAGAAAAAACCTGCCGATATGCTGTCTATGATTTTGGCTATTGTCTCCCGGATGGAAGCCGTAGAGATAAACTCTTATTCATTTGTTGGTAAGTAATAAAAAATGAAATTAAAAAGCTATAAAATCAATCCAATTTTGCTTATTAATTGCTTGATTTTCATTTCTCAACTTCATTTTATTGTAAGTCTTGAAAGCATTATTTAACCCGGTCTCATACTCTGAACCAGTGAACCTTAATGTCATTTTTTGTTGTTGACGGAAAAGATAATTAAATTTGCGTGAAATTTTAATTGAAATGGCATGAAACTTCGATTATCTCCTCAATTATTGTGTAAATTTCTGTAAAAGTAAATTGTACACTGTAAAAATCTGTTCATTAGAAAAATATTTGTGTCATATGACAACCACCTTGTCATAAAACCGTTCCGCAAGAATTAGAAAAAAAAAAAAACATTTTATATGAAAATGCATGTTTTCTGAATAGTTATCTAATATATATTCAGTGATCCTTTTCTAATTCCAATGTTGTCCAATATTTTACATGAGAAATATGAAATTTGGATCCAATTTTTTTTTCTTTTTTCTTTGGGGGAGGAGATTCGCCATTTTTAGTTCAGTTAATTAATTTCTTTCTGATACTTGATCATTTTTTTCTCTCGTGTATGCCATTTTTTAAAAATTTAACACACTCACTTGAATGATTTAAAGAAGAAAATTATGAAGGATTTCCTATTAAACTTGAAAATGACAATCTCCCCCTCTCTTGAAATCCTTGTTTCTTAGAGAACTGCAACAACCGAAGGTCACAATAGTGTAGTAGTACTTCAGAGGATAAAATTTGTTTTAGCCATATTTGGCAATTCACATAACAAAAGTGGGAGGCTGCATAAGGACAGTCATGTTCGCTTTAATTATTCATTCTGTTAACAAATTTAATGATTAGATGCACTGTTAATAATTTATATCTGTTGAAATTTTGAATTCCTAGGGGTGCTAATAATTTTTTATTTGTCAATATTAACGGAATTATTGAATCCTGAAATGTGATTTAATTTTTGAAATCGAAATATATCTTTCTTCAAAAGAATTGATTGAATTAGTCTTGGCCACTTCTTTTCATTCTTGGAGTAACGTTAATATATTTGAGATTTTGATTTTTAAGCAAAATCTCTATGAAAAAAATGCTTGAATTGAATTTCGGTAACATTAAGAAAGTTGAATATTGAGACTTAGCAACCGATTTGATTTTACATTAAAGTGAACGAATTCTCAATTTCCAAAAGAAGTAGTAAATTGGTATTTGGTAAGTTTTTCTTCTATATTTGGATTCTCTTCTTGAATGTATTAATGATCATCTCTTCTTGGATCAATGATTTTCTTTCCTTCACTATCCTTTCTTAGCTGCAAGGTTATTCAAAAGAAATCAATTCTTGTCATTATGATAATCGGTTAAGATTTGTTTCTTAGTTTATATTCAATAAATGAAAAGTAGTGATATGTAACCAAGTTGGAATTAAGGTCGGTGTCAATTGCCACTGCACTATTATTCATTTCTTGAAAATCATCTCATTTTAAAAATTTCGATCCTTAAAATCAGTTATTTTAAACTGATTTAAAATTTCCAATTGATCAAATTTTCCGAAGAATGAAAATGCTTATTCTTTATTGATTCAGGGGTAAACATTTTGTAAAAGCCCGCATTTCTTGCTGCGCGATCTTGAAAAAATATGAAAAATAAGTTAATATTGTCATTTCATGACTTTTGAGTCGCTGTTTGAAAACTCGCTCTCCCTCCCTCTCTCTGTCATTCTCTCTCTCTCTCTCTCTCTCTCTCTGCATTCATTGCATTTCATGCAGACGACGACACCGCCACCGCCGCCATATTTCCTCCTCCTTGCATGAACGGCAACGGCGGCTTCTTCCTCTTTTTGACAAATCTTTTCATAAACCGTTATCCGAAAAAACTCATCAAATTATTTATCATAGCCTTCTTCCGTTAAATCACCCAATTCTGTTCCTTCTAAATTCATGGTCATAATTTATTTCCAACTTTTCCTATTTCCTTTTAAATCAAAGTCAGGTGGCCTGTTCGATGATGAATGTAGTAGAATTAATCAATGTCGGTTGTATTTCAGGCCACCCACTTTTTCCGCTACTTGGATTTAATTTTCGTTGTATAATTGGAATTAAACTGTTCCGCCCCATAAATGATACTGAGTGAACAATCAACCTGGTTGGCTGTGAACTTCGACAGTTGAGACACGATTTCTAGTCGTTGGAATTTGAACCAATTAATAAGATATATGTGCTCACTCACACGGCAAATATTTTTGAAGAGAAATGATTTTCAAAGCCTTTGTATTGCATGATATTATGATTTTATTTTAAGCATAGCTTAGCACTTCCTAAGAAAAGCAAACCTAATCCACAACCGATATTCAGATTCGTCTGACATTGAAAAAAACTGGGTATTGATTATCAAGAAAATGAAACAATATACATTGCATATCTGTATAACGGATTTGGAACACCATGAATTCAATAATAACTCTAAATTAATGTAGGTTAAATTTGCCGCGTGACTCAAGTAGGATCTGTCACTTATATGAGTTAACGATCGCTTGCCCCCCCCTCCTTTTTTACAATAAGAGCATAGTATATACTCTTGATGGATCATGAATCGCTATGATCATCATTCGATCCTACATGTTCAGTTTTATCATTACTAATTTCTGTTTGCTTGAAATATTTATTGCTTTCTATTTTTCCATTAATATTGAAAGAAAACCACATGTCGTTTCTGTCGGTCAGTCAACCAACCTTTCTTGTTGGTCTCTTATTGTTAATAATTAATTACATCAGAGAAAGTCCCCAGTTTAAGTCACTTGGCAACTACGCAGTTGGATTAATTCAGAAGTATCAATCCATATGAATTTTTTGTTTCTGCGAAAGACTGGGAAGTAATTCAAAAAATCATCACCCAAGCTTATTAAGCACGCCCCTTTTTCTCACTTAACATAACGTATGTTGTTTGACTCGAGTTATTTAGTCCTCAGTTAACGTCTCTTCTTTCAGAACCAAAATTCTCAGTTCATTCTCATAAACAAATAAACATGAAATTTATCAACTTGTTATAGCAGTGAATTGAAGAGGAAAAAGCTGCCACTTCTATCAATATCAATATTTCTGTTTGATTTGAACTTATGAAGACCACTTAGATGTCATTTTCTAAAACTTTATTAGTATTACTAATTGTGCAACGAGTTGGACTTGAAATAATTTTGAAGCCACTATTATAGTTTGGAAGTGAAATCCAACCGATCTTTGGTTATTTTCACTAGTCATAATCTGCTTTTTCTCAATCTTTTGGCATAAGATCTCCCCCCACCCAATCTAATCGATGAGGATTTTGTATCATATGACTTGGGCCAGATTATTGTTTTCGTTTCATTATTTGGCGCCTGGTACCTTTTTCCAGGTGGGTCCCTGACGGCTATGGGTCTATAAATTGATCAAAAATCCTCGGCTATAACGTTCCTTTACGAAAATATCCTAATTTTTCTACGTTGTTAATTTTTTAGAATCCTGCAGATGAATTTGATATTTCAGTACATCTATGATTGTTGTCTAACGACTCTATTTTATTCCAATATTGCATCATTCAACAAAGTGTAAAACTAAGTTACTATTTTTTTTTTAACCTGTAAACTTCTGAAATCATCTTCTGAGATGTAATTATCATCAAATATTTTCTATGTTAAGGACTGTGGTCCCCTGTTGAACCAAAGCACTACTGCTAAACTTGGTAAAATTCCAATCATGTAGCCATAACATATCATTGCCACAACTAACCAGCTACAGTTTCTACCAAATCTAATTAAGTTTTGCAACATTCCAGGCTGAGTTTTTTTCTTATTTATTTGCATTGGATATTGTCTTCGAATGGAACTGATTGTTCCGCAACCGGTTCAATGAATTTACTATCAGAAGTTTTCAGAAAGACAATTTCTGTTGAAAAGATGATACTCGATATCAGATGTCTCGTCAGTCTGCTTAACAATCTAACAGGTATTTCAGGTGGAATATTTTGGGTGAATTTCTCCAATATAAAATTCCTCTTTGTACAGTTCAAGGGATTTCCTTCTCCCTACAATACTTTCTGGTGCCTTCTAGAAAGACTTCTAGTCTGCTTATATCTCCACATATGAGATCTGTACAAAAAATTCACATAAGGATGTAGTAAGAAATTATCTTCATTTACTGCATATATCTTTTCAGGCATAAAAAAAAGTAGGTCATAAACTACCTTCATCAGCAGATTTAATCTTTTTGTTTTCCTTCTTTTGGTTCTTGTTTCTCATGAACTCTTGGAATTTGTATATTTACGAAGAAAATCGAAAAACTTTCATGCTCCCCTGTATTCCAGTAACTGCTAGAAAAGTCTTGAAGTCTTGATTATTCAACGGATATTTCTCCTTTCCATTCATCTAATTGCTACACACAGGGAAGGTATCATTTTGAACTGACACGGGAGTATTTGAAAATGATCTGTGGCATTGCGAAACTCATCGACACTTTCAATTTCGATACAATCACTTCGCTTTATTTAAAGATTCATGTTCAGATTTTTTTATTAAATTCATTAAGCATGAAAATCCATTTACAAGTGTGACCGTGTTTAGAAATTGCATAACTATTGTAATATTTCTTGGTTTCTATTGGAAAATATGAAGTTGAATTTCCTGTTCAGTGTGATCCCAATTCATCTGTTCATATCTAAGTTGAAAAGATGATCTATCTTATCCTTCATCACTCTGTATGCGTTATCCATGAGTTTCTCTCACCTTATTTTGCCCGTGCTTATGCAACGGCATTATTTTAATCTATGTAATTGTCATTTTCTATTAAGCTAAATAATTTATCAGTTTTCCTTATGGAAATCAGTTGTTTGAAATGGCAGAAAGGTTCCTGGGTCTCAACAGAATCTGAAATGTCAAAAAATCCTTAGATTGGTCAATAGAGCTCATATTACATTTATCCAATCCACATTGGATTCTGCAAGAAGAGAACATCCTGGTCTGCGTGAAGTTCTTGTTTCAAGAATTAGGTGCTTTCATTTCTGTTTTGTCCTTCAAACTATCTTATCAAAAACATTAAAATATTTGGTCCTACCAAGAAGTTACAGGCATTTTTGAACAGTGAGCATGCAATGTATTAGACTTTTTGCTGTTACCCTTTGTGAGACAACACCCTCTTTTACAAAGGAAAATGGTGAGTTTTAGGTAGTAATTTTTTCAGTGGTCAAATTGATCCAACATTTTGGTGGCATGTATTTTCTATTATAGAATAGTGTACATTTGAGATTTTACATGAATGAATTTGTTTTTATTGAAAGTATTTGCTCTGCTTGTTCTATTTATAACTGATTACTTTATTTTGATTGCTTTTTAACAAAGAATTTTTTTATCTTGCAGGTGTCCCGACATTGCTAACATCAAGGATAAGATGTTATACGCTTCCAGTAAGGATGCATTAAAGAAGGCTTTCGTTGGCATTTTCACAGAAGTGCAAGCTAATGACAAGGGAGACTTAGAATTTAACACGATAAAAGAAAAGTTAAATCGTAAGACCGGCGCATGAACTGGTTGTCTTCATATCTTCTGTGAAAAGCGCAGGCCATGTCTCTGTGTAGTCGTCTCTCTACTGCATCCATTGTGCTAGTCTAACCATGATGAAACTACTGGGAAAAATGCCAGGATTATAACACTTCATTTCATAACTGATCTTAACTATTTCAGCTCTTGTAGAACTAACCATGCTGATTAAATCTACAATTTTCCATTTGAACTGGTATTTGTTGAAATCTAATTTTCACTGTTAAAAGAAGATGTTTGATGTACAAATTTCATACTCTGTTTATTGTATGGCCACTACCCTTTCACCATATGATAATTGCAAGTTTTTGGCTTGCTTGGTTCATAGATAAAAATTTTTTCTCCTGTCTCTTTCTTTCTTTATTTTGATCTATATTTTGAAAAAAATTCCCACCCTCCTCCCAGCCCCCTGAAAAAAATATGACCCACTACATGGTGCCATTCTGAGATGAAGAAATGCTGCTAATAAAAAAACGGAAAAGATGCTTTGATGAAATTTCTACTGAAAATGTTGTTTTTCTTTGATTTCTTTCTATACAAATGTTGTAGATTGTTCCTATGGCTTTTCCTTCTTCACGTTGACTTCATGACTTGGGATTGAATCAATTTCAAAATTTGTAATAATAAACTTGAGTTTTAATGTCTTCTTCGAAATAAGTGCACTTAACTGCGACTGTTTGATGAGGTGCACATATGCTGATCCATTCAAATCATTAGGAATTTCTTGCTTAAGTTAAAAAAGGGACAAATGCTTCACACCCGACAATTCAAAGAAATTTCAGCTGTGTTCTCATGTGGAATATGAATAACTGTAAAGGTTTAGATTTCCTCTGAGTATTAGGTTTCAAATAATCAAAATATGAATTTGCTTATTAAAAAAATTCCCTTTGTTCTGTAATTAGTCAATTTCTTACATTTTTCCTTTTCTCCCTGAAATGCTTTCTTTCAAATGTAATTTGATTTACATTGAATCCTGTGGAGACTTGATACTTAGGATCCAGCTTTGTAATAAGATCAGGAGTTTTACTTGCTAACTCAACTGGTAACCTACTTCTCAGAAAATGAAAAATAAAGAATAAGCTCTTGAGATTCAAACTTGCATTCCTTTTGTCCCTGGGAAGCCTGTTTGGAAGTACCTGCTGTTCTAACCAGCATGCTTAGCAGAAGATGAAATTCAGCCTTCTCTCTATTTTGAGCTCCTTGCTGCTGTGTTTTTTGTTTTTTTGCTGGTAGGATAATTTAAGCTATCATCATGAAGTAATCAAAATGTGTAATAGTGATGGTTCATAATGCTTCATCTAATGAAGATCGAATATAGTAGATAAAATCAGGACTTGCTTCATTGTTTGGTAATCATTGGATCATATCTTTTTACTGCTTGTTGAAAACCATGAAGGATCAGGTAATGTACATTTGGGATCAATTGCTATTACGTCCATTTAATCTTGAGAAAATTTGTCAATATAAAAATATATTACTAAATAATTCTTCTAGGTGTCTAGTCAATCTTATTAAAGTAGGTCTGAAGTAAATTCACAAAATTGTGATAGAGATTAGAATTGAGAAATATCTCTGGCTGGCTGTTATAGGACTTGTATCACAAACTCTTGTACTGTTGCTACTATGATGTATCTGCCATGTAACTTTAAGAGACTGTTCTCTCTTAATGGTTGTAAATTCCAAGGCCAGGAAGGAACTTAATGTTACTTATTTAGTTTATCTAATGCATGCCTTTATAGACATCACAAATGCCTATTGTGATTTTGAACCAGACAAACTATAAGGCATCTGTGATACTCAGCAGATAATTGATGCCAAGGTGACTCCATTCAAATAATAATGGCACAAATATATCTAAATGATTTGATACCAAAATGCTGAAATGGATCTCTATCAACTTTTTTCCATTAATTTCTTTGGTTGGAAACATTCTCTCCCTTTTAGCTATAGTAGATGAGAAAATCGTGTATTACTAAGCGATTGTTTTTACAATAGGCCAATCCTTTATTTCAGAAGGGAAATTCAACGTATCCGTATTTCCAGAAAGACAATTTCTGCAAAAATAAACTTTAATTAGATTTCTTGCTCAGGAAAATGTGTATATTAGCAAGATCTGATATGTTTGTTTCCCTATATTGATGCTGAGAGGAGCCTCTGTCAACAGAAAATGTTCTGATGTATGTTGGCTCCATTGGTGTGTGTATCCCTAGTAATATTTTAAAAGCCATTATGTGGTATCAAATGATCTGCAGCTGTCAACCTAAATATGTATCGTGTTCGTCTCATTTTCTACCCCTACTAATACAGTTAAAACCAAACGTATTTTCAACCATCACAAACCAACAAACAAAAGCTAAGACATAACACTGACTGCCACCATTGTCCATGTCAATCGGGTATCTATTTCTACAAATCTTTGAAGAGAGATGAATGCCATGAAAATTACAGTATCCATAAAATGACATGGTACCACTTTCTTCAATGTCAAATTCTCAGAATATCTCAAAGGTTTGTCAGTTATGTGTTTGTTATTTCCTCCTCTTTTTTTTTTTTTTTTTTTTTTTTTTTTTTTTGTCTTTTTCCACTTGGCCACATAAATTTTAGCACTTTTGGAGATAGTAACAGCATGTGTTGCTTTTCATTTCCTGAAGCTGTTATTGCCAGTTTCACTATGTGTTATAGACTGATTTCTGTCAGCTCTATTCTGCTGTTTCTTTAGGTTTTTTTTGTCAGATGTCATCATGGCTGGTCAAATCTGTTATTGGTCACACAAGGTAATAGATTACTTCTGATTACCTGAAAATAATTCAGTATGTGTTACTTGAAAAATGACAAGTCACCACAGATGACTTGCTTCTCAACATTCTGTGTCTTCTATATGGCTTCCCATGTGTTGCTTCCAGAATGAGGCTTTGTCCTAAAATATCTTGAATAAGGGGTAGGAGATGACCTTACAGCAGTAGTAGCTCCTACAAAAGCCTTCATCAGATGATAACCCTGTGGTCAGGGATGGTTTTGGGGTTGAACCATCATTAGCACTAACCCAGAGTGCCCCTGCGTTGGTTTCTTGTCGCAGCAGGAGTACTCAACATAATCTTTTTTTCCTATTTCTCTGAAATTCCAATTCCAATCTTGAAAATCAATCATGTGTTGCTATATAGTGAGATACTTCATCATGTGCACACACACACTTACAGACATTAGGTATTATGATTAATTCCCTCTGAATATGTGACATTGTGATCTTTGAAAGATTTGAAATTTGTCTTGGTATTAAGAATCACTTTTTCAAAAATAATAGTTATTCCACTTTGGGATCACTTATTTGAAACTTGCTAGAAATGACCAGATTTTCCTATTGATACTGTAAGGTTATACCTTGGGTCTGTCCATTTTCTTTGTGTGGGAGAGAAAAGGTAGACCTCTTTACTTGAATTATATGCCTGACAAAAGTGGATCAACTTGAACTTAGTTGACAACATTAAAGACGGGAAGAGATGTGGTTTTCCAAACGAGCTGAAATGTAATTTATGATTCAAGTTATAGACAAAAAGTCACTTTTTTTTTTTTCAAACAAAAAAAAACACTTGAAAGACTAAGCCATGCAAAACCTTTCAATAAATGCCTATTTTGAATATATAAGTAATTTGACTTTTATTTAGCTTCATATTTTGACCAGGATCTCTTCTTAGGTTTCCTTCTTTATGAACAAGCCTTTCTCAACTAAAAAGCAATGGATGGGCCTCCATCATTGTGTTCTGTCTCTACTTGTGAAATTCAATGACAAAGGTTGTTGATAACAATTAATAGTTGTCCAGTTATTGCAATGTGCTCTAATCTAAGGGGATAATTTGTCTTTCAAAAATAGTTTGTGATCAATTACTTGATATAATTAACAGAAACATAAGCTCAATATGGACTGTAATTTGATGAACTAAGACAAGACATCAGAGGTTCATATCAAAGATTCAAATCCATCTATCTGCAGTAGTGAATATTGAATGCAAGTCATCAACTGAAAAGTGTGCACTATCTGTTCATATAAATAAAAGATCTTCATGAAAAACTACTTGGTTTAATTCTAGTAAACAACGGTATAAACAAAAAAAAAAGATTTTTTTTTTTTTCTTTTTTTTGTGACCAGTCATCACTTGTCATAAGTATCATATATGAATAAGATTAAATAATCAAGTAAAAACAAAAACAAGATTTGTCTACCTATAACTAATTAGAACCAATGATTTCTATTGGTATTTCCTCAGATGAGGGAGAGCAACACATACTTATACGTGGTGTCTTCTCTGAACTAAGTTGATCAACACTTGTATCGCGTGGAAAAATCAGTTTCAATTCTTGATGATAGGACAATGAATGAGGTAAGGAAGATCTTGTACCACAAGACCTAAAATATTCTCTATCAAGATATGTTGTGTATGTATCGCTTACTTTAGTGATATAGTTGACAAGCAAGTCTAACTGATCATCTGCTTATGAATAATTCAATCCTCAAAAGATATTTTGCTAGCTAAGTCTGCCACAAGGCTATAGGTAAGCTAAGAGAATGTGTAAGTTCAAGTGGCTGGTTTGATTTTAAATGCTTATTTTCTAAGCAGTGAATCTCCCATCTGGATGATTCCTTACCCATCTTGTGTGTGTGTGTGGTTAATGACATTCTTCTTTATTTCTTTTTAAGCTGATAATTTTGTCTTGATGGATGTAAAGTCTTCATGCAGGGTCATTGTGCGAGTTCAAATTTTCATTCTATTTCTGCTAAAATCAATTGGGAGGATAAGGAAAATAGAGTTTCAGCATGTCCATCATTATGTATACAAACCGTGATTCAAGTCAGAAGTTCTAGAAATACTTTTTGCAGTTGGATTTTGTATATCAATAAAGTTATAACCAATTTTTCCTGGTGCATCAGGTTTCTGAACGTTCTTTACTGATCAATTCTATCATATATAGAACAAAAATCATGGAAAAATTCCAATTGCCTGAAGATTTTGTTATGACCGTGTATTTATCGATAGGACCACCACTCTAAACATTTGAGAAAACCAGGTGAGATGTTTGTTTTTATTCTCTGTGAAAATAGATTAATCATTCTATTGCACAGGAAATTAAGTTAAGAGTGCATTCTATTCTCGGATGAGCTGTAGAGGTGGCCTTGCACCAGATTTGGATTCCTACGAATAAATTTAAATTCCTGTTCAGTTTAAAATTGTCAATGAACTTATCACAGTAAAAGTTCTTTATGTGAGAGTTTTCTTTTTTATTGCTCAATGAAAAATAGTTGCTTCACTAAATGCCTTGCTCTCTTTTTCCCCTCATTTTCTTTGTCTCACTTCTCTATCTCTCTCTCTACATTTCATAAATTGCTCCTCACATATACCCATCCTTCTTTCTCTCTCTTTCAAACTATTCTTTGTAAATCTTCCTCATTTTAATCTCATTTTATCTATCTCTTTCTATTAATATCTTTTCTAACTTTTGGGATATCTACATATCCCACAGCTTTCCTGATTTCTATATCATTGTACATTTGTCAAGTATACCAAGATGTTCCATGGATACTTGACTGATTTTGAAGCTTTTAACTTACAAAATGCATCAATCAAGCTAATATAGTATAGGAATACCTTGAATTGTCTGGTTTGATTGTAGTACAGTTAAGATATTGCTATACAATCCAATGTAACTAAGGATAAGCTTTGAAAAATACTATTTGAAGATTTTGTTCATTGTGGTCTTGAACAGCATGGAAAATTTTAGAGCAAACTAACTACAGTAATCAAAGCATACCTGTATATAATCTCTGGATTTTGAAGAACGTTCAACTCAGTCCAGTGTGTCATGAAGGGATTTATGTTTATTGTCAATAATAAGTGGTGTACTCTCTCTGGGCTGTTATTCATACTGTAGCTATGAAAATGTAAGTTTAGTTGCTTTTTATAGCATGAACATTATTGAGAAATTCCAGCTTATATGTGTGTGTGCGTGCAGAACAGGTGGTAGGCCGCAATTATGGCATCAAACCCTTCTGACTGTTTCAAAGCTGTTAGAGCAGGAGCATTACAGTCTGTCACAGTCATTAGCTGAATTTTGATTTGTAATTTTAACTTAACATAGTATTCGATTGTGCAATCAATACTCACCACTGAATTGAATTCATTGACAAGGAAGATTAAATAGATATTTGTTTTGAGGAATGAATGCTTTTTGAAATGTTTACCTGATCACTGAATTGCACGTGTCGTGAGGGTTATTATTTAATTCATGTCGATTGCATGAGTAAGAATGGATAATCCTTAATCCATCTTCCTGCTTTATCTATTTAATTTTGATGAATGAATAAATAATACGATCTGTCAGACTTGACCTTTGGAATAAATCAATCAATCGTTAATAACCTTGCCTGTTGAGTCACATGATTACCAAATCTACGAGATGAAAGTAATCACAAACAAAATAAAAAACGTGGAAATGCTGCCAGCGTTGAGAGCAAACAAAAGAGATAATCCGAAAATTGTTGAATGACAAACTGTCACGTGATCATCTGACAGGCTCCAAGGAAAGTTGTCTATCTTAAGTCACCGAGTTTCACCGATGCCAAATCCTCAACTCTTATCTACCCCTGTCCTTGGCATTAAAGAGAAACATAAGCCAAAGACACGCATGCTTATTTAAAGACCAATCCTAGATCTCATCGATGTAGTGCAAAGCTAGAGGACGAATCATTTACCTCTGCCATTGATCAACTAGGGAGCGGGTGAGTTTAGAAAGAGTGAGTAGCATCAATCTTTCAAGTAGGGAAGGTCAGTTCCCACATAAATTAATGTTCAAAATATTGCCTTTTCACTAGTTTAGAACACTGACGAATGGGTTTTAGATGTATGCACCTACCTTAGCAGATGATATATGTTAGATTCATGCCTTTCAAAAACGTTATTTCGAGAGTTTCTGTATTCACCTCCATGTTGTGTTTGTCCACACAATATCTTTAAAAGATTTTGATGAATTTCCATGATTTTGTGAAACAGTGGGCAATGGAGCACGGATTAATTGATTTAGTTTGAGGATGGATCCAGGAATTTCTATTTTAAGTGACAATGGTGTTGGCAGAGGTATGCACTCACTGAGTGCTTTGTTTTGAAATTTATGTTTTGTGTGATTTAGGGAAAATGCTGCAATGCATAAGTGGCTGCTTTGAGCCCTGTGGTCACCAGAAGGCCCCCTAAGTCATTGTTTGCTCAGGGCCCCCTTTAAAGGCTTTAGCCCAGCCCTGCTGAAATCGCTTATTTCATCAGTCCAAGCTCACCTCTGAAGATGGTAGTCACAAATTTATTTTCATTTGCCTTTTGTATAACTTGCTCGTAATCCATCACACTATAGTAAGTGCTCTTTGTGACAAAGTGATAAAATTTCTTGGGGCTGTCTTTATAATAGATAAAAGTCTGAGTATAAAAGGTGTGTTGTCTAGTGTAGCTGCTAGCGACTGACAAATTGAAATCGGCTATGCAAGTGTAAATACAGAAACTGACATTCAGTATAACTACTCGAAATAACATGTTTTTGAAAGGCATGAATCTAACATATATCATCTGCTAAAGTAGGTGCATACATCTAAAACCCACCAAGCCAGTATTCAGTGTTCTAGACCAGTTGAAAAGGCAATATTTTGAACATTAATTTATGTGGGAGCTGACCCTACCTACTTGAAAGATTGACGCTACTTACTCTTCCTACACTCACCTGCTTCCTAGTTGATCTTGTTGCAGACTATGCTGAGTTGAGTAAATATCTATAAAATTAGTAATTGTGCAGTGAATTCAAATGGAATCGATCTGAAGTATGATGATGCAAGGCATCCAAGGGAAGTAATAGATTTGTTTGATGACATTTTGGAGCAAGGAGTCATTGTTCTTGGTTAGATCAAGTCACCAGATGATGATGTCCTTCCTGGCCATCTTCAATGTCGTAATTCTATTTTGAACAGGTCTGGTTAGTCAATCAATAGAAACCGACTCGTGACCATCGTCTTTTGACAGCATGCTGTGTTGGGGTGATCAATCGGCGTTTATCGATCCCCTTTTGACCCCCAGGCATTTAACGACCCCTTGGGTTATCTCATCGACACCCTTGGAGTCGATATCGACCACTTTGGTGACTTCGGCTCCAGAACATGATCGCTTTCGACACAATCTGCCTGGAATAATGCAATGTCCAGCCACATATCTTGCTCATTCCTCGTGGACCACAAGTTTTGAAAATGGTACAATAATTGTGAAAACTGCATGTACCCCTTTAGTCCAGCAAGCATGAAACCTGGCCATTACTGGACAACAGAAATTAGCCTTTTAGTTGGCTCCTCTTTTTCCTTTAAAGGGCAGATTTCCAAAGCATTGTGGACAGATTCAAAACGCACCTGACTATAGGAGCACAGAATGACGAATTAAAAAGGTTCAACCTATACTGCCTTCAGGAAACGGATGGACCCATTTTTTCCTGCGCTGTCACATCGCCAGTCATCTATTTTTTCACTGATATTCCCAAATAGTTTACGATGAAAACAGTGGATGAATGAATAGACGGGTAATATGCTGCGTTATAATTTCCATAATTATAAGCGAAATGGTTTGTGTATTCATCGTCGGATTTTAATGGTGAATGTCGCTTATTTGGATCCCAGCCGTTTCAGAAGTATATTTTCAAAGAAAGGTTTTAAAATGGCTTCTTACCCATTAGAAGCATCTTATCTTTTGATGCTGGAAGGACAAGGCCTTCTCCAATAGTATCAACTTTCTTTTGCATGTGACAATTATAAGTGAAATTTCATTGGACGCCTTCACTGCTGCATTGGTTTGTATCACTCGATATTCCTTGCATACTGCTTCTGGCAATCCTCGGTTATTAGGTTCTAAAATGCAGTTGCATATAGATTGTCAAAAGTTATCCCTATGACCCGCCAATAACGATATCCTAGATTTGAAGAACGGTATCTTACAGCGAGAACAACAACGTCATATGAAGCGAAGCGAACATAAAACTTTAAGCTATCAAGTCAGCTGGAAATTAAAACGTCTAGTAATTTTTAGCCATGAAAGATAGTGGTGTATTCAAGAGATAGTCTTATATTTCAAAATATTTCGTTGTCAGTAAAAACAATACCTCTTATTAGAAGTAACAACAGCATATAAATTCTTGAAACATTAAAACTATTGATTATTAATTCTTACGCGAGAAGAAATAAAAGAAGGTAATTTTTCGACCCCCCCCCCCGGTCAAGTTTAAAGAAAGGATCTACACGTGAAGGTGTAGGCATGTCAATAATTACCTAGGGTCGACACATTCAGTGCAATGGAAAGGAGCTTCCTCGTGGCAACTGATGTGTAATTAATAAATTTGTGCAAACCCTACCTGAAAAATGTCACGTAGGCTACTCTGCTTACAAATAAAGCCAACCCATTCCCATGACTAATGCTTGTGGACAATGGTGTAATCTCGTTCGCCAAACAGATACATACTTGTTAGGAGAATCACCCAATCGGTTGGTAGCACGGAAAATGGACTAGGTGAGCAAAATTCGAACCCCGACTGAAACTTGTACTAACGCCCTTGCGAAAGGCATGAATATGTCTCCTCTCCCCCTAGCTATGGATAAATCAGAACAGTGAAGTGAGCCACGCCTATTCGGGTGCTTGTCGCCTCTACGTCTAGAGGAACTAGCCAAGACAGAGAAACGTGATATGTGAAGTTCGGACTAGTATGGCTGATGCCGTAGCCAGCGCAAGGGCACAATTCTACTCACTACATCATACTGGTTACAGACAATCACATGCCAGGACTTTCCTATCCTAAGTTTGTGAGTATTGATTTCTTAGTCGGCTGATGCATCCATTGATTAATGCTGTAGTAAGGCGACCTTGAATGAGATTTATGTGCAACATTGTAACGTGAAAGAAAGAGGGGAGAAATGTTGCTTAGTTGGTAGTGCTTATCAATTGTCAACGAGATTGGTACATTGTACAGCAGTGTACACCATGATTATACTCTTAAAACCCGATATACCCCTTGAAAATAGAAATACAAATGTTCCTCTAGGGGTACAAGTACCTATTGCTAGGAACCTCTTAGTGTAGTGCTTGTGATCACCGTAAAATATCCAACATCATTTCATATTTGAATTCGGTAGATTTTGAGGTCTATTGAAGAAAGATGAGTGAGATTCTCAACCGTCTCGTTTTCCAATTCTCTTTTGGATTCCATTTGTAATTAGAGACCATCCAGACCCCCCGCTTTCGCCAGAGTCACGGAAAACTGAATGAAAATTAGTTTTTATATAGTTACGATGCAGGAGAGGTAACTCTAAAAAAAACTGGACCCTCCTAAAAATTTAATCAATTTTTTTCCTACCCCATGACCTACACATCCACAAAATTTAATCGAAATTCATCGAGAACTTTTGGAGATATCGTGTGGACAAACAGACAAGCAAACCGACTGTCATATATATATCAAACCTAGTCAGTACCTCAATGACTGTCCGTCTAGGAATACCCGTTGCCGTAAGCAGTTGAGGATCATGTAGAGAGCCTCTCGTGGTGATCCTGTTAATCCCTCTAAAGAGACCGATCTCTACACTTCGTTCGAAATCGCAAGCCAAAAGTCCCCTTCCCCAAACGGCTGAACCCTGACTGCTAGCAACAGTAAATAATGAATGCCAGAGTTGATAACACTGTGGAATACGATTTTTGTTTCTCGATAGTGGGGTCTTATTTTCTAATTGCTCATGTATAAGTATAGACAGTGGCTATTATTCCCTTCAAACTTTGTTTTTGTGGCCAGGAGGATGATATTCATATGTAACTGTTTTCCTTACTTTATATGATTAAAAATATGCAAATATGCCCTTAGTCCAATGAAAAATGAATGCATTTCAAATGATCACAGGAAATAACACTCATTACCCAGGAACAAAATAGTTTAAAAAAAGATTACACAACGTAATCATTATTACACATTGTACAGAGTGGGAAAATTATGAAGAGGCTAGATGGCCGACTCAATCTCAGAATTGATTCTCGTGACATTATCAAGATGATCGACTTTTGGTCAGAGGACAATGTGTATCTCCGCCATTCACCGGGATCAAGAGAGATTTCAGTGTTGGTGTGTCCCTTTCTTGATAGGTTCGTGTGGACTGGGTTTTAAGGCACACGATTTTCTGAAATCGTCTCGGTTAGTCTAAATGTTCTGAGCTGATTATTCGCATCACATTATACATTTCACATACGTACACACACACACACACACACACACACACACACACATATTTCTTGATCCATAACTGTCGCGTTGAAAGAAACAAATAGAGCAGATATAAACCGAGAATAAACAAAATGAGAATTTGAAGTGAAAACAGTTATTTGAGTCTTTGAATTACCAGTGGCTGTTTAGCTCAATGGTAAGAGCAACGCTACATTGAAGTGCCTACCCTATCGGTTGCAGGGTCAATTCCTGCAGCAGCCCCATTTTCTTTAATTGTTTATTCTATTTACGTTGTCTAGGCCAAATATCCAATAAAAGAATTCTTCGCAATATACATAAATGAGGGAAAATACCTGCTCCTCAATAAAGCTATATCCCACCCACATTTACAGCTCGCAAAATGCATCTAGTCCCCTGATATAAGGTACAGCATAGATGCAATTGAAAGAGTCCAAAGAAGGGCTACCAAGATTGTCCTCCAAATTAAAGACGTCATGTACAGTGAGGCTGAGTAAACTCAATCTAGAAACATTAGAATTCTGTCGTAACTGAGGTTTATTGAATTCAAAATCGCATCCAAACCTTAGACCAAAACTATCACTGCTCTTGACCAGCACATGTTCACTGCATTACTATTTAGAAAACCCTGAAGACAGTCGAAAACTCTCTGTACGGATATCCAACGAGCCGAAAAGAATTTCTCCTCCACTCGATTGACCAAAATGGATTGCTCTCAGTGAAGAGTCAATGCACTTAAAAATAATTTATTGGAGGATATGGGAGACTCTAAGATCGAATATCCATTTTCATATTAGCACAGTGCCAACTTACATCTATTCGGATATATTAGGATTTCTATTGAGCGGATTTTTTAAAGAAAAAAATGATGATTTGTTTTTATTGAAGTATAGTTTCAATGGTTAGGAGGTATTTTTGTCAGGAAAATATTCAACCCTCAGTGGAACAGACCATTATAACGGACAGCGATCCAAGAATATCACTATTCATTATAAAGGTGGATCTTGTCATTTGGCTAATGAAGCAATTGCAGTGGTTAGTGTGTTAATCTCTCAAGCGATTGATCATGCATATTTCACAATGTATCCACTGTGAATTACGACTTTATTTTGTCAACCAGTTCATCACTCGGCGCGTGGTTTTAAATGACATTCGCCGACAGTTGTCCGGCTGCAAAAATATTTTGCGAATGGAGTTAGCGTTCGTACAAGACGGATCCAATTCGAGTGTGATATGGTGACTTTTATGAAAATGACAACTACTAAGCTTGGTTAGTCTATGGTCAAACTCCCTTGATTCATTAAAATCTAACAGGTAAACGAATGACAATGAATTGATAAATTAAGCATACTATCTGAAAACTTTCACTATTGGTAAAATTTTCAGCTTCATCCTGGAGGCGTAAATGGGTCCTATGACCCCCCCCCAAAAAAAAACCTCATGGATTTGAATTATGTATTTATTGAATCATATCTTACTTCATTTATCAGCATCATAAACTCTCAGATCATATTTTATTTGAATATCTAGGAGGTTTTACGAAATGATAGATGAATTAAAGTAAGCTAGATGGAAATCAAGAAATTATCATCGATTGGAGCGCGAACGTAGACCCCATATTTTACGTTTTAAATTTTCAAAAAAAAACTAACTTGCTACAAATATGCCAAGGGTCCCATTTAGTACACACATTCAATTTCATGGGGCTATGTTAAGTGGTTCCTGAGGCAGTCATATACAAACATACGGACATTTGGCGAATTATAGTAGAAGAGATAGCTGTATTCAGACAGCAACGCTTGCTTTAGTTCCTAGTCACAGAAAATCTACCCCCTCCCTGACTCTCAATGAACAACATATAGATTAAGTGCCGAAAGTTACTGAAGCCAGTTTCGGGTGATTGCAAAATTCGGTGTTTTTTAGAGTAGAAAACTGCTAAAACTGAACGACGATGTGGAGGAGTAGCAATCAAGTCGGTGGGCAGCAATAACAAAAACTAAAACTTTGCCTGTGTATACCATGTTCAAATCCAGTTGGCGCTAAATGCAATTGTGACCATTATTATTATTTCATTTTCTCCTACGGTCAGAATTTGTAATGTCACTGTATATTTATGAGATGTCTGAGCGGATAACAGCTCAGAAAATGGATTCAGTGATCTGAGTTTAAAATCTTAGACAATAGGGACAATTTGTTATCACTTTGGGAAAGGTATTAATTCATACCCCCAAGCTATGAGTAAAAAAGTGCAGGAGAGAGTGACGCCACTTCTGGTACTCGTCACCTCCAAGTCTATATCACACATCGCAAACGTAAGTAGTAATATGATATGGAGAGCTCAAGCAGGGACGACTGAAGCTGTAGCTAGCGTAAGGGCAATATTTACTTACTATATTAGTAATCATTAGAGCAAATGAATGTTTTGACATATTTGTTTTATAAACCCTACCCATGATATCATAGGCCACATAAACATTTTATTTAATTACCTCTTCCTTACTTCATGGCCTATACCTCAACAAAATTTAATCGAAATAAATTGAGAACTTTTGGAGATATCGTGTAGACAAACGTGAGCGAATATATAAATGTATAAACAAAATAGAAAATATCTCTCAATCAGAAAATACCCGGATCAAAACTTAATCACTTCTTCCTTACCCGATCGTCCACCTTTCCATGAATCTTCATTGGAATGAACTTATGGACATTTTTTTAAAAGATAAAACGGAAACGACTGAATATACCTTTCCAACTACTTGGGCAAAAGTAAAATATTTGAAAAGTGACGGGAATCCTAATGACCGAAATAATGGCCATGAAATTTAGGATTGGAATAAAGAACTAACTTTCGATATTATTAAATATGTTTGTAGTAGGAAAACCGGAAATTCTATGTACATGTCATGAAATACCCCACTGGCCGTACTGCACCTGGGTGGGGACTCTCTTTTTAAATGATTTCTTTGTGATTTAGTCCACCTCGTTTCCGTTTTCAATTTTTCTTTCCACTCAACAGAACAGGTATTTATGTGTTTCACCAAATCCACCTTGCATCATTGTAGGAATTCTGTGTCATCGGAGATTGAGTCAAAATAAAAGCTCGACGTAATGTAGTGACTTTGAACGTGGGTGCACGCGCCACAGGGCGAAAATTTGAATATATTGGGGATGGGGTGCACATAGAATTAGGGTGTGATGAGCGAAAAGCCTTCCCAGGTATAAAATTGAGTCATATTAAGGTTCAATTGATTCATTCTACAATGTAATAATATGTAACTACAATTGGAAAAATCTCTCTCTGTCTCTCTCTCTGTCTCTCTCTCTGTCTCTCTCTCTCCCTCTCTGTTCACCGCGATAACTCGACAACAGGCTATTGTGCAAAATTGACATTCGCCAGATACATCAGTTAATACACAGAGTCGAGATTAAAGTTTTTTTGATCGGCAGTTCTCGAGAAATATAATAAAAATAAAGATTATAGATCTTTCATCTAAAATTATATATCTAAATTTGGATATAAAATATTCTAATTGACAGCAGACCTAAATTTAGATATAAAGTATCTAAAGTGGAAAAAAGATCTAAATTTTGATATAAAATATCTAAACTGACAACAGAAGAAGTAAACGAAATACGCAGTTTCGTAACAGGAACGGAAAATTATTTTTATGACGATTCCAACAGGCTGTTCCACACACCAGTTCGATCCCTTCGAAACGTACACTTTTGGAACGAATGCTACTTAAAAACTATTCATTCCTTGTTATACAATACAATCGGCTTCTAACTAGTCTATAATACCATTGATTACTAGAGACTATAGGTATGTTGAACATAGGTTATTGAACTAATGTTCAACATTATTTTCGTGAGATATAAAGGCGATGAGTGATTTCGTTACTAAAATTCACACAATAAACAAATAACAAAAACATTTGTATATGTCCTGAAAGTTCATTTATCAGTAAGAATGTGCCAAATGAATTTATATTTTCATAGCAAGGAAGGCATCGAATATTTTGAGCTGTTGTGGGGATGAAGATCATGGAGTAAAAGAGGTCAAGAGCTTCTGATGTAACGAATGTGACAGGAGTTTAGCTGGGGGTGGATGGGTCACTTGAAATCGCCCCTGGGTCCTCAATTCTCTATAGTAGTTCACCAACTGCATATGAACTAACATTATACGATAACAAGGACTGCTCAATAAGCTTTTGGTCCCAAGCTTTTGAAAGGTCTGTCTACAGACCACAGTAACACCTTCGTAGACTCTTGGGGTTCCGCAGCCCCCATGTTGAAAACTACTGCACTAAATGTTGCATCAAGCAGTCAAGCCCCCAGGGATCCAAAATCTCCAACTACGCCCATGGAATGTGACCTAAATTTTGTTCTAAATGAAATACTTTGATTGTGGGTGGGACACAGAAGTATTGTACCACATTTGCTATGGGCTGACTGGTCAAACTTGCTTCTTTTTCCTTTTACTTACATGGTGGGAAGAAATAGAAAAAAAGTGATAGTGTGAAGACAGCACGGGCGGGTGACAAGATAGCATTTGAGAGTTGTTTGTCGTCAAAGAGTTTATTGTTGTCATTATTCATTGATTTTGTGAACAGGAACGTGCACACATTTTCGCGCTGTACACTCCCTCAAGTGTTATTTTATCTAACCAAACAAACTTCCCAGCATGCCCCAGTTGTGAAACTGGCTGGCTATAATGTATGTGTCATGCATACAGGCCGCACCAAGGAAGCTAAAGGACTGAAAATATCAACATTCACTCGGCATTACGTCTAGAGAAAAGTGAGGCTTCAATTTATATTGTAAGTTTATGCTAAATTGGTCCGTTAGTTTGTGTCCGGCAGCGTTCACGCTTGATTTTTTGAAAATTGGAACTTTTCTGGTGATCACCGCCCGAAGTAAGTGAGAGAAGAAACTGAAAGTAAGATTAGTAATTTACTCATTAATCTTCCCCGCTTTTCCCAATTTTTTTGATTGATTACCCCCAACCCAGCTGCTAGAAGATATTGTTGACGTGACAGTTTCTATTGAGTGACGAACAAAACTTGGTGTGGGCTTTTGAGTAGACTGTATCTGAAAGACAAGCAGAGACGGAATAAATGCAAAGCAAATAAGAAGAAAATAAACGGCAGGAAAAGACAAATTTTATTTTGAATGAAGAAATGGATTACAGGTCTGGTTAGTCACCCGATAGAAACTGTCACGTGACAAACATCTATTGGCAGCATGCCATGATTACCCAAATTGGAAAATGGGGTGATCAATGGATTAGGTACTTCTCTCAACTTTTGTTGGATCACTAAAAAATCCTCATTAAAAAAACAAAACAAAAAAAAAACAAAAAAACAAAAAAAAAAAAAACAAGCGTGAACGCTGCTGGACACAAGCTAAGGGACCAATTTAGCATAAAGTTACATTGTAAATTTACCATCCACTAAAAAGTTTACGGGGTTTAATTTTTTTCCGAAAGGAGTAAATGTTTAAATACCCTGTCTTCATTGATGTGTGACATATGGATAGCAAACTAACCAGCTGGGACTACTTAGATTGAAACTGAAGAATTCTCTATGTTGACAGTCTCTTATAATAAACAAACCTGGCTGTAGCAGGGTCAATATATATATATATATTGTGTCATCAACAGACAGCTGTTTCGTTGTATTACAACTCTTCAGTGTGGCTATAGACTATCCATTATCCCATCCAGTACCACGAGGTAGGATCGAAACTTTAGCTTCAGACCCGGAGGCTGGTATCCTCTATCGGCTCCATGGAACAGGTTGTAAGGTTGAATTTAAGCGATATATTTATTTATATTCCTCATCCACCAGAGTGCTCCGTTCCATGTTGGAAGAGCATTATGTATATATACATATATAATTTTTTCTTAAATTTGTAAAACAAATCTTTTCCCAAATTTTTCATGTACATAATAGATGAAACATTTTTTTTTTAGAAAAAACTTCTTCATTCTAAAAATACCTTTTTTCTGAATAAATCCATTTATTTGGGTGAAATAAGACCTTGCAGATATGTAACATTTTACTGACTTTCAAGACTAGTCACTTTAGCTCCGTCGGTACAACACAATTCTATCAATTAGTTGGTTGTTATTCCAAAATCACGAGAGATGAATACTAATTTCACAGGTGAAGTGAGTGACACCACTTCGGGTGCTTGTCACCTATCTTACAAAACACTGGCTGAGAACAGAGACGCTTAGTTCTTTACCAGAATGTTACGCACCAATTCGATTGGAGATACAACAGAATCGTGCCAAAATGTCGTCATAATGAGGATGCATTGATTGTCTCAAAGTCAAAATTAACATAAAAAGGACCCAGTGCATAACACTCCTCGGTGGTCCTTCTGTTTTTGTATTTAGTTATTTTCGAATAGATCAAAACAAAAATGAAATATTCATATTTTCATGTTTAATTCATTCACTCCTTCAATAATCTTTGTCAACGTAACAATGAACTCACTAACAAGTTTAGTCAGTACATTTCACTTTTTTAACTAATAAAAAATATAAAATATTTTTCAACACATTTTTTGAAGGTGCTACTAAAATCCTGGATCCACTTGTGGTTGCACTTTCGTTTGCACTGAATTGGATTAAATTCACTGAACGTTCGCATATTTGGGTCAGTGGAAGCGGGGAGTCACAAAAATGTTTTTTGTAAAAGAAAAAACATCCCAAACAAACCCTTGACATTCCATTAGCCGAGGGAGTGATTTAAAAATCCTAATGGATAGTAATTCACCTGCTTGTATCATACAATAACAAATATCATTAAATGTTGTAGAGAGACCCTTCAAAGTCAATCAGTGCTTTCTAACCTTTTCAATATCAAGGACATCGTTTATTCAAATGAATTTTCAAGAAACCCCGGACTTGAAAGGTCCGTTTACTCGACCAACTTATGCGCTGACTTGGATCATTTGATCCCCAGTTTCTGAGACACTAGAGGTCTGCAGCCTCCAGGTCGGGAATCACTTAACTAAATCATGTACAGGGGGGTCCCAGGGAGCAAAGACCCCACTCGACCCCAAATCTCCACGCCCCTATCCATATCCGTTGAACTGAGTTCCCAGAACAACCACTTTCAATACAAGCCTGTACCTGGCACAACATGATAAAACATGAATATAGAAATCGAGCGTAATCTCCCAATCTTCTCTCTCTCTCTCTCTGACGCACTTCTCCTCTCTCTGATGTTTATGCATAAACACACCGTTATCACACATACTCACCCCCCTTGTCCTATGGCAACCCAGCGATCTACCCTATCTTGAATTATCTCGTGTTTGTTGCTTGAGATAAAAATATTGTAAGTAAAAACAAAAACAAAAAACTGGTTCATGTGACTTGATGCGTTGTAAATTGGAGCTAATGCCAATCCTTGATCTAGTAATTGAACACAGCATACAAAGGTTCCTAAAAACGAATAACTTTAGAACGTAATGATGAGATCTTAACACAACAATGAGGTTAAAAGCCATCACTTACTTCTTTACCAGAATATTACGCACCAATTCGATTGGAGGTGCAGCGGAATCGTGCCAAAATGTCGTCATAATTTCTTTCCAAGCGCATCCAGAGATTTTTTGACTACCATATTTAATAACAGTGAGACCAAGGATTACCATTTACCCCCAATTTAACATGAACTAAAACAGACTATGCCCCATTGATTTCCATCTACTTACGTAATGAATAGTGTGGTTTCTCTGTTCGTAATAATGAACTGTTCTACTTAAGGTGACAAATTTGAAACAATGGACTCTTCCACTGAACTGAGTTCAGTACTTTCTTTTCTAAAAAATCATCCCACAAAATTACATTTTCACTGATATCAACAAGTAAAATAATATCAAATATTTCGAATAAGTCTGTATATCTAATTGTCTATTACACGATCAGCGGGCAATCTTCGCTTTTTGTGTACATTAAACTATGGCGTTGTTTAACCAGAATGAAAGGCTCTAAAAAGTATAATTTCTTATTACAAAGTATAATTAAGCAACATATTCCTCAGAAATTAACGCAATAATAATGGAATCACGCACCATGAACTCATCAGTTTGCACGCCAGGTGCACTGTGTGTGGCGTACGTTCACGAGTTGAAGGTGTGCAATCCTATTATATGTTGTGGACAAATGGGTATTTGAACTGACTTGGTCATGAAATTGACGTATGAAAATAAATCAGGAGATCTTAGCCAACAACTCTATTTTTTTTATTTCATACTTCTGCAAAGACGGCGTAAACTGAATGATTCACACAAACTTTGGACATTACAGATCAATTATGTCGGTTTTGAACAACCTGCGGCACGCGGACCAGATCTGGTCCACAGGGGTAAAAGTAAGATTTCAATACAGAATATGTTGCAGCTCTCTGAGTAGAGAGAAAGGGACCCTACAGTACAAATCTTCAGTCATACAGAGGGATTCTTCTTTTTGGTAGAAGTCACTAATCAAACGCGAAGTGCCTGGTAAAAATTCTTCAGTTACGTTACTCGATTTTTTCTTGTTTGTGGGTCCCAAAACTGAGAGGATAGCCGAAGAAACGTTTATATACGAAGAAACGTTTTATTCACGTTTTACGAGTTGCCCCTCCCGTTCCTATTTACAAGTCAACCATAATGTAAAACACGGATTTAGAATGACGCTGTGTGAGACGCTTGAATCTTGTTTGAAATGAATTTCAGATCTTTGTTATTGACGATTTTTCCATTTTGAAGTACGGGGAAATTACCGTAGATTATGCAGCGCTATCAAGAGATATAAATCATTTTTAAAATAATTTTGACTACACCAGTACATTTTTTTCACAAACAAACCCAAGGGTTTAGTGGGGGTTCAATTTAAAAAGTAAGTTTATGCTAAATCGGTCACTTAGTTAACGCTCGTGACCATCCGCTGGAGGAAGGGGCTGGGTATTTGCACAGCCTAGGGTGTGGGGTTTGAAAGTTAGAACCTTATTGTCAATTAAGGATAACGGTGCAGTACAATTGTACAATCCCAACTTGATACACCCATAAAAAGATTGGTGCTATTTTTCACAGATAACAGGGTTGCCGCTAAGATATATTCAGAATGGATCCTTTCACCACTCCCTTGCCCCCCACAGGCGGACACCTATGTTCACTCTTCTTTTTCGAAAATCTCGGCTTTTTCACTGATCACATTCAAACAAAAGACGAGAGAAGTAATTTATTCATTGATCACCCCTTTCTTTTTAAAAAAAAAAATAAAATAAATTATGTCGCTTCGCGCTTGGATACCGAACTATTCAGTCGTGCGTCAATTCGATTTATATTATACAAATAACGGAGGTAACACTACATTATAAATTCACACATACAATAGGACACAATGAGTTCATACATTAACACATATAATATGCTTGTGCATATAAACCGCTATTTAAAACGGTAAATAAATAGCATAGTTCCTTCTCTTATGTAAATTCCTACAGAGCAGAGATGTACGGAGAAATTTGCATCATTTATAACTTAAACATTAAATTTTTATCGTTTTCTCAATTACATTTCTTTGCCAGTTTTATTATTGTAACCTGAATCATTTGTAAAAGTTTGCAGTACACCAGGCCATTTATCCGGTTTTTAGAAAATCAGGATGACCAGAAAACCGGTTATTTTCGAATCTGGCGGGCTTCGTTGTAGTCCGGTGCTGGGTCACTCTTTGTTTTTATTTTTGTTGCATGGTTCTATTGATTATTGGATTAATACCAATTAAACTCACACGATTTGGAGTAGATTAATTTGTGTATTATGAACAATTTCAATCTTTACTTTTCTTTATTTACTTTTCATCATATATTTTACATTCTAAGAATTTAGGAGGATTAATAAAGATCTAACAGAAGTCTGATGGAAGCTAATAAAGTGCTTTCCCTTATTACAGCCTTTATATTCTCAATGAGGATACAATATTAGTTTTTGTGTGGCGTTCGAAGGCTACAAATGAAAAGCTAAGGCCATTTGCCTGCAAAATCAAGGTCATCTTATGTAACCGCTACAATTTTCTGGAAAAGGCTCCAGACACTCTTTTGTCAGAGAAATATTTTTGTAATCACAACGAACAATGGCGGCTATCATGTGACCAGAATTGACAAAATGGCTGTCAATTATATGTATGTCTGTAATAAGCAGCTATTTGAAATAAAATAATTATTTGTTATAAACTTTGGATGCTTGTCGCCTCTAAGTCTATCTCATATGTTGCAAGCCGAGATAAGAGACACTTGTGATATGGGACAACTGATGCCATAGCTAGAGAAAGGACATTAGTTAACTATTCATTGTAAACTTGTTATCATCCTTCCTATAAAAACAATATCTTCTTTCATTGCTCCACTGTCTGCTTATATTCCATAATAGATGAATTTCGGCACCATTCATGATGTATTTTCTTATATTCCTGAAAAATCCAAATTGATATCAGGGAATCCTCTTCTTACCTCTACCAATGATAACACTGAAGGATGTCTATGAAAATTTGTGGGGGGATGGACAATAGGTTACAGAAGAAGTGATTGAATTTTGGTGTCGGTCAATGCACAATTAACTTCCCTACATCGTAGTTGTATTGAAACAACGAGTTTGGAATTGTTTGGATAAGTGGTCCTTGAGAAATCTAATGAAACTAAATATTTCCCTATAACGCTTGCTTCTTGTCGACCTTTGAACAAAAATATAAGGATGCTCTATTTCTCTTAGCGTTATAGCTGTAACACGATTCTAAAATGCTAGCTTCATGTCGGACATTGTACAAAAAGTTTATAGTTTCTAGAGATCATCTCCCTCAACATTTGCTAATTACTTATAATGGTTACACATAAGTATTTCATTCAAAATTATTTCAATGATAATTATGGCAGACACACCAAAGAGTCGAGCCCCTTTCAAACTCGGAAAGGGCACTGCACTAGATAGCCTAAATTAGCCGAATAATAACCAATTCTTCTCCCAACCTCTTTGGCAATAATCACACATATATTCCATTTGCAAGTGCACTTTTGAATTCAATCAAAACCCAAATTACCTCACTTTCAATTGTATTTCAATCAAATTATATTTCGCATATATATCAGATATTGACAAATTACACCAAATTCTTGTTGAAACTAATTTGGACATTACTTTTTAAACATTTATTCCCCGGAGAACAAAGCTGAGGTTCTATAATTCAATTGTGATATCTGCGATGCTCTATGCCTAATCCTGGGTATCAAATGGAAGGATTAGGTATAAAAAAAGATGTCTAGGAAAGATCACAACAGCCTCTCGTATCAACCACCATTTGCAGACGATGCCTCTTCTGACTGAGACAAATCAAACCATCAAATGAACGCCAATAGACAAAAGAACGAGAGAATCATTCATGTGTTGGCAACTGAAAACTGACCTCTGATTGGTCAACAGCAGCTGGAATGAAGCCATCAGACTGACTAAAAATCGTAAACAGTGTGGTCCCTTGACTGCCTCATGTGTTGTTCAACCCCGGAGTGAGCGAGTTCTGTATAATTATGAGATTACTTTAAAAACAATAAATTTAGAACGGATTTGTTTAGTCACTCAAAAGAAACCATCACGTCACCAAAACCAACCTCTTTCGGTAGCATGCCATGTTGGGATTGATCAATCAAATCATTGGGACCATATTGACTCAAGAATTGATTGAGTTGATAAAGGCAGATCCTCTTTTAACACCAGATGACAACACTTTGCACAATTTTAGCATGAAATTGCACCGTAAATTGAACACCCCTACTAAAAGCCTATTCAGGAGGATAAAAAAAAAATCATCTTTTCTAGACATAAGTAGTGAATGCTCATATTTTCTGCCCCTAGTTCCATTCAGCCAGCTAGAACAACTTAAAAACTGAAGAAACCTATACTTACAGTTTTTGTTGACGGTTCCTCATCAAAATGAAGGTAAATTGGTCAAAATTGATGAAAATTGGAATATCAATCCCATTGTAATAGTACAGCCTATTTTTCCCCTTGTAATATGTAAAGACCAAGAAAAGGGCAATAATGATATCACAGTGATTAAATAGTAGCATTGATGGAGGGGAAAGGTGTAAGGGACGAAATGATGACAAGATGCCAATTTCAAAAAGGGAAAGGGATGAATTCATGGATGCAAGTATTTGTCTATATCTATCTAAGAGGAGAAATCACATCAACCATCTGATCTTTTAAGTTGTGATCAAAAGCTAACATGAAAGAAGAGAACAAGATTGGCCTCTTCTTATTCGCTGTGACTGGATATTTCCCAGATTAAACTCACATTATGTCAATGGTTTAAAAGGTACAAAAGACAATACCCACTATTCAAAAAAAAAAAAAAAATCACTTGTCCTTAATCAGAAGTTGAATTACTTGAATTACTTTTGGAATTTTTCTAGACTGCATTTAAGGATTAAAGTTAGAATAATACCCCTGCCATATCAGCTACCTCCCAGACATTAAATCAAACAAATATTATAAATAAAATCAATTTAACCAATCATAAACCAAGAATTTTTCAGTAAGGATCTGAGAAACCTCAAAATAATAATGACGAACTCAATTCATTGTAAATATGATTTCACACATTTTTTTTGACAGCAGCCTTTGCAGAATCACTTTTATTTAATTTTTTGTTTTTTTAGCAAAACTGGTTTGACTGGGTGGTAGATAATTTGTCACCCCCATGTCAAACATTTGCAAAACAAAAGGGAAGAAAAAAGAAAAAAAATATTCCTGTAGAAAATCAATATTTGATTAACAAATAAAAAGCTTTCATTGATTTCAAAGTTTATTCACATCATTTTCAGAACAGAGCGACTGGAAGTCACTTTTATAGTTTATACAGGCAAGAGAACATATTTAAAAAAAAATGAGATAAAAGTGGAATGAAATGAAAAGAGGTCTGGTTAGACACTCAATAGAAACTGCTTTTTTGGGGGTGATCAATGAATAAGTTACTTCACTTGTCTTTAGTATCATTAAAAAGTCTGAATTAAAAAACAAACGAAAAAAACAAACGTGAATGCTGCAGGACCAAATTAGCATAAACTTGCATTGTAAGTCAACCCAACCCTTTTAAGCATAAACTTACATTGTAAGCAGCCACAGCTCTGAACAGAAGAAAAGAGAATGATAAAGGAGAAGTTACTTCACTCACCTTTTTTATCAAAACAAAATCTAAGAAATAATCAACCAATTTTAAGGAAAAAACAGCCATTGATCCCAGAGGCAACTGATCTTAAATAATAAAAAAAAACGAAGATGAATTTAATTTTTTTGACAAATGATTTTTTGAAGAATCATTTCTATTCAGAAGCATCAATTCAAAGATTATTTCCAGGGTCGGCTCAAGGGATCAGAAACACAGGCATTTTCCCAGGAGGGCCAAGTGTTAAGGAGGGCCTGTCGTCTATCAGTGATAGTTGGACTTCCCAAGTTCAAACGGAAAAATAAGAAAAGGAATAATTCAAGCAGAATCAAATAAAATAAACACACTCAAATTCTGTGTTGCAACTGGTTATTGTAATAAACTTTTTATTATTTTATATTTCTATCACTGTAAAACATGAAGAGATAAATAAGACAATGGTGTACTTTAAAGGCAGCTAAATTTCAGCTAGCCTGGGGCACCAGGAAACATTAGGGCCAGCCCTGATTATTTCCTTTATGCACTTTTACTATGCAGAAAGTTAAAAGATGTCTTAATATCTGTTTATTTGCAGATTCCAAGTAAACCACAGATATGTGGGTAAAAAGAAAAAAAATGAAAATCAGTGTCAGTTATAAAAAATACAGATTTACCTTGATTGGTGCGGTTAATTTGTTCCAAATTTTTCTTTATAATTCAGAACTGCACTGTTCAAGGTTTTAATACTTGATGTGTTTTTTTTTCAGCTTACAGTTACATTAATTTGTACAGAAATACCATAACAGTATTGCAAAAAAAAAAAAAAAATGCACCAATCAAGATATTCCTGTATAAGTAAATGAAGGAGGGACAATCAGAAGTCGGCTAATGATTGGTAGAATGCCAGTGACATTAATTACATCAGAACAGTGAAAGCACGTTTGGGATTGAGCAACAATCAAGGGAGACAACTCGTGAGAACTTAGCCAAAGGGATATCTTGTTCATCACCCAAGACACAGGTTTTTTTTCTTTTAAAATGGCGTATTCCCACAAGAGACGATTGTTGCACCATTGTCCCGAATCGCTTTAAGATTCTGTTCATTTTTAGATTATTATTTATCACATTATACATTGTTACGATGATTATAGAAAGAAACTTTACACGTCAGATGAATTTGACACAAGATATATATATGTGTGTGTGTGTATATATATATACATATATGTATACCCACAAAGGTCAACCTGATTTTACATTTAGTTATTAATAAAATGATTTTATGCCAGGGATACATTCCTTGAATGACATAATTAGTGGCAGAAAGGAGGGCATGGTGTACACCTCCTCCTCAATTTCCAGGTTTTTTGCATGCTCAATGTCTATCAATGGAGACATTACTGTGTACCTAGAAGACAAAACCTATTTCCATCACTGGATGTAGATGAAATTGGCATAAAATAAATCCACTATATAAACATGATAATCAATCAAGTTTTAATGAATGAATATAATTCATTTCAGGCATTAAAATAACTTGATTAATAAAGTATTATCTGAATAACTAAAAAAAAAAAAAAAAAAAAAAAAAAAAAAAAAAAAAAAAAGAAAGAAAAAAATTGTGGCAAATTTCAAACCAGATATTGTAAATCAGGGCTGCCTTTACACATGTACACACACACACACACACACACATATATATATGTATGAAACAGTCTTAAAAGACAAACTTTGAAACTAAAATTAATTTTAGACAATGCATAATATCAATTGCCACAAATTTGGCAAAATATTTTTAAAAAGTTTTCAGATAAAGGTAATGATAGTATGCAAAAGTCAACCCTTGGTTTCAGGGGTCCAAAATGGTTGGCTACAAAACAGCTA
Organism: Thysanoteuthis rhombus; assembly: GCA_963457665.1. Taxonomy (NCBI): domain Eukaryota; kingdom Metazoa; phylum Mollusca; class Cephalopoda; order Oegopsida; family Thysanoteuthidae; genus Thysanoteuthis; species Thysanoteuthis major. The sequence goes on along the minus strand of OY735238.1, from coordinate 25,922,610 downwards.
TTTTGGCTTTATTTTTTCCAGGTAGCAATGGTATACTCCGGAGATAGAGCTTATTGAATTCTACAATTTTTCAATTTTAACTCTTTTAGAATTTTCAGGATTGAAGTTGATGGTATTAAACTAAGTAACTAAGGAGATTCTATATATTATCTTAAATCTTTCAAGGCTAGGGTTTAGATTGAGTCTAAAAATTTTGTTGAAATAAGAAATAGCCATTTTATAGCCAACCGTATTTTTGACTCTTAAAATTAAAGGTTAAACTGTGTAAAACTGCCCCCCCCCGAAAAAAAACAATTCAATTCTGATGTTAATAATATCTAATATTCACCCTCAACCCCACAGAATAATTATTATGCCCTATTTCATATGGATCAATAATTTTGCTGAGTGTAAAATATTGGGTGTGTGCATATATATATATATATATATATCTTGATATATTATTTACGTTACATTTCTCAATATACTATAACTATTATAGTGAACAAAATAACACAAAATTAAATAGTGCTCTGTATAAAATTACATGAAAAAAATCTGATTATCAAAGTTTGGATTTCATCAATTATATTGTGCAGTATTGAATATTGCATAAAAATATTGCTCAATATGAAATTTTATTTAAAAAGTTTGACTTTCATACTGACTTTCTTCATGATCAACAAAGTTATCATTTCGTTACAAAATGAGTCATGATATTGCACAATGCAAGATACCAAGAGAGTTCTGCTTAAATTTGTCTTTGTTGAAGATGGCAGTCTTTGGTTTGAATGGCTAAAAGTGGCTATGATTATCAATGACTGCCTTCAAAATGGCTAAAATTGGCTAGATTTGATTTCCAAGTAAATGTATATGCTCCAAAAACTCATACAAAGGCTCTAAAAAGTGTTATTATACAATGTTCTGATCAGATATCAACATAGTAAAAATAGACACTATCACTTTGTTTTTTCCCCATTTATTTTATTATAATCTTTCATTGTAATTTTACCCACTTTCAAAGTAAAAAGATTTTTAGTGATGAAGTTAGTTGGAAATGAATGATCTAGCCACTTTTAGCCGTTCAAAATAGCCTTTCTCATCTGGCAGCCTCAAAGATTGCTATGGAAGACAAAAAAAATCATCAAGCCAAATCCAGGCAAGGGTTTTTGTGTGCGATAAAGACTTCATGGCTTTTTAGAGCCATGGACAAATTGGAGAACCAAAACTGGAGAAATTTCAAAGAAGCAAAGTGTGAAATATCAGACAGACTTAGGACATGTCTGTTCAAATTTGCCTTTTCCAAAAATTGACTGAAAATTAAATTATTTGAGTATGGGTATACCTTGATTAGTGTGGTTAATTTCTTCCAAAATTTTACAGTTCAAAATCACACTGTTCAAGGTCTTATAATCAAATGTGTTTTTTTTCTCTTTTGCTTATACTTAGTTACATTGATTTAACTGTACTACATCAAAATCTGCAAAGATGAAAACCAGACACAATTAAGGTATTCCTGTTTATGTAGAAATAATTTTTCCAAGTTGATATTACATTATTATTACATCACTAGTTAATCCCCATGAAAGAATTCATGGAGATATTCGTGAGATGATTTTTTTTTTAGAAATGAAACTACTGAACTTGTTTCAGAGAAAAAACCTATTGCTTGAAATGGTAAGTAGGAGATATTCCTTTCAGAAAAATTCTTACCTTTAGGTGAGAGAGTCCATTGTTATATATAGCAAACAGTGAAAATCAGACTGATCAATAAATGAGTAAAATTTCATTATACATGTATATTGTCTTTTTTGAAAACCATTCGCTTTTTAGGAATAATAATAACTCTAATGACGGATGAGAATTTATTATTGTCTTAAAATTCTCATTCAAAACAGCAGATTTATTTTTACATTCTTTTTCAACTCTTAAATTCATGAAACACTTAAAACTGCTCCTAAAAAGTAGAGGAACCCTTCAACAAATATGATTTTTTTCAAGAAGTGCAAGGGGAGTAACTTTGATCAGAAGTTATTCTCTGTGATTTCAAAATTGAATTCAAGAGTCAATTTCAACAAGAAGCAGGAAGATAGTCCTATGATTTGTAACATATTAAAAAAAAAAAAATTTTTTTTTAAAATCGCTTATTTCTGTGAATATTTTTTTTTCAAGATTTTTTCTTATTAGATAATTGAAAACAGAATGAAAGTCTGCCATACAAAGTTTTTGAAAATTCAAAATTTTGTTTTTATTTATTTGTACGACACAAGTCAAGTAGTTTTGAATTAAATCATAGAATGAAGAAAATTCACTGATCAGATTAATAGATATGGCTGCTTTACTTTATAAGAAAATGTTTTTTCTACAGACAAGACATTGTAAAATCCAAGATGCAAAATAAGAGCCAAGTAATGAAGAATGGTAAAGTGGAAGAAGAGTAATATTTTCTTTTTTTTAACTAGGAATCCTCCCTTTAACATTTCTTGAAAAGGAAGAATTAAACACCTAAATTTGAAAATTAATGAAACACTGATTGAAACTATAAAAAATGATTTTCTTACAATATTTGAATAAGTTTGTGCTCTGATATGAAACAGATAAAATTTGGACACACATTTCCATGAACATTAGCTTTAAATTCATTTATTTGAAATTCATTTTGAGGGTGAATTTCAAAAAAGAAAAAGAAACTTTTTTTTCTAGACATGATAAGGAGTAAATGTTTAAATTTTCAGCCCTCTTGTGCCAAGAGAGAAAATCAATTTTTTGACATATTTGTTAGGGTCTAAGCCCTATACTTCTTATAGAATTAAGAAAATTTTCTTTTTCACTCAACCTTATGTGCAGCCATTCATTTCACACCCTAGAAATATCTCCAGATACAGCAGTGACTCCAAATCAAAATTCATACTGAGGCTCATTGTTGAACACTGGGATTGAATGTTTTCATTTTGCAAGGCTAGCATTCTCACTTGAGGGTCAGATCAACACTCAGATCTTTCAGACCCATGAGAAATTCATTTCTAATTTAAGGATTAGATTATCATCACAGTCAGTGGCGGATAATTAATTAGGCTGAGGGACCCAGAAGGAGATGGGAGTGCCTCGGGTGCAAAAAAAAAAAAAAAAAATGGTTCGATCGAGTATACACAGGAGTATTTGTGATTCTGTAATTCATTCATAGAACTATAATATTATGCATATAGTACAGGTATATCTTGATTTTTGTGGTTAATTTGTTCCAAAATTTTCCACATTGTTCAAAACTGTTCAAGGTCTTATAATAATTCAACATTTTTGTTTCAGGCGTTTGCTTAGTTACATTAGTTTGAACAGTAATATCTTAAAAGCAAAACCTTCATGATTCAAGGTTTTCCTGTACATTATACAAGGTACAATGATATAAGTTATTCAACTATACAACGTTACTTTATTCTATCCAAGGAAGGATAGAGGAGTGAGGCAAGGTCATGGGGAGCCTTACTGAAGCTGACCTAGGGCCCCCTCCAGAAGGTAGATAATCCATCTCTGATCAAAGTTGATAAAGAGCTACATTTCCTGACTCTCGCATCTTACATTTGTATAAACAATAGGTTACAAAGTTGCTGCCTTTTATCAACTTTGGGGACAGACAAACAAATGTCATTTTTGTTAACATATATAGGTGAAGAATGCAATGAAAAATGATTCAGAGGAGTGAATAGCAATGCACAGATTAGAAGCAGACAACCAAAGTCAGATGAGATTTTCCCCAAAAAGGAGACATTTTTTTTCACAACCCATACAATAATCATTTATAACAATTCATGAGGAGAGAAAAAATGAAAAATGCATAGATTTAGAGATTTAAAGAAATATTTCTCTAATTGCAAACTCGAGAATTCCTCCCACCACACCAAGTAGGAAATATTAGAGATACAGGCTTCCCTGGTTATAACATGGTTTACAACAGCATTGTTTATGTTATAGTAGACTCCAAAATAATAATCCAGCTTCAAAATAACTTAATGGTCTACCATGATTATTGCACCCTGGTTGTAATGCAGTTGGTTTTTTCATCCTCAACATCTGAATAATAACAGGGGATGCATGTAGTCTCATTCCCATCTTGAACTTGCAATGAGCTAGAGATAAAAAAAATCATTTTGGGCTATATGGGTTAAAAAAACAGTTAGTTATAAAATGGCTACTTGTGTTTAAATTTAGAAATAGAAATAGCTAATTCTAGTTCCAACCAAGTAGAAATCATATCAGGGTTGCTTTTTTCTTTTTAGGGATAGATGGGTTAAAATTATGGTTTTGACATACTTAGTGCTACTGGTGGGTAGGGTGCATGATCAAACAAACAATTGTTGCAAAATAAAAAAAATAACAATTTTATTCTCAATCAAAGCAGAAATGATGTAATTTATTTTAAAGAAAGAATTTTATCTTATTTCATCATATTATGCACGGAAAAAAGACAAGGATATAGAAATTATATTGATGCACTTCAAAAGTTAATTAGAATGACATTTTACCAAAAAAAAATTTTCCATTTCAAGTCAATGAAGAAACAATGTCATTTGATTTATTTCAACAATGAAATTAAAAAAAAAACAATAGACCAAGTATTGTTATTGGTTTCATATAAGGTATATATCAGCTATTAAGATTATAATAAAATTAAAAGCTTAGTCTTTTCAGCTTCTTACCATAAATTCACCAAGGTAAGATGGAAACAATTCTTTAGAAGAACCAAACTTTTTCTTTTGAGGCACATCCACAGATTTTCTTTATTCTGCATATGGATCACCTCTTTGTCAAGGTCCAGAAAGTCCCTGTCATAGACAATGACATCATGCTTTCACACGCCAGCATTGATGTGAAAAACACAGGAGTATGTCCCCCAGCCATCTGAGACTATCCGTGTTGGAGGAAGGATGTTCTCCTTCATTCAGCTTTTGAGATTCTCCTTGTCCCTACTAGGAACAAATACCAAAAGCAGAGACCGGTCCCTCTTTCAACACCTTCAAACACCCAGTGACCTGGCCCTTATCTGCCCATGTGGTATTTTAGGGCAGAAAAATTTGGTTTTGTCTGTTTCAATAATTTCTGCCTTACAATCTCCATCGAGGCCACCAATTTCTTGGGCCTGATTCATACACTGCATACCCCTGTCAAGGCATTTGGGGGTTGTAGGTTTAGTTAATTCGGCTTCAGTGTAGGGAAATTTCTTGAACTCAACAAAAGATAATTGTCAAAACACTGTAGATGGGTAACTTGGATGGCGTAAAAAAAGAGCCGATCCAGATAGATTTTTTCCCATTACATACCTTGTACTGTTTCTCTTGATGTGGGACATCAGTGTGTTACAATCACTGCAATTCAAGGAATTCGTTAGGAGGGTTTTTTTAGCCAGCTACTTATGGAGCATTTCCAGGTCCTTGGCAAATTCACAAATTTGCCAAGTGATAAGTTCCTTGTCAATTATTGAATCCCAAGAAAGTATTTCATTGGGTTCAATAATGAACTCTGCAGCTGCACCTTGATCATAGCACAATCAAATTTTCATGTGATTTCAATCTATGATGTTATTTGGAGATGTTATTTTTTAAAATTTGTTTGCATAACAATATCTTAGAGCAACAATGATAACTGAGATAAAGGTAAAAAATAATGAACAATTTTTTCACAATTTAAGATAAAATTAGATTCATCAATTGATTTAAAATAAATTGTATAATAGTTGAATAGTCTTTCGTAAGAAAAAAAAATCATAACTGTACCCCCCCCCCCCCTTCAACCATGAGCAAAACATTGCAACTAAATTTTTTCTTCTTGTTTAAAAGAAACCAAGTCCTAAACTTGACTCTCACTTGTTTTTTGTTTTTTGACTGGAAATAAAAAGCAACAATTGTTTGTTTGTTCTGTTCACTTCTAATTAAATTTTTCTTATAAAAAAAAATGAGTCATAACCCCATCCCCCGGAAAATGACACTTATAATGCTAACAAGTGACCATTTTATAGTTGACTGTTTTTTAAACCAGTATAATCAACATAAAAGCATACACAAAAACACACAAAGAGAAAAATGAATATATGTGTGTGTGTGTGTGTGTGTGTGTGTGTGTGTGTGTGTGTGTGTGTGTGTATATATGTGTGTATGCAAGAGAGATTGTCTGAAGTAGGTAAGATTTGTGGAAATAAACCACTACGAACATTATCTTAGTTATCATTCTTCCTCTAAGATAGAGATGATAGAGGTAAAAAACAAATGAATAACTTTTTCACACTTTAAAATAAAATTAGATTCAGTCATTGATTTAAAATAAATTGTATGATTATAAATTTAAAATCAATTTAAAATTGATTAATAAATCTAATTTAATTTAAATTGTAAAAAATAAGTGTTCAATTTGTTTTTTACCTTTATCTTAGTTATTGTTCTTTTTCTAAGATAATGTTCCTAAAAGTTTATTTTCACAAATCTCACCTGCTTGTAGTAGGGATGGAATCCAGCAGTAAAAATATTCTTATTTTGATATTGAAGAGAATGCAGATCAATTAAAATTAGAGTACAGACATGAGATCAAATGTACGTGTTCACTTATGGATACTTATTTGTACGTAGGATTTTGATTGAGTTAACAGATGCTGGAGTTGGCTGTAGAGATCTGCCTTTCCTTTGGAGTATTCCAACTGTGTGGCCATCCAGAATAGACTGAGGCTCAGGACGTGAATGTTTTGCAGAAGTTTATGTCATCAATTTCTTCTCTCTTCCATTCTCTCCTTCCTTCTAGTTGTTAAGTTTTAACTTTTTTTTTTCCTGACTCAAATTATTCCCCTCCCACAAAGGGTTGATTTTCTTTTTTGAATTTGGTACAGTATTTTGAAAAACATTTCAGCGAAAAATAAAACAAAAGAGTAGAAAAAGTAGGGATTACATATATTAAAAAATAACGTTAATGATAAAATTAGTAATAGAATAGAAAAGATTCGGCTTGGCCTTGTGAATATTGGACAGGCACTTTTATCTGATAATAAACAAACTCTTAACAGGTTAGAAGCATAGAAAAGCACTGGAAAATTAAAGGGGCAGCAGACCTCAGTAGCTAGCTTAGGCATCTGCTTACGGTGGAATGTCCTGGACATGTGTCTCAAACTATCTAGGTCAACCATAGTCAAAATACTCTTTTAAAGGGGGCAGGAGACAGCCAATACATCTGCATAATAGAAAGAAATTCTTGAGCAAAACTTATAATTGCTTCACTCTAGTGGGCCATTGCATGCAAACTCTTGGTTTAAAGGGTGGGTCATACACACACACTGCAGCTAACCTAAAACTTCATTGTTTAGGCTATGCTGGCACTTGATGGCTTGAAAAACGTAAAAAACACACCATATCTTTGGTTGTGAAACCAAGCCATGAATATACATGCATGTATGTCTATTTATATTTGTGCGTGATTTTTACAATATACAAATGCATATGTCTCTGTGTGAGTGCATGTATGTTTCTGTGAGAGAAAGAATCAGAAGAATGTTTAGCAATGAGAAAATGTCTGATGATGATGATCAAAAGAACCACCTGGTCAAAACACAATCAAGTCAGAACCAAGAATTCACGGATACTAAAATCCAGAAAACTCAATTTCGGATATCATTCATAAATTATTCAAAAAAAAGCACAAAAAAAGAGGTAACAAAATTATGGAGTTCTGGCTACATCTTCATTCCATTGTTATTATTTTTGTTGTACGTCTGGAGGGAAGATGCATTCAATTGCTTGCCTCTCCTCTGGACAGATGTTAGGGTGCCATAAGTCCATGAGTAGCACAATCCGAGGTCCATCTTCAAGAGTACCATGGTGATGAGCACTGTGAAGATAGGAGTCATCAAAAAGGATACATTCCCCATGTTTCCACTGATGTGATTGTTTCCCCACAGTCAGATAACAATCCGAAGGGACAAGTAAACCTGAAAAAAATACAAAATGGTGAGAAATTAAGAAAGAAAATTCATGTCAAGACGCATCAATTGTTTTCAGAATGAATAAATGAAAAAGCAGGTCTGGTTAATCATGTGACCAACATCATTTGGCAGCATGCCGTGTTGGGGGTGATTAATCAAAATACTGGGAAAAGGGATGATCAATGAATGAGTTACTTCTCTTGCCTTTTGTTGGGCAGTAATCACTAAAAAAAAGTGAATTTTCAAAAAAATAAGAAAGAATGCTGCCAGACACAAATTGAGGTACCAATTTAGCATAAACTTGAATTTCAAAATGGACCCACTTCTAAAAACCTATCGTGGGGGAGAGTTTTTTTCTAGGCATAATGAGAAGTAAATATGAAAATTTTCAGCCCTCTAGCTCTATTTTTCCAGCCTGTATGCATAATAGATAGCCAGCCAGAGCAACTTGAAGGAATCTATGTTGATAGTTTTTGTTGATGGCTAACTTGTGATCAAATCTTTGATATTCCAACCTGTGATTGAGTATCAAGCTTCCAAAAATAATATAAGGGAAAGGTAAGGTAGTTTAATTAGAGGGTAGGAAGAGAGAGAGAGAGAGAGCAGAAAAGAAAATTAGGTAGTTTAATGAGGTATAAGAAGCATATGAACTGATTTCATTGTTGCATAACAATTGTATGAAAACATGGATGGGTAATGAAGATTAGAAGGGATAAGGAAGAAAGTGAGAAGATCTAAACAATGAGTGAGAGAAGAGCATAGGCATGATACAATGGATAATCTTATATGTAAACATCCATGGAATTTTATTGCAGAAGAAAAAAAAAGAAAAGACATAGCGAAAAAAAAAAAAAACATGGCAAGGCGAGAAAGCACATACCTTGTCAACACCATACACTAACCGAAAACTGAATGAAAATCAGTTCACATATAGCTACAATGCAGGGGAGTAACTATGAGTTCCAATTTTCAGACAATTGAAAAAATTTCTCTCAAATCAAAAGAATTCCAGGATCCGCTCCAAAATTTAATCAATTCTTCCTCAGCCCATCACCCAACCTTTCAGAAAATGTTATTGAAATTCATTGAGAACTTTTGGAGATATTGATATAACAGACAAACAGGAGTGGATGAATACACCTCTCCCAACTTTCTAGGTAGAGGTTAGAAAAAAAAAAATCTATGCAAGCAACTGACACAATAATGGCAGGTCATTCATAGACCAGCAAAAATGTGCTCCTCTGCTGATTCTTCATAGAAATTGATAAAACCATGACTCAGCTAAAATCAACAGCATGAAATTCGGAGCAGAATAGGGTAATTCCATTGACTGATTGACAGGTGGAGCTGATCAAAAGCCAAGAGAAATGTTTACCCCCAGCCTCCCCAACAAAACAACAAAGAAACAAGAATGGCTTCGATCTGTTGAGTGTCCGAAATACTTTTGCATGTGCCAGAGGTGTGTGTCAAAGCGAACATCTTCAATTTCAATTTCCAGCCATCAATCCTGTCTATACTTTTCCCTTTAAAAGTGAAGCAAGCAAATTGAAAAACATGGCAAGAAAACTCCACTTGGCATGATTTAAACGAGTGCCACTCCAATTATGAGAGTTAATTCATGAATCAACAGGAATATGCTGTAATGAACATTCTTTATTCAAACTAAAAAAAGCATGACTCCGCTAAAAATCAGCAGTCTCTCCAGAAATCTTCAACAGAATAGGATAATGCATTTAATTGATTGTTGAGAAGCCTTCAGGATTCATGAAAACAAAGACAGACAGACACACTAAGATACCCACACCACCACACAGCAACAAAAAAAATTACCTAAAATTGAAACAAAAGAAATAAAAAGATAAAGATTTAGTAAATAGGAAACTAGTATGACTAAATAATTAATAAATTACTCAAAGTAGATTGTTGCTTAAACACACCTGGATTACCTAACAATAAAGGATAAAATAACTAAGCTACCTTTTTAAAGAACAAGAAAAATATGCCCTTGAAGAAAAGATATATATATATATATATATATATATATATATATATATATATAAAAACACACGTATATATATGCACATCCACTAACACACATACACACATATATATATATATATATATATATATATATATATACATATAAAAACACACGTATATATATGCACATCCACTAACACACATACACATATATATATATATATATATATATATATATATACACACACACACACACTATTAAAATATATGTATATATACACACACATACTCACATACATATATATATATATATATATATATACTCATTGCATGTTGCTGACGAGTGCGAGAAAAGAATGTTTACATGCACGAGGTATATTTTCACACACACACATGTATATATACATATACGCACACACAACACATATACATACTAATATAGACGCAAACATATATATATATATATGTACATATAGAAAAACACATATATACGCACACACATATATATACATACACACACACACATATATACATACACATGTGTCTATACATACACACATACACAACGCCTATATATACACATACAAATATAAATATATATGTATACAAATATATACACATACACACATATATATATGTATACACATTGTACATATATATACATGTATGTACACACACACACATGCACACATATACACACGCATACATACGCACATATATATATACACACGTACACATATATATATACACACACATGCATACACACATATATTTATATACACACATATGTATATACGCACACACATACACACGTATACATACATGCACACACAGGTCAACATACTAGCACGCATATATATATATGTCCACACACAAGCACACATATACATGTATATGTACACACACAAGCACACATATACATGTATATGTACACACACAAGCACACATATACATGTATATGTACACACACAAGCACACATGCACATATATATATATGTACACATACAAGCACACATATATATATGTACACACACAAGCACACATATATATATGTACACACACACATGTATATATATGTACACACGCACATATATATATGTACACACACACACACATATATATATGTATACACACACACACACATATATATGTACACACACATGTGTATAAACACACACACACATATATGTATAAACACACACACATATATGTATAAACACTCACATATATGTATAAACACTCACATATATATGTATAAATGCACACATATATATGTATACACCCATATGTATATACATATACAAATGTGTATGTATATACACACACACCCATATATGTATATACATGCACGCATATATGTATGTACACGCAGATATATGTATTCATACACATATATTTGCACGTACACACACACATATATGAATATATATACACACACACACATACACACACGTATATTTATGTATATACACACACAAACACACATTTAACGCATATATACTCACACATTCCCAGCACAAGAATATTTTACACAAGCTGGCGACTGACAATGCATACAAGTAAGCTCATTGTAGATGAAAAATATCTCCTTGTATTTCTTCCATTGTGCTCTAAGAAATATCAATTGATTTCTTTAATTGCTTGGCTTGCCTGACAGATGAAGAATCAACATGACTGACAGCTGGAGAATCGACCTAGACAGGAAGATTGAAAAACCTTAGTCTACTGCCAATACTACAGGCACCTACTACTACTGATAATACAGTTACTACTAATACCGTTATCTTACAAGAACTCAGTAAGAATGAAGGGAAGGAGTATTTTCTTTTGTTTAGTATATAGATTCTCAAGCAGCCAAAAAAAGATGAACATTATTTGAAAACTAAACCATTATCCTTAGACAGCAATACCTAGAATAGTGCAGTTAAGATATGGCGAATGTTTGCAGAATAAATTGATGTTGTAAAGTATAAATTTTTGTAGAATTCTTTTTTTTTTCATACATATATTTGATCAGTGCATTTGATTTATTCCAAAATATTCTATAACTAAATAAAAATGGATTAGGATGTGTAGCAATGATCATCAATCTCTTATTCACCTGAACCCCAATGAGGACAGGTCGGTTTAAAGTGAAGAACCCCACACACAAATGTGAGGGGTAGGAATTTCCTCAAATAGTTTTCTTTAGTCATCCTCATGACTATTGTTGCAAAGACATAAGTGCACTTCACTTGGTCACGGGGTGAGCCGTGATCCCTCTGATTAGAACTACGCAAAGCAACACCAAGGGCATCACATCTGTATTTTCCTGATCAGAAATGACCTTCCAAAATTTGAATGATCAGATAGTTAATCTTGCTGGCCATTGTTAGTTGGTTTGATCCTCATTGATTCTGCCACTTTTGATGATCTGATACCAACTTGATACACTTATGCAGTGAACAGTGGGACCTTTTTGTTCATCTGTTTGTAACACTTGACTCCTCAGCTTACGGGAAAAATTCTGATGATATATGTACCTCCTACCCATGATTTCAAACTGTGGACTCTTCAACTGAAACATATTCACAATTTTTTTTTAATAAGAAATCAGTTCATAGAAATCAAAATATATCCATGATTTTTTCACAGAGATTAATAAGTGACTTAATAACAGTTGACTCATAAAAACCAGGTTTCCTTTGGCAATATAAGATCACCTGAATGATGTTTTAAATCAGATAACTTCTTCTATGATGAGTGCAAATGACAAGGTCTTACTCCAATGTCAGACCATGAGAGAGAGAGAGAGAGAGCGACTTGAAAGGTAGAGATTATCTATTGATACAAAAAGATCAGACAAGTGCTAAAGTGTTATAAAAAGGCAGACACCAATTGGAATAGACATGGATTATTAGCCTCAATAGTCTACCCGAGTTGTCAAAAAAATGACAGAATAGAAACCACAAACTAAGACTGTCAATATAGGTTTCTTCAGTTTTCGATTGATTCTGGCTGGTTGGTTATCTGTTAATTGAACAATCTAACATCTATGTATGTATTACACATACAGGCTGTAACAATGAGGCTAGAGAGCTGAAAATTTAAACATATGTCAACAAAATCTTTTTTGTTCACCGAGGACCACAAGAGATCAAATCCAAGATGGCCACTAGTCAATCGGGTCCAATGTTCAAACAAGTTTTATTTGGGAATGAAATTGTGTAGAAAACTATTCAAGGTGACATTTCCAACTCAGTTGGAGGTGCCCTGGTGATACTTATGAGATATTTGGGAATGCATTTAGGTCATGGTTAAAATGAAAGAAAAAGTGGAAAGGTATTCCTTTGCTAAAACATTTAATGCTGTGAATGCAATGGGTAATTTACAGAACAAAATTTTTGACACATCATTTGCAGTAATTCCCCACATTAACTGAATAGTCGGGTGCATTTATAAAAAAGACATTCCTTACCCATCATTATCTTAAAGGGTTTCTCAACATTTTTTTTGTAATCAGGTGTGCTCAATAATATGATAAAATTATACTGTAGTTTGACTACTGGAACGGTACATTTTTCAAAATGGCACCTGAGATGGTCACCAAATCTTTAAAATCCCTATTACTCATTCATTATTCACCCCAGACAAGTTTTTCAATGGTTTCTTGAGTGAAGATTCTATCACAATCTAACAACTAGAAAGGTCTAATTTTCAAGATGACATCCAAGATGACATCCAAGATGGCTGCTAAATCTTCAAAATGTCCATTACTTATACATTATTTACTCTAGGCAAGATTTCTAACAGTTTCTTGTATTATCAAATGTATTTCATAAGGTATCAAAATTTTACCACAGTCTGACCTATGGAAAGGTATAAATTTCAAGATGGCGTCCAGAAAGGCACAATCTATAGAATGCTCATTACTCATTCTTTATTTTCCCTAAGCAACTTTATCAAACAATTTCTTGTAGTGTCAAAATTTTACGAAAGGTAAAATTTTCAAAACAGTGTCCAAGTTGACACTTAGAGAATTTGGTGACCATTTTGTAAGCCATCTTGAGAATTATAACTCACCAGTGGTCAGACTGTTGTAGAATTTTAGTATGTCATTGAACATATCTGATACAACAAGAGACCATTTCTTGTGATTTTTTAGAGGGTAGGTTGGATTTTTCCAATAACCAACTAATTTTGGCCATCAACTTGAATGCCATCTTGAAAATTATACCTTTCCTGTGATCAGACCGTGGTAAAATTTTGATACATTATCAAGCACACTCGAGAGTGCAAGAGATTGATGATAAAATTGCTAGAGGTAAATATCAAATGAGTAATGGGCATTTTAAAGATTTGGAAGACATCTTGAAATTTATACCTTTCTGGTGGTCAGAATTTGGTAGAATTTTGATATGTATTCAAGCACATTTGACACTACAAGAAATCATTGATAAAACTTGCCTAAAGTAAATAAGAAATGAGAAATTGGCAATTCAAAGATTTGGTGGTCTTCTTTGATGTCATCTTCGAATTTATACCTTTCTGTTGGTCAAACTGAGATATACTTTTACTATGTTTTTGAGCGCACCTGATAATAGAGAAAAAAAAAACGTTGAAAAACCTTTTTTAGAACGGTAAGTTTTTTTCTCATAAATGCACCCAACTAAGTGATAAATATAAAAAATTAGTGCAAGAAATAGTATCGTAAATTCTGGTCAGTAAATTATCCATTGCATTGTTGAAAAAACTTGCTTTTTTTTAGATATTGCTTGTAACATGGTTGACATGCTGCCCAGCACTAAATGTATTAGCAAAAGAATGTCTTTAACAATGTTTTTTTTTACTTTGACCTAAATGTATTTCCTTGGATTCTGGTGATCTTCAAATGAATGGACATTTCTAACTTAGTTTGAAATGTCACCTCACATGTTTTTCTACACTGTTTAATTCCAAAATTAAACGTGTTAAACATTAGACCCAGTTGACTGGTGGCCATCTTAAATTTGACCTCTCATGGTCCTCTGAGGTTAAATCAGACTTCCTTTTACACTTGAAAAATCAATGCTATGGTATTAACTATGTTGAAAATCCATGCTTTTTTCCAAAAGTGCACAATTAGCCATGATTTGAAAGCTTGTCCGCTATACAGGTGTAATAGCACGTAATATAATAATGAACATTTTTCATGACATAATGAATGAAATCCTCTCTGCGACAGATGAAAGGAAAAAGGGATGATGAGATACCTATGTCAATATAGTGATATAAAAGTTTTGTTAATTGACTGCTTCAATGTTTCTGTCTATTTCATTTCCTTTTTACCGTTGTAAGTTAATATATCAAGAATTTATTGAAATATTTTCATTTCTTGATCTGGGGTATTATAGACAAAAAATAAATACGTAAATAGATGCGACATATCATTGATATATACATGATTTAAATGCAAAGGAATAAATTGTAGGTGTCCCCTGTTATAATGTGATTTTTTATAGTGCAATTCTTCTAATTATACTATCGGTCATTTTTGATGCTACTTGTTTTTTGAGTTATACTCTCTATTGTGCTAACCGTCTCCTTAGAGTATAATTTGGAAGTTTAGACCATCAATGAGGTAAAAAGCAAAGATCTTTGTATGTAGCAATAGTAATCCAGGAGAAAAAAAAAACAAAAAACAAAAAAACAAACAAAAACAAAGAATGCATTTGTTCATTTATATGATAGACAATGATTCATCAGCCCTTGGGAATTGTCCATATCCACTCCACAGTTGTCATGACTTGGTTATAATGCAGCCGGCTTTCTAGGATCCCAACATCTGCATAATAATGGGGCAATCTGTATTGAAATTCTATGTGCACAGTGATTCTAAAAAGGTAAATGAATGTTAGAAAAACTATAAAAGAACAAATATTTGAGTAATGATGCCTCAAAAGCATTTGGTAAATTCATTAATACTAAGGTAGTGCCTATTTCAAAGGTGCATGTTTGGACGGTGCCATACTTCATGATGTGCTACGCAGCCTGCAATTTTAGTCAATTTAGATCTATAATCTGTAATTCTTTTTATCTATTTTTATCAGATTTCTTGAGAACACTTATTGGTTTACAGCTTGACTTATGTTCAGGTGAGATGGTTTTTCTTTCTTAAATTGTACTTACTCGTTTTCTAAATTTTTCTACATTCGTTTTCTGTTGTTTAAGGAAATAGATTTGTTTTTTTCTGAAAAGAACAGAATTTACATTTCTGACACATGGTTACTTGAAATTTTGTTCAAATTCAATCAAGCAGTAATGTTTATTGTGTAAAAACTGGAGAAAAAAATTAGAAAATGAAATTAGAGGCTGGTGTGTATATTTCAGAACCAATTTAGAAGGAAAACATATTCTCAATCGAATTTTCAAGTTTGTTTTCCACATCTTATAATTAAAATTCATATTTTTGTTTCTTTGTCTTTTAACTTTAGCAATTATGTATTGAAGTAGCAGAAACTAGATCAATATGTATATCGAATATATTGAAGTAGCAGAAACTATTTTGACCTTTTAAAAGAGTATTTTCGATCATTAAAACATACATTCGACTACAATGGATTCAAGTCAATTACAGAACAAATGAAAGCTGAAAACTTGTCACTATCTTGATGGTAACTTCATTGAAATTCTGAAAACTGTCTGAAACAGCTCTAGAAGCACTGGATTGCGGTCATTTCACAAAAATATGTCAAAATAGACTAAGCTGTTTTTACGAAAATGGAAGTGAAATTCCTATTTGTCAAGCATGTTTGATAACAAGTGCGAACATTTTAATTTATTATAAGGGTCTTGGCCATTATTTGATTAAAAGCATAAGTTCAAATATGGAATGTTCCAAGGGGAATAATCCTTGCTGCCCTCAAGGGAGGTAAACCGTACACGTTCAGGGAAGTTTTTAATAGCTCTATCTTTTTAAATAGTTCATACAAAATTTCATCTGAAAATAACTATCTATGAAAGAAAAACTTTAATGAACTTTGAATTAAAGCATAATCTGTTCTATAATTATATGATTAACAATAATTCAAAATTAAACATTTCAATTTTTTGAAGATTCAGTCACATATTTGTATGTATCATATTTAGAATATATGAGGAATCTATGATGATATGAAAGAGAAACGCCTAAGTAATTTTTACGAAAAACAAAATAATTAGTTGACATAATATCAATCACGGTAAATATAATTGAAATAATTCCATGTGTTTAAGTTTTTTCTCGGACCTTTTCCAAGAAATCCAGTCAGTGATTGTGTCAAAAATGTACCTGTGCATTTAACAGTTTTATAAAATCCTTATATCAATTTCTGTGTTCAAGTGGAGGGAGGGAAATAAGAAAAGGGACAGTGAAAAGGGGAAAGGAAACATTTGTAGGGGTTAGGACTGAACCTCCAGGCTTTAACTAGCAATATTGTTAAATACAGTTAATTTGTGGGGAAGAGAGAAATATCTGATCCATTCTATGGCCTTCTTCAGGTGTAATATACAAATGTGACAGAGGGAAAGAAAATTAAAAAAAAAAAAAAAGGGAAGGTGGAGCAGAGATGGGGCAATTATACACAACTCTGTATACAAACATGTTTTTCAAGCCTCGAATGTGCCTCGTTGTTATGACTATCTCATTTCCTCCAGAGTCGTCAAGCTGGTGGTTTTGTCACCAGATTTTGTGAGATCTCAGGATTTTTGGCGACAGATAAAAAGAGAAAGGAGTGACCAGTATGCTGACTTAAAGTTTTGTTTATTGACTATTGAAACGTTTTTGTCTAATTCATTTCACTTTTACACTTATAGTACATTCTTTCAGAGTTTACTGCTATGTTGAAGCAGGAAGGCGATCAAACAGTCAAACATGTCCATCACAATACCAATGTATATATTCATATTTTAATGGTGTAAAGAGTTGATGTATTGTGTAAATCAAATACATTTGATTATATATATATATATATATATATATATATATATATATGCAATAGTTTGAGAACCACTGATATATTGATATATTAACACTTGATTAATAATCAATATGGGCACCATCAATAAGTTTACGGGTATTGATAATCTAGAGCTTATCATTTCATGAAAGAAATCATCCCACTATTGACAGTCATTACATTCATGTTCTTATAAAATATGTAAAAGCTAAGTAGCGAATTATGGCTTAATATATACCCTTGTAGATCCATATTTTAATGGAGTAAAGTGATGGTGTGTCGTGGGAGTCAAATAAATATATTTCATGGTGCGCCATCATAGAACTCAGTTTGAGTATGACTAAGAAATACTGAAGAACAAGATGGAGTCAAGCATTGATTGATATCAGAATGAGTGACATGAGAAGAGGATTGTCTGAAGAATAGAATGCATGCAACTGCTAAATATAGATTTATGCATTTGATGAAGATATTCAACTTGCTTTCAATGAATGATACACTCGACACGCGTGGGTGTTTGTTTGGAGTTGAATATCAACAAATCGGCTAAAGGTCAAAGTCAATAAAAGCAAAGAGAAAAAATTCAAAGAAAGAAGTTGTAAGCAGTTCTTATCTGAAACTAATAAAAGAACAAACATGAAAACAAAATTCAATCATGCATTGAAGAAATTCAAAGGAAATCATATTTAGAATCTAATTTGTTGAGTGAAAATAAGGTTTTCCTTAATTTTTAAAAAAATGTAGAGCTTAAACTCTGACAAATATGACAAAATTAAGATAAAAAATTTTCTGTCCTGGCAACCGACTGAACGTGTTTGGCTATGTATTTATGTGATGCATGTGTCATCTGGACAGGCTGCATCAGTGGAGCTTGAAGGCCGAAAATTTGAACATTCACTCCTTATCATGTATGGAAAAAAGTTATCTTTTTTGGATTCCCAACCAAAATAAGTTTTCAGGAGGGAAGGAGTTCAATTTACACATAAATTTAAGCTAAATTGGTTGCTTAGACCAGACATGGTCAGGTCAGTTGTCAGAAGAGCCCAAATTGATTTTTATTTCAATTCCAACATAATTATCAGTCCAATGTAAACAATGTTCTTTTAGTGGCCTTAATAATGCTTAATACACGAGTCCAATGTAAACAATGTTCTTTTAGTGGCCTTGATAATGCTTAATGCACGAGTTCAATGTAAACAATGTTCTTTTAGTGGCCTTAAAAATGCTTGATACACAAGTCCAATGTAAACAATGTTCTTTTAGTGGCCTTAATAATGCTTAATACACGAGTCCAATGTGAACAATGTTCTTTTAGTGGCCTTGATAATGCTTAATGCACGAGTCCAATGTAAACAATGTTCTTTTAGTGGCCTTGATAATGCTTAATACACGAGTCCAATGTGAACAATGTTCTTTTAGTGGCCTTGATAATGCTTAATGCACGAGTTCAATGTAAACAATGTTCTTTTAGTGGCCTTAATAATGCTTGATACACAAGTCCAATGTAAACAATGTTCTTTTAGTGGCCTTAATAATGCTTAATACATGAGTCCAATGTGAACAATGTGCTTTTAGTGGCCTTAATAATGCTTAATACATGAGTTCAATGTAAACAATGTTCTTTCAGTGGCCTTAATAATGCTTAATACACGAGTCCAATGTGAACAATGTTCTTTTAGTGGCCTTAATAATGCTTAATACACGAGTCCAATGTGAACAATGTGCTTTTAGTGGCCTTAATAATGCTTAATACACGAGTTCAATGTAAACAATGTTCTTTTCGTGGCCTTAATAATGCTTAATACACGAGTCCAATGTGAACAATGTGCTTTTAGTGGCCTTAATAATGCTTAATACACAAGTCCAATGTAAACAATGTTCTTTTAATGGTCTTAATAATGCTTAATACACAAGTTCAATGTAAACAATGTTCTTTTAGTGGCCTTAATAATGCTTAATACATGAGTCCAATGTAAACAATCCAAACCAAATTAAAATAAAAGTACTACTTGTATGCAAGGAGATGGGAAAGGCCTTTGGTCAGCAGTGGACCTATAATGGCAGATGTGGATTTTACACACACACATATAAATATATATATATATATACACACACACACAGGAATGTAATATAATATAATACAATATCTGATGCGTGATGGGTATATTCCATAAAGTGCTCAATACATTAAACATTAAGTTGATTTAGAGTAGAGCTTAAAGCAATGGAGTAAGGATATGCTACACAGACACGTTTATATTCCCGCCATTTGGGCTTCTTCAGGCAAATTATTTGGTTTATTTTAGATTCCTATATAGTGGTATGTTTCCTCTGAGAGTATTTTATTCTCACTTAAATCTCTTTCCCAATGTTAGGGTTCCCTGACAACATTATAGGAGACTAACTGATAGCAAACTCAAGCCTATAGTAAAATGTGAAAAATAATAAAACAAACACACGAATGCCAGAATATTGAAACCCCATGTTACCTATGCCTGAATGAGAAATTTGAAATCCTCACTTTTGCCAAAAGAACAAATAAACAAAAAACAGAAATATCAAACAAAAAAAAATGAAGTAGCATTAAAATGCCAGCATTGTTCAAAATTTCTATTAACACAAATGACTGAATAACCCAAATATAGATACACTAAAAATTAACCACCATAGATATCTTATTCTCCCAGCCACTTTAAAGAGCAACCTAAATACCATAATTATCTTTGACAAGAGGAAACAGACCAAACCCAGAATAATTGAATTCACAACTAAGGTTTTATAAGATGGAACCCAACCACCTAGGAAAATAGAAATAGGAATCTAAAATAAACTGAATCATTCGCCTAAAGAAGCCTTTGTGTAGTGGATCCTCCCTTCATATATATATATATATATATATATATTATATATATATATATATATATATATATATATATATATATATATATATAAACACTATCCTCTCTGGAAAGAAATCCATATAATAGACAGGGAATGCTATTGGAACCCAAGGAAAATCAAGGAGGCAGCCCATATGAACATATCAATTGAATGTATGAATCAGATAAATGCAGAGTTCAACCTAATATGGCTTCCACTACTCAACAGTGACGAGGAATGGAAATCCAAGCCTAACAAGGAAAGAAAAAGTGATCGACATTTCCCAAATCCTATGTTGTAGTGTGGTTACCATTGGAATATTCTGTTTATCAACAATACATTCAGATATTACACCTGAACGAGGCTGATGGATCGTCTGAAACTTTGTTTAACAACACGAACAACAGCAAGGATTTCAATCGTCTGGTAAACTCATTGAATTTGAGATTATTGCATCCATTACTACAACTAGATGTAAAAGAGTAACAAAAATAAAATGAAAGAAAAACTGGTCAAAAATTAATGATCATGATAATGCTTCATCTAAGATTTTCAGACATTTTAAGATTGGATGACTTCTACAAGGTGTAAACAAACAATAGAAATATTAGGTGAGAAAAACTTATCAAAATTGATAATAACACTATGTCCCTTCTTTTTTTTTTTCTATTCTCTTTGTTCTTGGACAATAAGTGTTTTTTTCTTCTGATTGATTATGCTTTAAAAGTAAAGACGATGTCATCTATTTCCTTCAAACATTGCTTTTGCGACAATGACGGTGATAATTTGAAATCTTATTTTCAATTGAATAACAAGGAAATTCGCACATTTTCAATCACAAAAAAAACAAAAAACAATTACGCATAAATATCACTATCCTGGCTATAAAAGCAAAGTTTGAAGGGAATAATAGCCTACGAAGGGAAGAAAAAGAAAAAGAAATCACCGTATTCTAACTTTGTAGCATTGCTACCATCAGGAAAATTCTGTTCACAACCATCACAGTTGAATATTACACCTGAAGAAGGCCATAGAATAAATCAGCCAGAACATTGTGTCAATAACACAAATGAGGAGTTCAATCAACTGAAAAACTCTTTGAATATTACAATACTAATGTGATATAAAGGTATTACATATTTTGATTTAAAATGAAACAATCATTCTAAAGTATTTGATGAACTGAGTACAGATACCTGGAAATAGTCTGTATGCATATGTGTATGCAGATATATATGTATATGTAAACAGAGCATATATATCAGCTTGCAGTAATATTGAATTAGCTGTGATAGTTATCTACTTCAACTCAATTGTTTGATTTATCTATTATTCATTTTCCCCAAAAATGATAGAGAGGAGTGAAAAATGAGTGATAAAGAGAGAAAAGACAAGAAGGGAAGGAGAAAAAGGAAAGAAAGCAATGTAAAATGTAAAACCTATTAGCAAGTCAATCTTGGAATCTATTTTCTCTTCAGTAATCGTAGCTAACCTTGTTTCTTACTGTGGATCAAGATTCGTTTATAGAGTTAATCATAATCTGGAAACTCTCGACTTTCTTTGTGTCTTTCAAGGCCATCTTGCAAGACTTGACCATAATAATAGTTAAACTAGGGAAGTAAAAACCAAAAATATTGTATGTTAATGCAAAATAGAAAATATTACATAAAAATCTATGAAAAGAACATCACACGATTGGTTGGTTGATATGTACGTCCTTTCTCATCAAATGATAAGTACTCAAATTGTAGCATCTGACAAAAGAGGAAGTGCAAAGAAAGGCAAGTGGTATAGCCAGTGCTAGATTAAAACATCTGGACGCCCAGGGTTAGGATGTGGCTTCTCAAAGTAGGGGGGGGGATGTACTGGATGTGGATTTTTGGTAACCAGCTGGATCCGGATTTTACCAGATATCCAGCTGAATAATACTTAGGATAATACCAACATAATTTTTGCAATATTCTTGAATAGATACTCTAGACCAAAGATATCAACCTATAGAGTAAATTTACCCAAGACAACACCTATTTATAAGATGATAATCAATAATAATAGGTGTAAAAGAAAACATCATTTATGTATGAACAGTTCACAACTACATTTAATGTAGAGTTGCCAATTTAGATGTTTTTGTTTGTTTATTCAAATTTTTAGCTTCAAAGTTGATAATATTCACAAGTTTTTTTCAAATATTTTTTAATGATTTAACAACCAGTGTCGTTAATTTGGATTTTAAAAAAAGAAAAATCTTTTGAATTTGAAAGGAACTTCCAGAATCAAAAAATTGAAAATTCACATCTAAATTTGCAAACTGATATGATATGCTAAAATATATTTTTTAAACAGTTTATATTTTTCATGTTTTTCACTTTTTATACGTAAGAATGGGTAAACATCATACTATCTTGGATGATTAAAAGTGAAGCAGTCTTCTTCTGAAATGCACTGTCGACAGGAGGTTAGTTATGTGACAAATATGATCGAAAAAATAACCAGATCACTACCACTCAGTGGAATCAATCGAGATTTTCTTTCCGTGAAACTTCTTCTGGTATTAAATGATCATACTTTGTTCCTTGATTAATTCTCCATTGATAAATATGTTTCTTATAGTTTTAACAAGCAAAGATCACCTCATTGCAGTGTGCACAAATAGTTCACTAAAACACCTCAGTCTGTTTAGCTCTTGTATAACCCCTTCCCCATGTTGAATTAATGAAAATATCTTTTGACATGAATTCTCCTTGCTTTATTCCTAATTACCTCAGGTTACGCTTCTATCTCCTGGGTATTTTACTATTTTGCACAATGGGATTAATATTTTATGAGAAAAATGATTGATGAGAAATTAAACTCATAGAATTGTGTGATCGATTGCATTGGAATTTGATGTTTTAAGCATCATCATAAACTTATTTGAGATATTTAGGGTGAGAGTTTTGTGTGCATTGACTTTGAACCTTACTGCTCAATTCCAGTGATGGAAATTTAGCTGTTTTGGTATCAAAATTTAGCCACTTTAGTTATGACATCAATAAACATCAGTAGTAACTTGAACTGCGATGATATTAGTACTGCTATTACACTTGACCTCTGCCAAAATTTGAATTGTAAAATTAATGAAAACATCAATTGATATAGTATTTAAAGCTAGAAGCAAGATTTAGAAACTGTGGCTAAATAAGAAAAAAAAAAGCTAAATCTAGTTCAAAAAGAGCTAAATCGGCAACACAACTCCTATTTCCCCTAAATTTCCTTCCAGAAAGTGGACAAATATCGCAGTAAAAGGCTTTTCTTTATTCATCATTGTTCATCAGTTTTCTCCTGGAAAGACTGGATTCCATTACATCAATTTCTAATTTTTTGGCAAAATTTGCAACCTCAAACTTTCATAACTTCTGATGAAATAAGTGTAGTCCTACAAAGACCACAGAACAAATTATTAATGAGAATAGAATGTTTACTTTTACTAAACTTACAAATCATTTTTTAAAAATTGGCCAAATTTTTGGCTATCGTATATTTTTATCGTCTAAATTAGAGAAGAAAAAAAATCCATAATATCTAACAAAAAAATTGGTTAATTTAGTAATCCTGGATAGTCTAAAATGGATCAATCTTAACATGCAAGGAAATTAATTTGACAAAACAGATGTTTGCTACTCTACAGATTTAAGTGAAAATAATAAAAAATTGAGAAACTATAATGTATGGATTACCTAGATCTCATTTAATGAACTTCCAAAAAAACTAACAGTAAAGATAACCCTAATATAAACATTTGTTAATTTTTACTTTTCAGACTTTTTCCCTCTTTCTTTCCTTCCTGCTCCAACTTCCTTCCCTTTACGATGAATGAACTTTTGTTTCATTGAGTGATGCTTGCCAACTTGAGCCCATCTTGTTCCTAAGCACCAACTTACAGAGTACATAATACTTCATACACTTCCCCAAAACATGTTGATTCTATTTCCACATCATCTCAAACCCACAGATTTATTAATGATTCTATTACGACTGATGAATTATTGTCATTCAATGATAATAAAGCCTAACTTCAATAGTTAATCATGGTCAACTTTCTAATGTTTTCCCTATGGCTACAGTAATGCAAAAGCTTAACTCTTAAATTTATGAACCACTGATAATTGACAGTGGAACTCTTCGATGAATAGCATAAAAAATAATGGAACTCTTCTGTGAATCAGATAAAAAAATAAAATTGAAAATTCACCTAATTGTCACAAGAAGATAATTCTAATCAAAACTTATTTCCCCTTACATTGACATTTAACATTTTATTTGAATTCAAGAGTAAAAAAACAGAAAAAAAAACAAGGTGCAAAGAATATTTTTCAATGAGTTTCTTGAAAATCAATATCATAATGATCCAATTTCTGTAGGTTCATATATTCACTACCATAAACCAGCAATAACAACCCATCATAGTCAGAGTTTTGTTAGTGCAATACTGTTAAAAGGCTCTGAATGGGAAAATAAAGCAATTTCCAGTTCAATTTACAACTTAATAATAGTGTGGGGTCAGCATACACATTCAGCCAGATAATCTGTATCATAATGATCTGATTTCTCAAGGAAGGTAATTTTAGTTATATTTAATGCTAATTATAGAGTTGTTTCCCTTTATCTATTTTCAAATAATTATAATATAAATTCTCTAAATAGGAAGTGACTTGACATTGAGTTGAATGGCTGGAATTGCAGATGTCATGTTCATTAATCTTCATTTCCTTGTTAGATCTCTTTCATGACAATGAATGTAAGACAATTTCATCACAAATCAGAAAGCACTCAGAGAGCACATATTTCTGCCAATGCCATGCACTCAATCAATCAAAAAGATATTCACATCCCCCTTATGGCATGGCCCACCCTTCCATATAATTTCATAAATGTTGAAAATATCATGGACAAAGAGTGTGCGGCAAATAAGGAAGTTTTGAGGAGAAAAGGAATTACAAAGAAACTACTGCTAACAACAATCAGAAAGAGAGGTATTGCGAAAGAACAAGAATTGCTGAAAGTGACAAAAAAGAAAAAAAGAGAGAAACTGAGGAGATCACAATCTTCCTGAAGGAATATGGTACATCAAGACAGAGAGAGAGAGAGATTGCTTTGTTACATAGATTTTGATATAATTGACTCAAGTCAACATAAGCCTATAGCAAGTAATAATATCTTATACAGCTAAAAACCAAGATATAAACAAAAGTTTTATACATGCCCAACATGAGACAGGAAACAAAAACCTGATATCTGAGAGCAAAATATGATCTGATGATTTGACATGGAAATATTGGATGTTTTCCCAAAAAAGAGAAATCTGTTCAAGGCTACTGCCGAGGAACAATACATATATATACAGGGGCATGGCTGGAGATTTATGGACTATGGGCACTTGGCTCCTTGAGGGACTCACTCCAATATTTAGTGAGATTTGTCAGTAGAAATGCAATGGGTGAACTACTATTTATAAAGCTATTAAAGGCCCAATAGGAATTTAAAAATGAAAAGGGTTGAGATCTCACTAAATCTAGTGATAAAACCACCAGATTAGCAAATCTGTATTGGAAGCAAGACAGACATTATAATCATACTGGAGACATTCAAGGCTTGAAATACTCTTGTATAATTGAAAATTATTTTGAACACTACTGGCACATAGATTAGGATAGTTTTGATGAGAAGCAGTAAAGAAACTGAAAAGAAACAAAAACAAAAACAAAACAGGGAAAAACGAAATAGGAAAAAAAAGGAGAGAGACAAGGGGAAGTCAAGAAATACCTTGAATAGTGCGGCTCCTGATGTAGCATGGTTAAAGTATTGCAGTACAAATTAATTAAAATAAGTATAAGCCGAGAAAGAAAACCACATTAAATGATAAGAACTTCAACAATAAGGAAAATTTAGGAACAAATTAACCACACTAATCAAGGTATACCTGTAACACTTTTCAAAGAAAAGATCTCACAGTTCTGTAGCTAGCCAGACTATAGAATCCTAAATAGTGAAAAATGGATCTTCAATTTCCCTTCCCTACCCCTCCTCAACGACTTCCCTATTTTGATTCCATAAAATCGATCACTCTGGATTATTGATTGCAACAGTTAACAACATTTGAAAGCAGTTTCACATCAATGACAGTGACATGGATTTGTTTTTAGCAAAATTGCACAAGTATGAATCTGAAGCATGACACCAGGGGATTTGGGGAGGGATGGGACTATTTGAAAATGTCCAATAGAGGAGGCCCCCAAAAAGCTTTATATATAGTACTAAATCTACTGTTTTTTTCACTAACATTACACTGTGACAAGGATATATTGGTACATGCATGAATTGCATGAATAATAATTCAGCCATTGGATTTTTTTAACCAAATAAGCAAAACTGCATGTTTTGCAAATTTTCCTTTTCCATCAAACCTCACTAGATATTGGAGGATACCCCTCAAAGAGCCAAGCACTCCCAGACACCCAAATCACTAGCTGTCTCTTGGTACATACAAGCTTTGAATTTAAATTTCAAGTTTCCCAGTAAAGAGTCAATATTAGAGGTGGATACCTGGAACAGGACTTTAACATCCTTTGAGGGGAATCAAATCACCATAGCTCGACAAATGGCCCGATCGATCAACCAGCCAAGTAAGCTGCAGATTCCTCTCTCTTTGATTATCATCTGTCTCTCTGGGTGATCCTCGTCACATTTTGGTGGCTACTACTATGGAAATTTACAGGAGTATATCACTAGGCACAATCTAAAAATGTTTTTTTTTTAAAGTGCTTTTTTTGGATCTCTATGGTCATTTTGGACAAACAAGGCTCAAATCTTGTGTTGGTATTTTATTTTAGATAAAAGATCTATTTTTCTAAAGATAATATTAGATAATTAGGTCTGGTACCATCTATAGATGATTCAATTATATGAGGTACGGATATTCCATTTATTTTTCAAAGAAAAACATGAAGAATCTTGTAGCTTTCATGGGGTGAAGGACAAAACTCCTGCAGTCAAAACCTCCACATATTACATGCCAAACTGGACAATCCTCCAGGGTGAGATGAAAATGTGACACAAAATTCAGTGATCGTTTCATATTCTAGGTATATAATACTGAAGCTTTCTTTTTTTTCTTTTTTTTTTTTTTTTACACATCCAAAAATTAAAAACTTATACCACATGATATTAACTTTTTTTATCACATTTTTAAGGTTCAATATTTTTTTTGAGTATCAAAAAATATACATTCAAAATATGCCACCAAATAAAAAACAATCATTTATACTGCCACCAATCAGAGAAATCTTAATGTTTTTTTTAATCTAACCCAGGTAATTTTGTCTGGTTAGGCACTTCAAGTATGGAAGTTTTGTCCAAGTGGGTTTTGTTCTTTGGAATTTTATCCTGGCCCAAACTTTCATGGTATCTTGAGAATTGAAAACCCTCTTTCAAGCCTGGTGCAGCTTATTGTGAATAGAATGAAAAAAGCCTTTTACTATAAACTCTGACAACAGATGACTAACATCGACTAGAAATATTTGTAGAATTCAAAACAAAATCATTCACAATCAATTTAGAATTCTCAAGTGATTCCTTGTTAACAAAGGACCTTCAAGACGGATTTCATAAAGCACTGCAAATCTAATTCCTTTCCCACCCTACACTGCACAAACACCCTTTTCTTTCACCCATCCTGTTTTTATTTGCTATAACCCTTTTAGCATGTCATACTATATTCACCTACTGGTAAATAATAGTCAACTTATTTCATCAAAGGACATATCATATTGACTTAGAAGATTCAATTCATAACTCCACCCAAGAAACTCTTGGTCACCTTTCTTGGTCACAATGAGGTGCACCAGCTGCACACACCCTCAGAGGCCCTACATGTTAAAAGGAATGAAAAGACTACAGATGTTAAACACGAATAATCAAAAAATTATAGGTACACATTGATATAAATAAGGTGCTTTTGTTCATTTGTGAGTTGTTGCACAAATAATGAAAAACGTTTGCATTTAGAGAAGCACAGAGAAGAAATGATGTGTAACATTTGCACAGCAGTGATTTCGAAACTTTGCTCTCATTCTCTAACGCCTGGTGAGGAGCCGAAGAGCCCACTTTGGGAAGCAATGATGTACAGGACTCATAGCCTAAATTTGAAATTTAGGCACCCTTCTTGATTCTGAACCACTCGAAATTTGAAATCATTGTCTTCCAGTTTGCTTCTATAATGACCTCCGCAAGCCTACCATCAACTGAGTAGTAGTAATAGTAAAGTAACAGTTCACATGTAACATCTGGTCCATAACAAAATCATAGCAGTTCCTCTCTCTATGTTATTGGACAGGTTAGTTCAATCATACTCTGTGTGTGTGTGTGTGTGTTTGTGTGTGTGATATAATGAGACTATTTTCATCGTCTATATTGTTATTTCTTCTATAATGTTTCGGTTGTGTATTCAACCCTTCAGGAAGAAAAAGAAGACAAGAAGAAAACAAACAATACCCGAATAAGGTTGGAGGGTACACGCCCGAAATGCTAGAAAATAACAATAGAGACAAGGAAAACAGTCCTAATATAACACACACAAAAACTATAGTTGGTGGTAATGAACCATTAATCTTTTTCTAACTCAAAAAAATAAAGTAAACAAAAGCATCATTTGATCCCTGTTTAACTTGAACTAGAGAGAAATGTGTTAATTGTTCAAATCACAAAAAGAGTAGACAACAAAACACGTGTTAGGGTTTGCTTAAATGGATTCCTCAAGTAAACAGTCAATCAAAAACAGATGTTTTAAACTAATTGTTATCAGAAGTTAATTTGTTCCTTCCCAAGAGACTAACTGTCCTCCTCTTCCTCCTTAACTCCGTTCAAATATTCGCTACATGTCTATTCTTCACCTCCAATTTATTTTTTATTTTTCCCTAAAAAGTAACTGTGTATGAAGTGAAATAAATCTGTTGAAAAACATCACTTGTCAAGTTAACAATTACAAAACTTTTAAAAACACTCAACTGTCGTCAAAGTTTATTATGAAAGTAAAAGCAACCTTGCGATGCATACTTGACACATGTATGAGAAGAATGTATGCTCTGAATAGAAAAAAAAATTGTTTTGCTGGTTAAGGGACTTGCTATTCTTCAAAATTAAATATTTTTAACATCAGAACATCAGACAAATTATTTAGACTCTCATGAAATTAATACCCATCTTTTCTTCTTCGGAAAATGATTGGTGTACCCGGGTTTCATTTTTTACTTGAAATTTTACTTCACTTTCTTCATTCATCAAAATCACTGCTATTTTCATAAGAAAAAAATTTTAAAAATCTAAATACTTGAAAAAAAAAACAAAAACAAATCACATACACACACACGTATATATATATATATATATATATATATATATATATATATATATATCACAAGAGCCGAACCCAACAGTCCCCATTAATTTAGAGGTGTAGAAAAAAAGTCATAAGACAGAAATCAAGTAACTAAATAGACAAGAAATAAAAACGAAAGATTCAAAAATACAAATTGACATATTCACTCACTACTAGTAGTGGTAACAATTAACGTTCCCAGTTAAAAGCGAGTTAAAATTGAAAATAAATTCATTTCAGAATTTAATTCCATAATAGCTGGTACTAATAAACAATTGAAAAACAAGTCTGGTTAGTCACTCAATAAAACCCGTCATCTTTCGGTAACATGCCTTTTTGGGGATGGTCAATAAAAAAAAATCCCCCAAAAGTTACTTCTCTCACCTTTTGTTGGGAAGTGATAACTGAAGTCCGAATTTTCAAAAGTCAAATTGAACACTCAATGAGTTTTACAAATGATTGAACTTCTTGTTTTTCGTGTTATGAACATTACGTTTAAGCCGATCCATTCTTCGGCCTTCTCCAGGTATACTATCCAAATGTGATGGTGGTAAACAATTTTTCACCAATGGTAGCAACGTGGGGTTTTGGTATTTTCTTTTCCTTATTAAACCGGGATTCCCATCCCTTGTTCCTGTTGAATAACGGAAGCCCCCAGCGGGTTGAACTCTGCACTTGTCTGACCTATACACTCAATCGACATGTTGGTGTGTGCTGCTGCTTTGTTTTTTCTCCATTTCCAACAACGTTCCCCGTCTAACAATCCGGACTTTTTCTCACCATGCTCACGACTCTCTTTCTCTCTCCCTGACACAAACTAAGAGACCGATTTAAGATAAACTTACATTGTAAATTGACACCCAACCTAGGTGTGGGGTGGGGGCAAAAAAATTTGTTTCTAGACACAAGGAGAAAATGTTGAAATTTTCAGCCCTCTAGCTCCATAGAGCATAATTAGTAGACTGTTGTATTGAGTTCGGTTCTCATAGGGTACTCAACAATTGTGGCTCCTATAACCCATGATATGCCATACTTTCATCAGAACTCCAGCCATTATGGACACTTACCGATTAATGTGGCCCTGTTCGAAATCAGCTTCTCATCCTTTCCTTTTACTAAGATCGAAGAGTAATATTTATCCTTCTTATCAGTTTGATGTCTGATACATCGTCGATTTTGGGGACTTCAATATATTAAACTGATTTTTGGACGGAAAGTAAGGGTCCATTTTAGCATTATAGTTCCACTGTAAATAGACCCCACCTATATATATATATATATATATATATATATATATATATATATATATATATATATATAAACAAACTTTAAATTTATCTAATCGGGGCCACGTTACCCAAATTATGCCATTTTTTGCCTTAAAACTGACAAAACTGACGAAGATTTTGGAGTGATTGAAGACAAATTTAGAAAAAAAAAATCTCTCTAGGAAAACATAGGGCGATGTGACCTTAACCATAAAATACTTACCCAAATGACATCGGATTCTAATGTTGGTGGGTCCATTATGTTCACTAATGTCGGTTTCTGGATAAAGTACCGAAAAATAAACATTGCCAAAGACATTTTCAGTCATCAAATTTGGTAAAGTACTCAAAATATCTATAGTCTTTGGGCAATATTTGGCATTCTCTCGCATCCATTGTCCCTGGTTCTGTAGATGAAATAAACTCCATTGACCCTGAGAAGTGGCATTGGTCTTCCATTGACCGCGGACCTTGCCACTAACACTCCATATCTGATGGAACTCTTCGGAAATAACCCCGAAGTGTTTGTGTAAAATTTCCATATCCTCATTCAGGGAACCTGCATTTTTTATTATGGAAGACGTTGGAGTAGGGGTAGAAATATTATCTACCCCAGTTGTTTTAATTTGTTCAATTCCTACCGTTTCTCCTTCGGCTTTTCCATTTGAGTGGTTGTGATGGTTCGGTGGTGAATGACCGACCCACCACCACGGGCTTGAGGGCAAGTTGTCCAATTGGAACACAACAGGATTTTGCAGATGTTTTTCATCGTCTGCAATTCGGATATCAGGCACATCGGTATAATGAAATCGGGTACTGAGACTGTCCTGCAGTCTACAGAGACCCATGTTGCCACATTCCAAGATATATAGGGTGAGTCGGCGCCTGGCTTCCCTCAACACGGACAATTTGCGATTACAACGGACACATTCTAATGATGAACACATATCGGCTTGTTTTTTTTTCTTTACCTTTTCACTTCTTTTATGTAAGAGTTGGAAGACAATGTAGGTGACCGCTGTCAGTGCCATCAATACAAGCCCAGCTCCCGTCAATTCGATTAGGAACTCCATAACCCTCTTGTTGTTAAGGTTGTAATAATCCATAAATAACTTCAACATCTTGTACAATACAATTACAACTTCTTGCAAAAAAGCATTTGTCTTAAAATTTAAGAAAAGAAAAGCTTAAACAGCTGTGATGCACCGGAATATTTTCTTGAAGAATAAAAAGGAGGAAGAGAGAGAGAGAGAGAGGAAACATCTTCCTCCCATTGGGATTGGAAAGGACTTTTCATTGATCGGAAATTGTTTTCAATATCAGCTGTCGACCTATCATCGGAACTGTAGTGAAGTTGTATTCTTATTGCTACTTGCCATCCTGACTACTATACTGCAACAAGCTCGGCTTTCATCTCCCAGTTTTGGCCTTTCTTTGTTAGCAAACGGTTCGCAAGTGATTAAACAAGCGTAAACTGTTCTGTTAAGTGGGTTGCAATGCATTCCTTCTCCCACCATTCGGCTTTGTGATAAAAGAATCAATAATAAAGAAAGAATAACAATTTCTTCTTCGTGTTGTGGGGCTGACGATGTGGTCGTTTCTTTCTTTTCCTGTCTTACAGAGTCAGCAGCTCCGCACATTCGACATTATTGATTGTTTCAAAATAATCAAACAAACAACAAAATAATCGATAGAGGCAAACTTTTATCGATTAAAAATATAAAAAACTTTTTTGGTATAATTAACCTGAAAAGATTGATCGATAAAATACATATTAATGCTGTAAGACATCTTCACGAACACTTCATCACTTCGCTCGGTTGCTATTGGTAACAAACAAACTTTTAAAAACATAAATAAAATATTATTGATAATTACATTTTTAGAAGTTCAATTGTGATTTGTATTTTCAAAGTAAAGTATATGCATTGATAAATATGCTGGAGCGGATCCAGGATTCCGAAGGGGGGGTCCAATTATCCTTTAACTTCATCTGTATAATTAAACGGATGGGTATAAAAATAGTTTGTGAGGTTAATTAGTGATTACTTGTGATTATATGTTATTTTTTTTTAATTATAAAACTTCCTTTCTAGATTAAAACGAATTGAATTATGTTTTTAGTCCGAGCAAAACGGGGGGGGGGGGGGTCCGGACCCATTGAATACCCACAACCCACGTCAATGTGAAGTTCGATCGGTGCTTTCTCCATTCTTTATCGTTTAAAAAAAAAAGCAGTTTACTGGATTGAGCTTACTAAATATTTCGGTTTCTATTTTCAATGTTTCAGTGTCTATGAAAAAATGGCACCGATCTTTGTTGGTAGTGGTAGTCACTCGAAAGAGACCGTCAGGTGACCAACGTCTTTTGGCAGCATGTCGTGTTGTGTGACCAATATAAAAAGTGAGAAAATGGATGATCAATTAATATTGAATAAAGTTACTTCTCCTCTTGCCTTTTTCTGGATCGCTAAAAATTCCGAATTTTCAAAAAATAAACGATCGTGAACACTACCGGTCACAAACTAAGCGACTGATTTAGCACAAACTTACACTGTAAATTGGCAGAAGTACGTGCTCTGTGATTGCTTTAGTTGTTATTTATTTGAATAATCATTGCTGCCCCAGATCCTTACCTTCCTATATTGACATACATAGGAGCTTTTTTAAATGAAGCTCTACAACCACATCTACATGAACACACAGACACACACTGACATACACATCACACAAACATACACATATACACTGATATAAAGCACACATAAACACACGTACACATAGCTATACTGATATAAAATACACAAGCACATCCACATAAATATAGAAATACTCAAATACAGCACACACACATACACTCATATACTTATATACAGCACACACATACATTCACGTACAGCACACATATACATACACACATACAGTACACACTCAGATATATTTACTTGCCTTCAGCAAATGCTCACTTACGGACAGACAGACAGACAGACAGACAGACAGACACACACACACACGCACGCACATGCACACACACACACACATACATATATGCATACATACATCAATGAACTTGCCGGCACACACACATACACTTTACTTTCCTCCGCCAATGCATTATTTTCACGTTTCTGTTTATGTCTACAAGAAGAAAGGAAAAACAATCCAATAAACAAAAAAAGTAATTTGAATTTCTCATTACAAGATATATAATTTTTTTTCAAACCAAAATTACTGCAGAACCTTGTGGGTAAGTTTTGAGGTTGTATGGTTAATATATATCGCAGAGCAAATAAATGTAACTATTAGATTAGAAAAAAAAATTGATTTCAACATAATCTTGAACAGTGCGGTTTTGAAGAGAACGGAAAATCTTGGAACGAATTGACCGCATTAATCCAAGGAATACCTCTAGCTGTAAAATTATAAGATTTGCTACTAACCCCCCTCCTCATTACAAGAAAATCAGTGAATAAAAGCCGTAAAAAAACATGAAAATAAACAATGGAAACACCTTCGTCAGCGAAAAAATGAACTTTTTCTTTTTTCTTCCCAGGCGTTAACAGAGAAAGAAAGAATGCAACAAGTCATCTTTTTATTCTTCCAGAAACTGAAACACGTTTTTGTGACACTTACAACTGTTACATTTACTACCTAAAGCTTGTGTCTGTATTAGTATGTTTACACAGTAATTTGTAAAGTTAACGCAAGATATTGTTAAATGAAATTCTTGTATTCTTTTTGGGTAAAAAACGAAGTTGACACCACATCATCATCATCACCATCAACATCATCATCATCATCATCAGCAGCAGCAGCAGCAGCAGTAGTAGTAGTCTTAGTTACAATAACAGCGGACACACACACACACACAGCACAGCGTTGCACAGCGAAGCATTTTGTGTTCGTGTGTTCGCAATACTCCCTTCCCCTCTTTCTGTTTGTTGTCTCAAACAGCTCGCTAATTATCTCAAGGATTTTCTGGTCAGTTGGGTGTTTAGAATGGTTACCATTAGATAACAACAGGTTTGTTCAATCACTTTATATAAACGGCACATAACCAACGTCTTTTGGCAACATGTCGTGTTGGCAGTAATCAGTTGAAAAATAGAATTAGGGGTGATCAATGAACAAGTTACTTCTGTCGCCTTTTGTTAGATCACTAAAAAGTCTGATTTCTAAAAAAACAAAAAACAAATGTGAATACTGCCAGACACAAACTGAGGGGCCAATCTTGCATAAACTTACATTGTAAATTGATGGGGGGAGGGAGATTCAAAAAGAAAAGTTTTCTCTAGACATAAAAAGTAAATGTATAAATTTTCAAGCCTCTTGCTCCATTGGCGCAGAGTGTACACTTGACACATGCATATATAGACAGACTGACATGGAAGGTTTTTACGAGTCCTTAACCTGACTCCATTAAATTATAAATACATAAAAATACTATTCATCCCCCAAAAGATTAAATTTAAAAGTTAAAATTACAAGTGATAAGAATTTTGCTAAAATTGTTGAACACCGATACTTCTAAAATGCAGCCACAAAAATAGAATTAAAACGTAATCAAACAAAAGCATACCTGTAAAGACAATGAGGAGAACCCAAATCGGGTGAATAGGTTTGTAATCGCATTGTAATATTTCCAAAAAAATACATCGGACAGGTCTGGTTAATCATACAATAGAAACTGGTATGTAATCAATGCCTTTTGGCAGTATGCCGTGTGTGTGGGTGGGTGTTAATTTAAAAATTAGAAAAAGGTGTGATCAATGAACTAATTACTTTTTTTGCCTTTTGTTGAGTAGTAATCACTGAAAATATCAACCTTGCAGGACAGAAACTGAGAGATAAATTTAGCACAAAATTACATCGTAAATTGGATTGGAAATCAATCTAATACTAATTGTCAAAGAACAAACCAGGAAAATGTTTAATCTTGACATATTAATGCGTATATGTATAAAGGTTCAACCCTGAAGTGCCATTGGTGTGGCCTGTACACACGGTTGGTGGATAGCCAGCCAACCAGACTCATTCGAAAACCCGATGAATGTTGATAGTGTTAATAACAGAAAGGGTCGATAGTTTATAATATCTATCCAAAGAAAGAGAAAGAAACGTTACTGGAAAAGTAACCGTTCGAGCTACAATTAACTTATGAGTAGACATTCATAGAAATAGCGTAGACATGATAACCAAGGCTTACACGTCATGGTTATGATTGGGGGTCGGTTATTTTCTATCATTTTTCAAGTAATTAAGAAATTCTATATAAGATCTTAGTACTGTACAACGACTGAGTACAAATTTATCAAGTATTACTAAAAACAAACCAACCACAACCCTTAGAAGTCATATTTCCACAAACAAATTAAATTCGTGTGCGCAATTCAATCTGCATCGCGTTTAATAGCAGCTTCAAACAGCGATCTACTTTTTGAAAAATTGCACTATATTATAAATTCCGTCAAAATACATATGTAGTTCTAGCCATTGAAAAATATTTAAAAAAACAAAAAACAAAAACATTTTCAATATACTGTTTCTATTTCTCTATTCTCGTAGCACAGGTGGGGGGGGGCACTTGGTATGATTATTTAAAAAATACGTGGTCAAAATTCAGTTCAATTCCGTTTTCGAAAAAAAGAGGAAACATATTAATTAACAATATAAAATGATCTTAATGATAGGTTTAATTCAGCAGTCACTTGATACTGTTTTGTTAATTAAAATGATAAATTCTTTCTTCTCTTTCTTTCTTCCTTTCATAACTTCAGGTAGAGTTAATTCAAAACCAAAAGCTAACACAAAAAAATGAAACAGTCTATTTATTATCAAATTTTAAAAGCTTGCCAGAAAAAGAATCAACATTTTGAAAAATTCGCCCAAATATTTTCATAATTAAAAACTTTTAATAGTAAAAAAAAAAAGTATAACCTTCAGTTATCCCAACCTTGTTGCCATTGACAACCATAAAGCGTCATTCTTATTTACCTGACTTTCCGATTTATGGCAGAGACAAATTGCGATCAACATTTTCTCTTTTATTGCTCAGATATATCGAGCAATGGATAAGTAACGCTTTTAGATATTTTATACTTTATTATTTATTATCCTTAACACCGACTTTATTTTATTTCAATTCAACCTCCGGTAAAGAAACGAAATGGACGACTTGCGAGTTGAATGGATCAGGGATCGAGTCTATGAAGCCCTTGATATTAACAAACCTGAGGTTTTTAATGATTTTTTAGAGAGAGATGAACAGGCGGCCGAAAGCCAGTTGGCCAAGTTCTTGAATGAAACCCCTCAAGAAGGACAGACTTCGCTTATATTTTACAAGGTTATTGTGGAAGAAGAGAGAGAAGTAGAAGTCGAAGTTGGTGAGGAGTCCTGCTTTAACTTTTTTTTTTCAAACTTTTAATTTGAAATTTGTTGTTGTAAAGAGTTTGTCATGTTTTCGTGACGTAAGCAACATTCCAATTTTCATCTCATTTGCTCTTTTATACGTACCGTCATAGATGGTCCCGATTGTAAAGTTTCACACACTCTCACACTCGACGTTAAAAATGGCGCACAAATAAAATAATTGAACTAAGAAAAACAGACGTAAATTCTTAAAATATTGTCATGAATAAACTCAATTGTTTTTTTTGTGCACCATTTTCAACATCGCATGGGCGATGGTGTTAAACTTTACAATCGGGACCATCTTATCTATATTGTGCCGAGAGAGACATTTTTAAAAAATATTTAGCTAGTAATTTTTTGCACTTTCAATCCACAGAATTGTTTCAATGTATAAGAAGACTTTTATTTTCGAAGGAAATTTATCCGTTATTTTTTAAGGTTCGGAGGGGGGGGGTCCTATTTACAATGTAACTTACTATAATGTTAAACCGTTTCCGTATTTTCCGCCATTCGTACGGAAGTAGGGCTTACATGATTTATCTTCCTTGTTTTTACGTAAGCGGAATTTGACACTGGACCTTTGCAGTCAAAACAAGGGAAAATCAATTCATATTTCCTTACTAATGGCAGAAAGTGGAGGGTCCTGCTTAGCATTATATTTGCATTGTAAATAGACCCCCCCCCCCCAAAAAAAAACTTGTAAAATAAATTTTTCGAAACTGAAAAATTTCTAAAGAAACAAAAGCCTCGTGGATTGAATGCCCCCCAAATTATTTGCGAACATTTTTTTCCTACTTTAAAGAGGTGAGACTTGTCTTGATTAGCAGTGCCAAAATATTAGTCATTTTGTGTTGGTTCATGTCTTTATTGTTCTAAATATCTACTTACATTTTACATCACAATATTGTCCGCAGCCGGACCCAAGATTTTGTGCAGGACGGGTGATGTCCCAATCTTTAAAAACTCCATTTGTCTAAATTAAACATTGGATTTAATACTTTTTTTGTTTTTGAGATTTATTAATGGTTCCTTGGCATTATTTGGGTTTTTATTAATAAAATTTCTTCATCTCAACTCTTTGAACATTTTTTAATTGACTCCCTTGACCACCCTCCTGAACTCATGATTATCAAACGAATTTCCTTTTTTGGAACATCTCTCTTGG
Source organism: Thysanoteuthis rhombus (assembly GCA_963457665.1). Lineage (NCBI taxonomy): Eukaryota > Metazoa > Mollusca > Cephalopoda > Oegopsida > Thysanoteuthidae > Thysanoteuthis > Thysanoteuthis major. The sequence goes on along the minus strand of OY735238.1, from coordinate 25,883,604 downwards.
GGCTGCCTACAGTGAATCTCAATCTTGATTCAGGCCCTATCATGAAAATGATTTTTTTCCACTCAAATATCACTAGTTATCGATATATCTAATTATATAAGCATCCCTTGTTATAACATTGATGTTGAGGTCCAAGAAGAGCAACCCGCATTATAACCAAACCACAATAACTGCTGGAGGGTATGGTTGAAATTCAAGGGTGACTGATCGATAAAAGAAAGTAAACATTGTCTATTGTATACAAACTGAGAGTGATTTGAACAAATAAACAGAGGCATTTTTTATTGCTTGTTTTTTTTTTACAAATAACATCACCAAAAGAGATACAATATATTAGAAAGCATTGCCAATTTCAGTATTTACAAACAAAATATTTACATATTTACATCGAAGACTGAAGACTTTCAACCTGTATGATGCATTGTAAGTTTTGAATGGGGGAAGGGAGAATAATTTTTTTGAAAAGTTCTGTTCATTGAATATTGAAATGATTCTGTCTAATTCATTTTAATTTTTCATTGTTGGCTTGTCAGCATGTCAAATATATTTCTTAGTTGGGGTGGGATTGGAGTTGTATCACCTCTGTTATCAAATGGGCTTAGGATGTAGTAAAATATCAGACTTACTGATTCAAAGGAAAATAGGTTTTTATTTGAGGTTTTCTGGGCAAGTGGCTGATAGGCAAAAATTTTTTAATTCATTTTTTTTTCAAAGATAATTACCATACATATCTATGTGATATAGTGAAAACAAAAGTCTTGTGATCAAGTCTTGCTCATCTGTAGGTGATTGTCCATTGGTGATTGACATGTCCGTATTTATTTCAGAAATTGAAATTCCTGATATTGCGAATGAAGAAATTGGCTCTGAACCTGAAGGCGAAAGTGGTGCCAGTGACCATGAAGGACAGACCCTTCCTGTGACGAATACTAACGGACTTCCAAATGACGATGGTAACTCAAATATTCAATTTTCCTCCCATTTCCCCGAAACTCTACTACAAGACATGATGTTATTTTCATGGCTATCTATAATTATAAGGAAAAAAATATAGAAATACGTTTTCAGTGATATAGTTCATGATGAGCACCTGACTCAGTAGAAAATTTGATGAGCAAGCTCGAATAAAGCTAACTGCAGAGATAAAATCTAACCCAACCTTGCATCATGATGAACTGTGTTGTTGAAAAGTCTCTACAACTATCCCAGCAGGCTTCAGTGATTGAGGGATTTTATAATAGATGAATGTTTGACATTTTGCTCAAGGACTGTTGACTGATATTTAGAAGCTGAGATCTACTGCTTAATTTGAGAAACCGAAAACAGGATTGGTTAATCATAATTGGCTGTCAGCTACTTCCTGGCTGAAAAAAACAAAAAAAGACAAGACCTTTGATGATCTTAGAGCAAGAGTTATTTCCTAAAATTCCTCTTGACTGAATTTAATGGCTTCATTTTTAACTAACAGTAGATCAGAAATGAAATAAATGACTTCAGCTTAGCCATTATTAGAAGCTGCCAATCAAAACTGCCATCAAAGCTGTCAACATAAGTTTCTTTAGTTTTTATGTTGGTCTGACTGTCTGGCTATCTATGCATATATGAAGTAACCAGGCTGCGCTAAAGGAGCTTGAGGGCTGAAAAATTAAACATTTACTCCTTATTATGCCCTATTATATTTCTTTTGTTTTTTGAAGCCCCCCCCCATCCTCAAAAGTTTTTAGTAAGGGAGGGTCAATTCACAATGTAAGTTCATGCTAAATTGGCCTTTTAATTCATGTCCAGCAGCATTCATGCCTGTTTTTTGAAAATTCAGACTTTTTAGTAATCCAACAAAAGACGGGAGAAATAACTTTTTCATTAATTATCCCTTTGACCAATTTTTTAATTGATCACTGCCAAGACGGTATGCTGCAAAAAGATGTTAGTCATGTGAAAGTTTCTATTGAGTGACTAACCAGACCTATTTTCTGTTATTTTTCTTGTTATGTACTTTAACCTTTTCTTGTTACATACTTTAACCTTTACTGAATTTGGTAGAAGTTTACACAGTTACTTCCAAATTATTTATTGAGAATATTTAGTTGTTTTAGGGATAAAAATGAAGAAATTAACATACAATATTACCAGCAAAATTTTTCTGACATTTTGAAAACATTAGACTTTAAAGACTTTATCAAATTTGTCTGGAAAAAATCCATTTTTGATAAATAGTGGTCCGTCTGAATAGAATCTATTTGAATAACTTGATCTAGTATAGTACCAATCAGAGAGGTACTTACTTGCATATGTAAACAGACTCTCCTGTGGGGTTACTCAGTCGGCAATTGAAGTTGTATAATATGACCATTGCATTCACAATGACCGGGCATGTCCATTTTTCATATCTTGTGGAGTCTTTTTAGCAAAAGTCCCCCCTCATCCCCTACAGTCCAGATTTGGCTCCCTGTGACTTCTGGTTTTTCCCAAAGAACTTTCAGACCATAGAGGAGATTAAGGAGAGTGCAGCAAGGCAGCTGATGGCAATTTCACATGAGAACTTTGCTGACAGTTTTGAAAGGTGAAACTCACATCGAGATGTGTAAGGTACCACTTTGAGGAAGACTAAGGCACTATTTCACTATTTCATTAGGTAGGCTATCTATTTATCAATAATAAATGCCTGATGGTATACTTTTTGGACTGACCTTATTTTTCACCAGGTGTCACATTCATCTGAGGAAGGCAGTAGAATGGATAAGCTGAAACGTTGTGAATAATAGGTGATAAAATACTCTCTCTAACAATCATTGTATGATAGCAATATAAGTGAGACCATTCTATGAAAATGGAAGACATCTATGTAACTAATCTCTTAAAAAACTGTCAAACAATACTGACATCAAAACTGTACATATAGGTTTCTTCAGTTTTCAAGTTGGTCTGGCTGGCTATATATATATATATATATATATATATATATATATATATATATATATATATATATATATATTTTACAAGAATCACAAAAAACCCCAAAGAATACCTACTAAACAGAAAAAATGAAACCATAATACAGTGCAGGCTCTAAATTTCTTTTAATCAACATGAAACAATACCAATAAATCATGAAGTAAAGTAGACAATTCGTCCCCATGTCCATCATCCCAAAAACTTCCCATCACCATCTTTTACCTTCAAACATACCCAAGCACATTATAAATTAAACATCAAGATTAATTCTATCCACTAGAGCTACAAAAGGCACCAACAGGGGTAATAAAACCCAATGCTAAGACACCTAGGTCAAAATAGAAATTACTCCCAGAATACTACTAAGCATCCTTGCAGGAATGACCCCTATATGGAGTTCAAACCCCTTTGACAAAATGAATATCCCCACACCACCCACTACCACACTCACAACATTCTCACCAAATTCCCAATAAATAGACCCCCAAAAACACCTGAAGAGGCCCAGAAAGGGCTGAAACATGAGCTAGTTTGTGTAGCGAATCCACAACCTACTATTTATATATATATATATATATATATATATATATATATATATATATATATATATATATATATATATATATATATATGTATATATACACAGACACATATATATATATATATATATATATATATATACATACATATATATATATATATATATATATATATATATATATATATATATATATGTATATATATATATATGTATATGTATATATATATGTATATATATATGTATATATATATGTATATATACATATGTATATATACAAATGTATATATACATATGTATATATACATATGTATATATATATGTATATATATATATATGTATATGTATATGTGTATATGTATATATGTATATGTATATATGTATATATGTATATGTATATATATATATATATATGTATATTTACCTTTTATTATGTCTAGAAAAATGCTTTTTGTTTTTTGAAAACCCCCACCTCCCTAAAATAGGTTTTTAGTGGAGGAATTCAATTTACAAAGTAAGTTTATGTTAGATTGGTTGCTTTGTTTGTGCTAAACAGCATTCCCACTTGTTTTTTTCTAAATTCATCCTTTTTTTTCTAAATAATCACTACCCAACAAAAGACGAGAGAAATGACTTTATAATTGATCATCCCCAACAGGGTTTGCTCCCATAAGACATTGTCATGAAATGGTTTCTATTGATTGACTAACCAGACCTGTATTTTTAATCTATTATTAATCATGTCTAGTTTTTATGCTCATTTTTATTTTAAGTTGCTTTTTATCCCAACTTGAACTCAGACTGTCATTCTATGGCTACAAGTAAATAGAGTAATCCCCTGTAGAGAATCAACTCTATTTCCAATCACTCTTGTAGCCATAAAAATCAGGATAAAAAGAAACTAAAGATTAAGATAAACCTAAAAACTAGTCATGCTTAATTATAAAAATATTGAGTTCCATTACTTCATCTGATGATAAGAATAAATTAAAGATAACAAATTTTTTGTTCTCCATTCTAAATAGGTCCAAAAGGTGAGAAAAAAGAGAAAGAATCTGGATCCATTGATGGAGATGAAATTGTTGGAGAAGAATCTGTTGAAGAAATGAAGCCACAAACAGTAAGTGAAAAATGTCTCATTTTCAGTGACATTGTTGGAATGAGTGAGAACAATATTCTTTTACTTTAGGGTTGGAGTGGGTGGCAGGGGGAGGCACAGCATTCTTTCACTATCTGTTTACTACTAAAATTCCCTATTTGAACATTTCATTTAATTTTATGAGAAAAATTAACCAGTTTATGTCCAAATACTCATCCCACACAAGTTGGGATATGGGTTAATCTATCAGTACTGGTATTGAACCTCTGCCCCAACACTCATTTGATTCCCAAATTTAATGCTATTCCAATGCCTGTGTTGGGTAAATCTTGGAGATGAAGCTTGCATTATCTCTCCCTCTGGACAAATCTGTCAACCCTGCTTCAGTCTTCACAGGTGATGAATTTTTTTCTTGCAATGCTAAAAAAAAAAACAAACTTAACTCAAAACGTTAATTTGAAAAAGATTTAAAATTATGCTTCCTTCTTATCTAATTTGTATAATTCAGTTATTGGTAGAGATCTGGTTCCTCTTGTCTGGCTTTTATGCAAATGTTATGTGGCCAAAACAAGGAATGATTTATGACACATCTTACTATAATTCACCAAATGCCCATCCATCTGTCTATATGTGACAGTGTAACTCAGGAACCACACTATATATTCCCATGAAATTTTCTGTGTATGTTAATGAGACCCCTAGTTAAGTAGTTAGTTTTCACCTCTTCCCAATCACAAGTCTGCATTTGCACTCGCTCTGATATCTATCAATATATTACTAAAAGTCATATTTTGTTTATCTGTAAGTGACATCTGAGTTGCCCCACTAGTACATGTAACCAGAGGTATTGAATTGAAATATTGAAATACTAACCAAAAAAACAGTTTTAGGCCTTTTGCAGCTCCTTGTGGAAAACCAACCCATAGGACTAGTTTTAAAAATTCAAACTGTTTCTAGTGTTATATTATTTGACAGCAATGACTCATTAGATAAAAGAAACCACCTGAAGATAGATGGAGGACCAGCCAACAAGATTTAGTAAAGATGTGGACGCTAGTTGGAAAAAACTTCTTCGAAGCATGACTTTCATTTAGATAAAGAACAAAAAAGAATTGGACAGTACTTTTGACTCATGCAAAGAAAAATAAAATATTGCCATCTCTGCCTAAAAATGAATCATTGTAGCCTAGTTACTACATTGTTGTCACATTACCCCCATTCTATGTGTTTATCTCTGTCACTCTAGATTTTACTAACCCACCAAACCTAACTTGATTCTCCAGACAATGATACAAAATTACATAGAGCAATACATCAACTCAGCAAGATTAACTGTGCCATCAAATGACTGACTGGCATCGTCAGTTTCATTCAGAAATGTGTGTTACAGAGCTCATAGAACAAGAATGTTATAAGTTGTAATTTTTATTTTTGTGAAATTAAAGATCAAACCATACACTCTCTTTCTCTCTCTCTTTCTCTCTCATTCCAACCAAGATTTTCCACAAATACCTATTATGTCATGATGTTATGTCATGTTTGTGTCAAAAAGATGTGTCCATTTACCAAATGATTATTATTATAAATCAAGCATTCCTCTAAAAAAAAAGGAAAAATGTTGAATTTCAAAAAAATGTAAAAAACTTTTTAAAAGATGACTACTGAAATACACTTGTAAACTTATAAGGCTCTATGCCAAAAAAATGTGACCCGTTGTGCTAACACAGATTGACAGATGAGTTAAAAGGGAGAATATCTCATCACCATGTCTTGTTGTTTAATCAGGTCTGTGATTGTGGCTATATTGATTCAATACATTTGTTCATCCCTCTGCATATATAATGTGTAACACTTTTTACAGAACTTCAAAATATAGGATGTTCCAAAAAAAACCCATCTCTTCTGTGAAATAATTGGAATCTAAAAAAAAAGTTCAAAACACAAATACTGAAACAAAATACATGTCTTATTAAATAATATATGTCCTTGAACTGCCTATCTCAAATTGAATGACTACCCAACCATCCATTAACTGTTCGTTCCTGTACATCTACACTGTATCATTCAATATTTTTGATATTGACAATTGTTTTCTTTTCCTAATTGCAGAAGATCATTATCCAGAAAGTGGAATGTGTATATGTATTTATGCACTACGAGTATCTACCTCCTAAATATGCTGCCTACAATTGTATATACTTTCTCCGCACACAACCAGGAGTCGTGCCCATGCCTATGAATTATGATGAAATGGAAATTCTACCCGAGCATTTTGAATATGGCTTGCTCAATGGACATACGCTTGTTATGCTGGATCAAATCATCAATAATGTGAGTCTAGTTTAGTTATCAACTTTGGTTTGTCAATAAATCAGTCACACAAATTTGGATTTTATGCATCAAGTTCAAGAAAAAACAGTATTAGGGCAATATTGGGGTCCAGAGTATAAAATGTACAAAGGACTAAAAGTTATCCCCCTTGCAAGATAATTGTTTTGATTTTGAGACTCTAGGCATGGATGAAGAAATCCCTTTCAAAACACAATGATTTTATTGAAAAATTACATTCACATTTGTTTTTTGAAAATTTGGACTTTTTTAGTGATCACATCTCAATGAAAGGCAAGAGAAGTAACTAATTCATTAATCTCTCATTTTTCCAATTTTTAATACCTTAATTATGGTCACATAATGGTTTCTATTGAGTGACTTACCAGATCTGTAGCTTAAATAGAACAGTAATTTCAAGTTGAATAACTGATTTTATATCAGAAACTTTGGGTTGTCTGGACCAATGTCATATTTTTATGGACTAATTAGTTAGGGTCAAACTCACTAACAATTGCTTGTGCTGCTTATTTACTTAGCATTGTTTTATGTGTTGATATTAACTCTTAAATTCATAAACCACTTGGAACCACTTGTAATTGAATTCAATGAATTGCAAAAAAATAGCAAAACTCCTCTGATTTGAATAAAAATTTTCTTTAGAAATTCCCCAAAGTGTCAAAGGATAATTTTTAGCAGAACTTATTTTACTTGGAAGTGACATTCTATTTCCCTTGTATGAATTTAAAAGTTAAGATAGATTGATCAAGTATAAAAACATCTATTGACATATCAAATATATAGACTGCACTGATTTTACACTGGTTTGATTTACTCTGATTGACAGTATCGGCGGGTTCAAAATTTACCCAAATTTTCTCTTCAAAAAAAAAAAATTGTGAACTTGGTTTTGGTTCATGTTTTAATGGCTTGTAGCACCACCAGTAAAAATTCAGCCGATTTTAACAAAGTTAAGGCTATAAGAGTCACACTGAATGCTGCAGTGTTGAGATATCTGGTAGACTGCACTGATTTTTGCATAGAATTAGAGCCACCTGTATTGCTTATAATTTTATTGCATTATCATATATTACCTGATACTGAAAATATTACATGTTAACACTGTAACAAGCTTGATCTCAGAATCCGCATACTTAGACAGATGATTATCTTTGTCTCTATTTTCTACTTACCAGGTGTACCTACCTCGTTTATCCTTTTCAACGAGCTTACAGATTAGCACAGAATCCCAGAGAGATGAACGTCGGGCATCAAATGAAGAAGAAGAACACACTGAAATAGATGCTGTTGCTCTAGGAATCATGAAAGATGAATTTCTAGTGGCTGTGAAGAAGTTTACTGCCAGCATTGCACGCACCATTCATCAGATAGAAGGCGAGGTTCGGCTTGAGATGAGTGAGAGCTTTGAAAACTTCAACCTTAGCTCTGAACCAAACACACTTCTCAAGGACAAAGAATTCATTGAGCTGTTAACCATAACCTGTGGGGAATGGATGGTTAAAGTTAAAGAGGCATTGAATAACCAGTTAAAGAAAGAACCCCAGGGGAAGGGCCCGCTAGCTGAGATTGATTTCTGGAGAGAGAAAAATGCTGCTTTGAGTGCATTAGTTGAACAACTTCACCTACCCCAGGTGAAGCAATTGTTGGATATGTACCAAAAGATAGAAAACACACATGAGGACATGTTAGCTGACCTGCACAAGTTTCATGTAGAGGCTAAAGATAATGTTCGATTTCTCTCAACTCTTGAGAGGCATTTCAAGAACATTGCCCATGGGGCTTCATTCCGAATAGTTTCAGATACGATTCCATCGATGATGAATGCCCTACGAATGGTTTGGATTATTTCACGTCACTACAACAAAGATGAAAGAATGGTGCCGCTAATGGAGAGAATTGCATGGGAACTTGCTGAGAGAGTTGTACGAATTGTCAACATACGCAAACTGTTCGAGTAAGTCTTTGACTTAGATGGTTTTGCAAACTGGGCCAACCCTAGGCACCCTGGGCTTCAATTACTAGGGGATGCCTCTCATGTTTCTCAGACAATAGGACTTTCCAAATACAAATGGAAGTTCAGCTTGCCTGATTTGTTAAGAACCCTTTCAGCTAAATTCAGTTTGTTAAATATTGAAAAATACCAAATTTGATTTCCACTGCCAGAGCCGAACATATAGCTGAATATTATTAGGTATTTTGGGAAATTATGATTTTATTATACCACACATTAGATATGATACAATATGATATATGCTCTATATTTCTTTAGTCTACCTATATATATATTGTAAGATTGTTCATTGCTTTAGAGATATGTTTTTTTCCGAATATGATAGTTTGCAAGTTTAAGCCTTCTTTCTGACTTGAAATGAAAGATAAACAGTTATGCATCTTTTCATTTTGGCCGTATTTCCTGAACAACCTCGTATATACGTAACTTTATGCATGTGTGTGTGTGTGTGTGTGTTTATCCATGTATAAAACTACAAAAATTAATCAACATTTTAATTATTTAGGAAAAAGAATTATTCTATTTTACTTATATTGATCTGTTTATTCTATCATTTTAAGTATTTGTTGTCTTCAAAACAGATTGGGCCGAGAAGATGTCAAGAAGATAACAATGGATGCAAAGAATATGCTCAACATTTGGAAAGAATCTTATTTTGACGTACGAGCAAAGATTGAAGCATCTGGTCGTGATCAACGTTGGGAGTTTGATCGAAAGAAGCTATTTGAGCGTACGGACTATATGGCAACAATATGTCAAGATCTTTTTGATATTGCCCAGGTATGTGACTTCGTTCGGATAAATCAATCGTCCATTTGCAATGAAAAGACTTGATTTATTCATGGTATAATGGCAAGAACCATAGATATACCATAGTACATCTTCACAATTTAGATAGAGACAACAATGCAATTCATGCATTTTCTTCAAAAAAATGAGATTTATATTTTCATATCATAGATTATCTATTTACAGATTTCATTTATTCATGCTTCATACGTTTCTTCTCCATTTGCACCTTTTCTTCTTTGCTTGATATTTTTCTTCTTTGCTTGACTTATATTTTAATTCTTTTCACAATCCTGTAGCTGTGAAAAAAAAAAGTTACTGTTGTTTAACTGCTAGCGTTTGAAGTTTCTTCTGTTAACTTCATTGTTCATTGATTTCACATTTTGTAATTAAATAAATACTGAATGCTGAAGCAGTTGCAAAAATATTAAAAGAAAATGCCATTGGATTTAGAATAAATACTTGATATAAATGTATCTGACAGCAAAGTGTACCTGAAAAATAGCAAATATTGGAAAAGAAGCTGAGAACCATGCAACGTGCACATGAAAGAATAATGCTGGGCCTCACATGGAGATACCACAAAACAGCACAACACATCCGGGAAAAGACAAGAGTTAGAGACATCATAGAATCCATAAAAAATCTCAAATGGCGGTGGGCTGGCCATGTTGCAAGAATGGCTGACAATCAATGGACATCACGACTCACAACATGGATTCCCCGAGACCATATGCGCAACCGAGGCCGGCAAAATATTAGATGGAGAGATGAACTAGACAAGTTCAGGAAGTACTGGCTCCGTGACGCCCATGATAGAGAAGTGTGGCAAATCCTGGGGAAGGTCTATATCCAACGACGGACGCTAAAAGACTGATGATGATGATGATGATGATGAGAATAGAAAATAAGAAGCATTAGAGTTTTAGATATTTCTTTTAAATCTTTTGAAAGGTAGGTCTCAGTTGAACAAGGGGTGTTTCCAATTGAAAATATCTCAAGTTGGAAATGGATCTTAAAAGATTCAGTATGCCCTTTTAGATGCAAGAGAAAGTCAAAAGTAGAAAATTTAAGGATTCCCAAACTCTCAACCAAAAACACATTAAACTGATTTTTTTTATTAAGTTTGGATTAACATTTTAAGACCATTTAAACTAAATCTATTTTTCATGTTTATTTTCATAATTGTTTAATAGTTTTATTTCTTCTACCAATATTCAAATTTTCCTGACAGAAATTAAGAAAGAAGCCATCATAGAATCTTGGTGAAATGGCAACTTATAATTATGTGAAAGAAGTTTCACACCTGTAGTTTATGTATTGGCTTTTTAAGACATTACTTCTAGAAGACTCTACTGACATTACAGGTTTTGGATGAATTCTATAACATCTTTGGTTCTGAGCTGAAAGCGGTCACAGGAGATGCTCAAAAGATTGAGAATGTTATACTCCAAGTGGATCACTTAGTAAAACCCTTAAGTGTGGTAAGTATTTCAGCCTTTTCTGTTAATCCCATTTAAACTTGTTTATATTCTTACCAGTGTCTGGAGGTAGTACTATTTTTTATTTATTTTTTCACTAGTATTAAGAAATTCAGACAACCTAGAATCATTATTGTTTGTTATTTCCTGATACAGCTGAATTTATGATGAAATAATATCTTATAATGAATTTTTAAAAAATCCAATTGAAGCTCAATGTTTGCATTTTACATGATGCTGTTTAATAATTCTTTTGCCGTTTAATTCAACTTATCACAAATTATTGATCTGTAAATTCATAAGATTTTCATGCATGTATTTTTTATCAACTTAATTTATAAAAGTTATTACGATTGGGTTATCTATCGTCACAAAATATTTCAAAAAAAGATATTGAAGATAATTCATGAAAAATTATAAATGGATATAGATAATTAAATATTGTGAATTATTTTGATTTCAAAATGACCACACATGGTCAGTCATACCTCATTTCAAAGTTTCTCCAAGGATTACAGTTTTTCAATATCTCTTGGTAGTGGCTGGTCTCACCTTTGTTCTCTTTGCCACAACTGCATGAAAATTTGTACATGCATTTCTTGGTCAGGTTTTTGATTGGACAAGAAAATTAGTCTGAATGAACCAATATACAATGATTACAATCCCTCATCTAGAAAAATTCAGACAAAATATACATTCTGACTGTTCTTGAGTTTGTCCTTTTTCATGACAATCCATTTAATGATACCCACTTGAGAACTCATCATTACTCTTAATTTTTGTCAATGAAAACATTGAAATATGATCTGTACATATTTAGGACCTACTTTTATACTTAGATGTATAAAATGCATTGCTTTTCAATCTATCCCTAAGATGGAAATTAACAAATAATTTTTCCATAAAATATCATCAGTAAATCTTTTGCTTGAACTTTTTTTAACAATTTCAGATCAGTTTTGATCCATTCTCACTTGACAACAAGTTTTCTTGGAAAATGGTGATAGATAACTTTAATCGAGAAGTGGATACAATTGAGAAGGAAGCAAAGGGTTTTATTGATAAATCCTTCAAGAATCTGCGATCAGCTGAAGCTGCATTTGACCTGTTGCTCAATTTTCAACACATTCGATCAAGGGAAGCCATCAATAAGCAGATGATGATGAAGTTTTCGGAGATTTTAGAACAGTACATGGTTGAGGTGAGATCGTCTTGACTCTGCATGTTTTACTTTTTCATGGTATGGCTAGGGATGTAGTTGAACGAGGGGAGATTTTAAATCCCCCAATCGACCCCAAATGAAAGAAGAATCCCCCAAATTTTATGAATAGTAGTTCACCTATGGCATTTCTATTAATATTATACAATAAAAAATCTCACTAAATGTTATAGGATGCCTTATAGGAGTCCATCCACCCTGTGCCCCCAAATCTCCAGCTATGTCCCAGGGTATAGCTTTGTTTGAGGGCTTAAGGTAGAAGCCGGTTTTAATTTGTACAGTCACCTCATTCATTTCTTTAAAAAATGGATTTTTTAAAAATGTGTTGTTTTTAATTGAGTGCAGTGGTTCTCACACTTCATTGTATGACGGCACGCTAAAAAATATACTTGACTTAAGCACCAATTGTATAAATGATCTGAATTAGACAAAATAATTTCAGTAGTCAATAAACAAAAGGGATATATATATATGTACTCATCACTCCTTTTTCCTTTCATCTGCTGCTAAAAAGATTGAAATCTTGAAAAGTTTACCGATAAAAGGACCAGATTGGTAGTATGTGGTGGAAGCGGACAGACACAATACCCATACTGGATATGTTCAAGTCTTCAATCAGTTTTTCTTTGGCCTATTGCTGACCCTTCCAAAAAATGTTATTGAAATTCATTGAGAACTTTTGGCAATATTATGTGGTTTAAAAATATAGCTACAACGTAGGGGAGGTAATTGTGTATGGATCCAACCCAGAATTTAACTAATTCTTCTGTGGCCTATTGTCTACATCCCCACAAAATATCTGTGAAATTCATTCAGAGCTTTTGGAGATATCATGTGGACAGTAATGAGCATATACATAAATCTATGGAAATAAACCTGGGAAAATATCTCTAAAAAACAAAAAAATCCTAATATTTTGTTGTATCTCTATTACTATTATTCACTTGAAAGATCTGATCTGTTGCTCTTTGAATTCATCAGACTCCTCATTTCAAGCTGTTAAGATGGCAGATTTGAGTTCCTGCACCAGATTTAATTGCTCTCAATCTTTAAAAACCTTCTTTGCCAATCATCCCCAGACATTTTCACTGATACTGAGATTTGGGCTGTTGACCAGCCAGACCGAAATGTTTTTACTTTGCTATTGAAAAAATTGTTGCACGACTCTTCCAGCATGAATAGGAGGAGCATTATCCTGTTAGCCGCTGATCAGAAGACCTTCAATTATTAAATTTGAATTTTTTAGCGTATCCATGTATTCTAATGCAGTGTCATCTTCACACCATATCCTACAGCACCCAAACCATGAGTCTATTGTCTCCTCTTGCATGATTCAAAAAGGTTTCCTTTAGTAATTGTGGGTCATGCCAGAAATACTGGAGGTCACTTGGCCATCAAGGTTGAATTTCTTCTTGTCCATGATGTGGATCCTCCACTATTTCTCATTTCACTTTTGATGAAGTCTTGCAAATTCCAGTCTGCATTGTTTAAAGATCATTCCCAAAACTGGATGCTGCAATTTTTATCTGTATCTGAATCCTGACTTTTTAATTGTTTGTCTGATGGTCTCTTTGTGAACTTGAGCCCCTGTTACTGCCTTCAGACAAACCATGGACTGATTGTGCTGCAGCACTTGGATAACTGCCATCTCATCACAATCGTATATCTTCTGTCTCATACCCATGTCCTTAACTTTATAACTCTCTTGATCAAGCAAAAAAATTTTCAACAACTATCTGACTTTGATTGATTCATTCAGTAATTGCACATGACATCAAGGTTACATAATCTTACCTCATTCAAAATTGAGCAGCTTCAGTTTAGTCCTCATACTGCATAGACTTGGCATTGTTTTTGAAAACAGAAACTTATAGATTGAACTTTGTGCCCGTTATATCATGTAAATTGTGAATGAGTTTAAAGTTTAGTGCCATTAAAACTTTCAATGATTAAAATGCCGTTGGAATTACTCAAATGATAACCACTGCTCAACTCCTCACAATCAGACAGTGTCTTTAAATGACAAACCTAGAAAGTCACAAACAGGAATTAATTTAGTTCTGACAAATAATGAAAGTATTCAAAATTTTCACTTGAGTTTAAAATTTTGTGGTACACTGTGTACATGTTACAGTCAGATTGTGGAAGTTGTGATGTTTTGTCAAATCAAGATGGAAGAAAAGCAGAAAATATTTGATATTTGCAAAGTTTCATTTAATCTAGTTTGATACAAGGCCAAACTAGTGGGGCAACCAGTGAGGATCAAACTCATTACAGTAGTAATGGTCAGCGTAACAAGCTTGTTAACCATTACCATGCTGATTGTGAGATTAGGAATTCTCAAAATCACTTGGGATTTCACGAAATAGTTAGTCACACAAACCTTACTGTACCATCAGTTGCTGCAACCATCATCAGTCCTCTGCTGGACAAAGGCCTTTCACAGTTTCTTCAATCTTGACCGTGATTGTGTTCTTTCTAACAATGCTCTTTCCATAGCTCTTTGTTTTATTCTTGGTTTGTTTTCAAGTGATTTCATTGTGACATAAATACTGATGTATGTTTAAGAAGAAGAATCATTTATATTTGTATAACATAAAGAGTATATTTATACAATGGTGTTACGTTCAATTCTCTCTTCTTTTCTTTCAGGTTATGTTTGTTGAGGAAGAATTCTTAAGAAACAAGGATAATCCTGTCATCTACAAGTACATGCCTCCAAATGCTGGTCGCATTTACTGGGAACGGGCCTTATTCAATAAAATTAAGAGGACCATTATTCGATTTCAATCTGTTGAAGAATTGATGCTGAGTGAAGATGGCCAAAAGGTAAGATTTAGAAAAAGATTCAGGTAATCTTTGGTTTAATGAGCTGATATTTCGATTGGCTATAAAATGGCTATTTCCAGTAAATTTTGTCATAATTTTTTTTCTGGTAGCAATTGTTTGTTTCAGAGATATAGCTTCTATGAATTATCACATTCTAAATTTTCTAAATTTCAATTCTTTTAATAGATCTAAATTTTAGGGTGAGGGTTTGAGTTGGGATTGTTTAAGAAAGTGAAAGAAGATTTTAAGATTTGAATAATCAAAAGATTTTTCGGGTGAAGGTTTAGAGTGAGTCTAATATCAAGATAGTATATAGCTAATTTCGTAGCCAAAGTTGACTGGAAATAGCCATATTACGAATTTGGGCTCGTCAAACCAAGGATTACCAAAATTTATTTGGGGAAATAGGATTATGTTGGGATAACTTGATATTTTTTCATATGTGTACATCTGTAACAGGTATATAAATGTAAGCAACTACTTCTATAATGAACTGTGAGATCTTACTGATTTTCTGTCCATAACCATGAACTCTTTCGATTCAAGGTAACTAGTTTACAGATAGAAATGAAAGTTTTTTAGTTTTATTTCTAAAAAAGAAAAATCATCAAATAGAATTTAGATGCATGAAGTCCCTGTTTTTTGCTTTTTCAAATCAAGGCAAAAAATGAAAATAGCATTCAGCTTTTGTTTTGCTTTGAAACATTATAGAGACAGAATGCACCTCCTTCCTCACTCTTCTCTTGTATCTCCTATCACCATGACCCACTGTCATAACCATTTTAGGGGTTTTAGGGATTCTCAAAAATTTCTCCTGTATGAATAAATGGTAATTGCTTCTTCACTTTATGTCAAATTGGCTTTCAAGAGACTTCTATATAAATGCTCCTTGAAATAGTTGAGGATACCTGTATACCAAGATGAAAACATGAAGTAAACGATCTGATCGTTGACGGAATAGTCATTCAATAGAAAAGGGTTTCTCAACCTTTATTTCCCTATGGCACCCCTTTGATTATTTTTGAAAGCAATTGTTCCTCCACCTAAAATTCCTAGTGAAACTAAAATGATGTTTTGTAGATATTGTTAATCTAATGTGACTCTTGTGATTGATGTTTTGCAGCAAGACTTTCAAAGTTTCATTTGATATTTGTGGATTTTAGTCTTGTTGTATGTTCAAGTCATCCGAATGACAAACCACTTTGATTGGCTTAAGAAGACAATGAAAAAGCCTTTGTTTCAATAGAACATGTGTCAATTTTCACTCAACATGAGAACAAGGTATAAATGAGAATTATATAAAAGTAGTTGATAATACATGCAAAAATGGTACTGCAATAATTAGACTTCATAAAGATATAAACAAGATAAAGATGAGAAAAGAGTGAGAAAAGAGGATATAATATCACCCAAACTATTCACAGCCTTGAAAGCACCTTACAGAAGATAAATTGGAGAAATATGGGAGTGAATATAGATAGAGAATATTTGAACAATTCAAGATAATATGATGATTCTGCATTAATAGCAGAAACTGTGAATGATCTACAAAACATGTCAAGTGATCTAAATAGAGAAAGCCAGAGTTAAGGATGAACAGAACAAAGATAAAAGAAATGTTCAATAATAAAGTTCCAAAAAAGACCATAAGAATAGAGGGTTAAAGATACAATTATCTAGGTCAGGTGATTAAGCCAGAGAAAGACCATAGAAATGAAGCAAGACAGTGCATGATGATTGACTGGAAAGTATTTGGTATGAATAGAGATGAACTGAATAGTAAATTGCCCATATGCTTAAAGTGCAAGGTATACAAATCTATGCATAATACCAGCAATGATGTAAGGGTGCAAAACCTGGAAACTCTTGAAACCTCATGAAAACTATCTTGGAACCAATGGAAAGAGCAATTTTGGGACTAATTCTCAGTAATTCTTGTGATAAAAAAAAAACATGAATCCAAGAGAGAACCAGGATAAAGGCTATCAGTAGATGGAGATGAAAATTTAGCAATTTACCGAGTGGGAGTAGCTTCCCCTTATTTGTTGACAACCATCATAAAATGAAAAAATCACCAATTTTATTAAAAAATCTATTGCACCTGGCCTCGTCCTCTGGTCAGCTTGATGAGCTTATTTCCCCTTTTGAGAATGACTACAACAGAAAATAAATGCAGTTCTGGGGCAACTTGGAACAAGATGATATAGACATTTTTGACCATAAGCAAATATAGCAGCTGGTTCATAAGTAGTCTGAAGTCCAATAAAGCTATCTTCTGGGGAAAATAACTAAAGCTTGATTTAACAGCAAAAGATTTTCTAAAAGATTCTGCCAAGCAATGTTCCTTCTAATATCTAGAAGTCAGTGAGCCCAAAAATCTCATGTTATGCCAACATTTCTCCCATAACCAAAGTATTCATGCACTGAATGATTGTGCAAATATAAACTTCAAATTGTTTATAATTTGATAATTTTGAATCAGCCTGTCTCTAAGAGTTAATGAAACTATGTTTTAGTGTAATACAAGTTTGATAGCATTCAACAAAGTATTTAGTTAAGATTTCATTCGACACTTTGAGCCACTTCAGTTTTGTTTGTTGTTCAATCAAATGAAACATTAATGAGTATTTCATATTTTTATCTGATGCAACTGTGAAATAAATCAATTACAATTAAGACCCATCAATCAACAGATTAATAAAAACACATTGGTAACAGATTTTCTTTCAATAAGTATAAATATGTTATTATACTTATAATCATAAGTTTAACAAAAAAGCACTCAGAGAGCGCATTCCTCTGTCAATGCTATTGTCAGAGGAAGTAATTGTGTATGGATCCACTCAAATCCACCAAATTTAATCAGTTCTTCCAAAGCCCCTTGTCCACCCTTCCTCAAAATATAATTGGAATTCATTGATAACTTTTGGAGATATTGTGTGGACTAACATGAAATTTTGTTGATATTATATGGTTTGGACATGTAATTATGGTGCAGTGGAGATTATTGTACATGTATCTGCTTCAAAATTTAATCACTTCTCTAATAGGATATTGTTCACCTCTCCAAAGAATTCCATAGAAATTAATTGATAAATTTTGGACAGTCATGGGTGTGCACATTAATGTAATTGAAAAAAATGGGAAAAATATCTCTCAATCAGAAAAAAATTCCTGGATCTTCCTTCAATCTCTGTCTTACCCTATTGCATACCCTTCCATGAAATTTCATTGAAATTCATTCAGTACTTCCAAACAGACACAACTAAATATATAAGCCTCTCTTCAACTTTGTTTAAAAGGGTAAATCATGAATTATTACTCATAAGTATAATTATTAATTATTACTTTGTTTTAGGTGACTAACCTTTTTTACGCATATCAATTTCCTTGGTTGCAAAATGTGTACGCACACAGGGAAGGGTTCTTCCAGGTGATGAGATCAGATGAAAAATACCACATCTTTCTTATATTATTGCCATGATCTCAGCTAAATTGTTTTTGTTCCTTTTTTCTTGATTCAGGCTCGAGAGAAGTATTTGATGGTAGCAAAACAGATGAAGGCTTACGAGGATGCAATCTATGCAAGTTGGAAAACTGATGTCGAACATACCCTGCCTGGTTTGCTAAAGCATAATCTCCTTTGCAAAGCAACGACAGATACAGCCAAACCCCCAGCCCAGGAAACTGAGGGAAAAGCAGGTCGGTGACTTTAAAAGTTATAGAATCTGAATGTGTTGTTTTAAGAGTAAAGTTCTTTCTTTTCAGACAGATACAAATCAATGAGGGTCAGAAAATTCAGTTTGATGTTACTTTAAGCATCATAAATTAGAGATAATAGTAATCCTTGGTCTTAGGAATGTAAAATATAGTTGTTTTGTGGGGAAGAGGAGTACAGCATACATTGGTTTGAAAAAGTCTGATTATGCAATTGGTCAAATATTTGCATTTGTCCTTTATCAGACACTCAGACCATTGGAAAGAGAAATATCAATGACTGCTTGGCATGTCAGATGCTCTGCTTCTATCATATCTAAACAAATTAGTGGTGTACAATAATCTGATAGAGAAAAGTTAATGGTTTTTAACTATGATGAAATTTGGTCAATGTATTTCTCAAAGCATAATGCACTTTCTCCTTAACCAGGTACCAATTATTGGTGATGAAGAAAATTTCAACCTTGAAAATTTTCAAATAACACGAGACCAAAATTTTAAAAACCGAATTTCCTTTTTTAAATTACTATTTTTAGTAAAACTTAATATTATGATCGTCTTTCATTAATTCCTTCTCTCTTTATTCCAATTTCTCTTTTTGGCTGTCTGTCTGTGTGTAGTACATGCAGGCCATACCAAAGGAGCTAGAAGGCTGAAAATTTGAATATTTACTCCTTATTACACCCAGAAAAAAGTTTTTTTGAAAATTCTCCCTTCCAATAAGTTTTTAGGGATGGGTTCAATTAGCTATGTAAACTTATGTTAAATTAGTCCTTAGTTTGTATCCAGCAGCATTCATGCTTTTTCTTTGCAATTCAGACTTTTTAGTGATCACTACCCAAAAAAAGCAAGAGAAGGAATTTATTTATTGTTCAGCCATTTTTCCATTTTTTAAAATTGATCATCCCAAACATAGTACGCTGCCAAAACACTTTAATTACATCATGGTTTCTATTGTCCACCCTTCCATAAAATTACTTTGGAATTTATTGTGAACTTTTGGGGATATGGTGTGATGGGGACATATCTACGTTGTAGCAGAGGTAATATGCATGGATCCACCCCCAAATTTAGCCACTTCTTCCGTAGCCCATTCCTCACCCTCCGACAAAAATGGATGATATTTATTGAGAATTCTTGGAGAGATTGTGTGGACAAAGAACTTTCACAGATATCATGTTGTGTGGATATATAACTATGACATAGGGTAACTAACTGAGCGTGGATCTGCCCTGAAATTTTATCACCTCTTCTGCAGCCCAGCCTCCCTCAAAATTTCATTGATATGCATTGAGAACTTCTGGAGATATTGTGTAGATAGACAAACGGAAAGACGGAGGGAAAAATACAGGATTATACATATACCTCTCCAACTTAAATAATGATTCATTATATTTCTATTATTATTCGGACTATCCTCATCTTGGTTGTTTTTCATACATGGTTTTGGCTGTTGTACTCTACGGCCTCCATCAGGTATCATCTGGTAGGTGTGGGGGAAGTAATGAACCAAAACCTTTATTTAACCAACGGGGGTATATAGACCGCACTTCCCTCTTAGCAGTAGTAGAATTTTCGAATTATTATTATCTATATACTCCCGTCGGTTAAATAAAGGGTTCGGTTTGTTACTTCCCCACACCTACCAGATGATACCTGATGAAGGCTGTAGAGTATAACAGCCGAAACGTTGTATGAAAAACAACCAAGATGAGGATAGTCCGAATAATAATAGAAATAATGATAATACCTCATCTTAAAAATTCAGAGAAACACTGATTCATAATACTCCATCTAATGAAAATAAAATGAAATTCTTTTTCTTTTCGGTTTGTAGATAAATCTGAACTTTCATTTTTGCAGTTGTTGTTCAAGAAACCGTATTCCAGGTGAATTTTGATTATCAGCTTTTTGAGATCATTTCTGAGACAAAGTATATGGAAAAACTTGCGTTCTCAGTACCAGAATTGGCCAGAAATGTAGCCTTGCAGGTGAGCAAAAACAAATTATCAAAGAACCTTTTAAAAAGGGATTAAACTGAAAACCTACAATTTATCTCTCTTAATACACAATAAAAAATGCAATATTTTTATCTTTCTACTTCTATAGTTTTGTGAATGGGTATTATTAAATTCATTGATTACTTGTAATTGACAACCTCCTATGTCTGATATACCATACTAAATATTTTTTTGAGTCTGGGGATACGCAAAGATTCTTCCCATACAAAATCATGATAATTGTTTCTTTGCTTATACCATTTTGGCTTCTGAAAAGATTTTGTAAGAATGCTCTACTTTAGAATAGCAGGAAGCTTATATATCCATGAACATTTTTTCATATTGATTAGCTTGTATTTTAATAAAGCAAAAAGAATGTTTATGAATTAACTCTTGAATTCATGAACAGCTGAATACTGCTTGAAATTAATTCTGGAATTCTTCCATAGAAAGATGAAAAATAGTAAAACTCTCAAGTGAATGGAATTGAAATGAATATTAAAAAGAATTACAAAAAGTTCAAAGGGAAGTAACTTTTAACATTGAAATCCAAATTTTTTTATAGGATTCAAGAGTCCATTAATTAATATTTGGAGGAGAAATAGCATCACCATTCATTTTCAAGAGTTTCACCAAAGACAATGTCCTAAAAGATGAATAATTGCATTTCTAATGTTTATAAATTTGTATACAAAGCAGATAGTTATATTTGTAATATATCAATAGACTCTATTATATCTGGCTTTGAATGGATGTGTCAGATTCCTGGAAGTGAATTGCTATTTGTTGGACATGGCCAACTTAGACACAACACAACAAATCTTAAAAAACAAATTGATTATCAATGGCTTGCAAGAATAGCTCACTGAATATTTGACTACCTTGAGTGTTTCTATCATGGAAAACAATCCCACAGAATATAGACATCTCTGTTTTTCAAGAATAAAACTGATATTTTTCTCATATTGAAAAAGAAATTCACCTTTTACCTTATCCTATTACCTTATTGTTTTTGAATTATTAAAGAATATGAAAATTTGTTGAAATCAACTAAAAAATAAATTTTGTTTGCTAAAATATGTATTAGTATAATTTATCCACATATAGATAAGCTTGTCATATTTAACAGGTGCTACACCAGTTGTGTTATACTATTTTTTGACTTTTAATACAAATCATTGTTATGGTATCAACCAGTTTGTTTTTTTTCTTTTTCTCAGGAGGAAAAATATATTCGCTACACAGAAAGTCTGAAAAATATGTTGAAGCATTATTACAGTCTTTTGGCCCTCCTGAATCCGGCAGAGGTTTGTTGTTTCATATATCTTTTTATCTCTTTCAAATGCACATAAAAAAAAGGAAATTATTATTGGAACATCCTTCCTTTTAAATGTCCTATGGGCCAATCTTGTTGAAATTTTATCTCCCTACAGGTGAGCATCTTGGAAGATCACCTGAATGAGTTGCGGCACACTATTCAAGCTGGCTCCAAACGACTCAATTGGAATTCGCTTTGTATCCGGGACTTCATTGTTCGCTGTGAAACAGTAAGAATAATTTTTCTTTTATATTCATTTTTGTCTGAATTATTATCTTTAGATATTGATTACTGAAATGTTTCTGTCAAATTTCATTTCATTTTCACAGTTGGTGTTAAAATTCTGTGACTCATTATTCTATTACTTAGAAGTGTTATAGACAAATATGGTGTATTATTACTGTAGATTTCCCTCAAGAAATTTTCTAAAAACTTTATTTTTGAATTTTTTCGAGTTCATATGCCTAGTCGTTCAGACCAAAAGCTCCAAAACTACTGGACATTTCATTGTAGATGAAGACTTAACTAAAAATGATCTACGTCTTTCTAAACTTTTAGCATAATAGACACTTAGATGTTACAATTTGTATATCTAATTTCATGATGTCTACAGGATCATAATACATTTTTATATCATTTATTCAAATTCAATGTGATGGCTTGCTACTTTGATGGTTGCAGAGAGAAGATCTCATGTGATTATAATTTCACTCATGAAAAAAATGTAATAATGATGTTCTTGGCGTATTTTACCAGTGTAATTGAATAATGCATGTGTGTGTGTGTGTGTGTGTGTGTGTGTGTGTGTGTGTGTGTGTGTGTGAGAGAGAGAGAGAGAGAGAGAGCAGTTTTCTTCAGAAGAGTTCACATTATTTTCTTTCTTTTGATATTTTTTTCTTTATTCTTAGAGTTTGAGTAAATTTGAATCTTTGGTCAACCAAATCCAGAAAAATGCTCGAGATATTATGCAGCGATTGATAACAATCGAGAACTGCAACCTTTTCAAAGGGCCACCCCCACAAAAATATGACCCTCTACCCACCTGCAAAGTGAGTATTATCAAATCTATTGATCATTTTTATTTACTGTAAAATGTATTTACCATATTTGCCAGTATGTAAGACACAACCTTAGATAAACAAAAACTGTGTGAATATTACACTGCAACCAATGTGTTGGTATTATGACGAGAGGGACCAACCCCTGAAGCTCAAAATGGATGGCTATGGAGTATGGATGTGTTACAGTGAGTGGTAGATGCTCAAATATCCTTGAGACTGTACATGTTATAGGATAACAAATACGGTACATCTTTAAATTGTGATAATTATTAACTGAGCACATAAGCAAGTGGAGATTATAGTTATTCTTTCTGCATACTTTTATTGGCAATTTCTTTCCAAGTTTCATAAATACTAGCAAAGGCCTTTTGCTTTGCATATTATATACATAAAGCAGTGTCAGTATGTTTACACTGTAATTTGAAAGGTTAACACGAGGTATTGTTAACAAAAATTCTTGTATTCATTTTAGATAAAAATATGAAATTGCCATCAGCATTAGTAGCAATAAAAGAACTTATAGTGATATAATCAGTCCCCACACACACACTCACATGCACAGTAGAACAGCTATTTTATGTTCATGTCTTTGTATTACCCCCTTCCTCTCTTCCAGTTTGTTAAGTCAAAGACAGTCTGCAAATTATATCATGGACCACTTTTAACCATTGTTATTGAAGATGGAACTCTTCAATGAAAAGAATTAAGAATAATGGAACTCTTCTGTGAATTTGATAGAGAGTTTTTTGGGGGTTTTTTCAAATTCACAAAATGGTCTCAAGAGAATAATTTCAATGAATTTCCCTTCATAAATGCTATGAATTTAGAAGTCAAGAATCAACTGGTAAATATTGGTCTTGCAGTGTTTTGTTTGTCATTGGATGCCATCTTAAATTACTAGTAAGAGTAAATACTACCCTGAATAACCAGCAAAGCCATGCACAATGTAAACATTTAAAATGCTTCGTTGTTGATTGAAAAGTAGGGAAAAAATCCCCAAAACCAAAAAAAAGCAAACCCTGATGTAAAAATCTCATGCAGAAAAAATGCCCCACAGGAAGAAATCCCATGTAGGAAAAAATCTCTGAATAGAAAACTTAAAGCCGTTTTTTCTATAATATTCTTTCACATGCTTGGCTGCTCTTGAATGGGTTGATATGCAACATGCACACATACCATGCATGTCTGTGTGCATGTATGTATTAAAAATATTTTCCAAGAACCATTTGAAACCGTTTGAAGATTTGTTTGTGTATTTTGTTACATAAGATTTTATTGTTTTTATACCATCAATCATTTTCTTGTTACTTTCTTCAGAATATTAAAATGTTTCACTGCTTTTCATATAATTCACATCTGAACTCTCTCCTTTGCCTATTCTTACACAGGAATATTTTGAACACATTGAAAAAGAACGAGGCAGAGACATTGAAATCTTAGTCCGCCAATACAAGGCCATTGGACCTTTAATCACAAAGATGGAAGGTATTGTTGTACATACTAATACAGGTAGTTCACCAAAACTTAATCAGTACTACCAATATTGGGAGAGGAAAATCTATGACAATCTTATCAAGGTAAGTCTCTCTTTAACTCCTGGTTTTGTATTAGAAAATATAGATGCTAATAATGATCAAAGTTATCTTTCTTTGAACTTTAGGTGAAATTTTTAAATAAATAAATAAATCTAAATAAGTTTTTAAATGAATAAGGGTAGCAAACGTGGTTTCCACTAAGGAAGAGCTCAGGAGCTGTTTCTAGTGGTGTCTAACATTCAAAGTTGAATTGTATGATTTTATGCTTTTCATCAGTGAAACTGTGTTGCCGTAAAAGAAATAAAGTGAGAGTATATGAAGTGAATTAACTGATTATTGCTGCAAAGTACACAAAGTATACAGAGGAGACTAGGGTTAGTTGATCCTTTTTTGCACTCAAAGCAGTGTGGAGAATATTTAATAGAGTTAGAGGAACCATTTGTTGCTTCCTGAATTCGTGATATCAAATAAATGGCAAAACTATTGTAACTTTACTCACACTTTTGGCTCAAAGCTGACCAAGTGACACAGGAACCAACTTGCCCAAAGTCAACCTCTCAATTTTCAATAAGCAAGAAATGATTCTCAAGAATGCTGAATCATGTAGTTTTTGTATCATTTTATGCCCTCCTCCTTCCCAATGAGAAACATTCTGTTGTGATACTAACAGCATCAAGATCTTTGTACAGGGTATAATAATATTTGGCACTCCTTCACAGGTGATCATGTGACAGCTATGTCACCAAAATGATAGAAAACCACTAAGGCTTCAAATAAAAGCCAACAGTGCTATTGCAGGGAACAACTAGCCCTGGTGTACCCTACAGATATAAGTGAACACATACATATATACAGTAAATTAAGTAAAATACCATACCCTAAAACACATGCACACTTTTTCATTAATCTATTTTCTTGTTAATTTAGTTTTTCTACAATACAAAATATATTCAACAGTTTGGTTTGGCCTCATAAGGTAGATGTCAGTGTCAGACATGGTTCCCTGAAAACAAGGCATGAACAGGTCACGTAAATTCAAGTATACTTGTAAGTGCGTGCACTTGACAATGAGTGCATGAAAGAGAAAATATTCTACCATGTGTATTCGGAGATTCAGACACGAAGATATTGGTTAGGAGAGAGGGTTCAACTTTTGGGCAGTTGACTGTCAGAGGTCAGCCACAGCAGGCAAAATCAGATTTCCCAAGGATTTTGTTGTATTGAGAAAAGAAATCCTATACATATATATCTTGTATCTCCTGCATAAGCCTGGTCACAAGCTTGCAACAGATGCGGTAAACCCTCCCAAATCTTCGTTCGTAAAGCCAAACCATAATATACACACACATATATATATATATATATATATATATATAAATACATAGCTCCTTGACCTCACCCCCCCCATTTACACTACCCCTAACATACCAAAAAATCTAACTCCACATCACTCCCCAAGACCAACTGCTACTGCTTAACCGAAGACCTGATACCTTACTGGACATTCTCCCACTCAGCAGGAGGACTCCAGCAGCCCTGACAACACAATTTACCCACAATGCATAGCTCCTGACAGTGGACTCTGGTTCCACATGGGAAATTTCAATACACACTCACACAGCACACACCACTGATGATGGGAAGAATCCCGAATCATGTATGGACAATTTACTTATTAATAAACCTTACCTCCAAACACCTCACTCCTGAGTCTGTTTCACTCTCTACAGTACACATTATAAATACATATATATATATATATATATATATATATTGACTTTGTCAGAATTGTTATAGCCTTTTTCTTGTGTTGGTCTTTTCTAGTTGGTGACTGACAACCTAAAAAATTTCAAGAAACTGATTTCCACTCAGCCGCTCTTCCACATCGAAGCTTTACTTGCGGCTCCTGACGTCATTCTTCACCCAACGCCCAATGATGTTTACAAATTATTCATTCAGTGCATCATTGACTGCATTGATGGGTAAGTCATTGTCATTTCATTTAGTGTCTTTTATTTTCTCTCTTACTTTTCTTGAAATAACAAAATTTTGAATCTTTTTTTAAATACTAGTCCATGACTCATCGCTTCACAGATGGTTATCATGAATATACTATGCAGGCTTGGCTGATAGTTGCTACTGAAACTATAAGATATGGTAGGCATGGAGAGGGGAGAAAAGAAACTTAGATAGTTTAATTAAAGGTTAGGACGGGAGATGCTGAAACGGATGTAATCTGTATATATATATATATATATATATATATATATATATATATATATATATATATATATATATATATATATATATATATATATATATATATAAATTTGGATTATAACTTAGAAGTTTTCTGAAATTAAATCCCACAATTAGAAATTGTCAACCAAAACCATCACCAAATGTATCAATATAGGTTTCTCCAGTTTTCAAGTTGGTTTAGCTGGTTAGTTATGTATGTATGTATCAGGCCACACCAATGGAATCAGAGGGCTAAATATTTGATTATTCACTCCCTGTTGTTCCGATAAAAACGAATTTTGTGTTTTGAAAATTTTCCCCTGATTAAGTCTATAGTGGGGGGTACATTTTGCAATGTAAGTTTATGCTAAATCGATCCATTAGTTTTCATCCAGCTCTATCATGCTAGTTTTTTGAAAATTCAGACTTTTTAAGTGATCACTGATCAAAAAAAGGTGAGTGAAGTAACCTATTCAAATTTTCTAATGGATCATCCCCAACATGACATGCTACCAAAAGACGTTGGTCACATGATGGTTTCTATTGTGTGACTATTTCTTAATCATTTCTGCTTTTACAAAGCACGTATTATTAGTTCTCTGTGAATGTTAATGTGTGAATACAAATCAGGCAAGGAGACAATCAAGTTTGAGTGAAATTTTGACAGATCTACTTTTTGTATTAATTTTAACTATTATTTACCTTCATCTTAATTTTTTAGTTGTTTTCAGCCCAACTCAACTCAAGCTGTCCATCTATGCCAGCAATCAAACAGTGTGGATTGGAAATGAAGAATAAGCTCTTGGTGAGATCTGAAAGTGCTGTTTGCTGTAGATGGGAAGCTCGAGTTGAGTTATGATAAAAATAACTGAAAAATTAAGATGAAGGTAAATAGTATCCAAATATAAATTATACAATGGTTACAATACTGCGTCTAATGATAAAAATAAATTTAAAAAAATACGACAAATGCCTGCTTTTGGTTTGTTTGTCAGGATGAAGAAGTTTATCCGCTGGATGAATGGCACAGTAATCATGTGTGAACCTCTTCACGTGGAAGGAGAAAATGATCCTTACATCTTCTCTTTCTTTCCTGACATTGCAAATCACCCCGAGGTGATTGAGTTGGAAAAACAGATCCATAGTAACATCAGAACGGTGCTGACTTTAACACAAACCAGTCTCATGAGATGGAGGAAGTTCAGGACTATCCTTTTTGCAGACAAGGTAAGATAAAATATACCCCCCCCCAAGATATCTATGAATCACTGATTTTATGCTTAAAACATAAAGTGTACAATGAATGTATTATATACAACTATGACGTACCAATGTGAAACATGGAAACTTACAAAATCACTTGAAAACAAACTCAGAGTAACACAAAAATCAATGGAAAAAGGAAAGTTAGGAATAACTCCTGGAGATAGGAAAACACCAACCTGTTTCTGAGAGCAGGGTAAAAGCTATCATAGAAGTGATTAAGTAATAGAAATAGAAATGAGCAAGTACATAACAAGAAGAAATAATGGCTTCTGAAACTGATGAATGATTTGAATCGTTTTGGAGAGAATGAAACTAAAAGAGTGAACGAGAGGTAAATGACTTCTCTCACTCAGATATCTATACTTTTCTATACTTGTAAAAAATGAATTTCGTGGTAAACATATACCATAAGAAAATATTTTTTATTAAAATCTAATTTTAAGTTCTATGACTGCTGTTTCCTAAATTTACGTAAATTAGAAAATTCTAATAATTTTTCTGTGTCAATTTTTCCATTGATCCTTGTTTTTTCTATAATTATTTGGACTATCCTCATCTTGGTTGTTTTCCATACAATGTTTCGGCCGTTGTACTCTACGGCCTTCATCAGGTATCATTTGGTAGGTGTGGGGAAGTAACAAACCGAACCCTTCATTTAACCGATGGGGGTATATACCCCCGTCGGTTAAATGAAGGGTTCGGTTTGTTACTTCCTGATCCTTGTTTTCTTTACATATTTTTATGATGTCCATAGAACATGAATTCAATAAACACTTGGGAAATGAGTTGATTCATGCCTCTGGCTCATGATACCAAAAGAATTATGCATGAAATGATAGATAAGGAAAAATAAGATGGAAATGATTGAAAACAAGGAAATTTAGTCACAGGCGAATGAGATTATGTGATCAAGACTTGAGGGTGAATGATACTTGAAATAGTTTAAGAAACACTTACTGTGAGAATGATCAACTTTAAGGTTCTTTGAAACATTTTATAACTTAAACTCATGTTTGAAGAATTCACAGATCCTTGTGTCCAGTGATAAAAATGGATTTGGAGAAATATGGTAATGTCTCCATTAGTGGTAATTGAACATACAAAAAACCTGGAAATTGAAAAGTTGGTATTTGCTGTAGCCCTCCCTCCACACTAACCCCCCCCCCCTATTTTGAGTCGAGTGGTTGGAAAGTTAGAAAAAGAAAAAGAAAAATGTGACCAAGATATAGGCCGGGGTATAACTTGAGGTTTAGGGGTTTGGGAGGTTGGCTCCTTCAGGAACACCCTCTGGCATTTAGTGGGATATTTTATTGTATAATTTTAGTAGAAATGCAGTAGACAAACTACTGGGACCTCATCCTTTTCTGTCACATGCCTTCATGAAGGATTGTGTTCAAAGCTTCTTAATGAATACTGGGTGCCATAGACACTTGAGAAAAACCAGAGAATGCAATGGCTGAAACATCAGGATTGAAACATAAAGGATCAGGATATTAGTTTGAAGAATAAAGTAAAGAAAATTATTGATTATATAAATTCTGCGTGTGAGTTCCATTACTTATACTTAATAAACAACTTCTAATGCCACTTGTACAATACACCTGTATATATATATATATATATGTGTGTCTAGTGTTTTTTTTCTCTTCCAGCAACAACAAGCAGACAAGTGGTACAACGCAAAACCAACTGTCGTTGACTTTGATGACCGATTGCAATACTATTACCAATCAATTGAGCAAATTTCAAGAATGCCTCTCACCAAAGCGCAGGGTTGCATAGAGCTCCGAGTTCACCCATTGGCATCTTCCATAAAAGAACATGCAATGCAGTGGGTAATGATTCTGGGTAAACTGTTGCAGGACTCAGCAAAAGATAATCTGATGTCACTTCTAGATCTTATCAAGGTCAGTTGATTTGTTAATGACTGATTTGGGTTTTTTTATTTTCCTGATTGATCAGTGCTAACCAGCTAAAAGAGCATATGTTATGGGCACCACATTTCCAAGGGCCCCTGTGCTGAATGATTCAAATTATCTATTCCAATTCAGTGATTTTACACTATTGCTTTTTTATTGTTTCACACCTGAATTGTTTTTTTTACATCAGACAGAAGAAGGAAGCACTCTGAAAGCACATAACTCTGCCAATGGCATTATCAGGGGAAGTAATTGCGTACAGATCTGCTCCAAAATTTAATCTTTTTTTCAGTGGCTAATTACCAATTGAAATTCATGGAGATTGTGTAAATAGAATGAAATTTTGATGATATTATGAGTAGACATATGATAATGAGTTAGGGGGACTAATTGTGATTGTGCATGGATCTGCCCCAAAATTTGATCACTTCTCATGGCAACTTTTCAAGAATCTTCATAGAAATTCATTGAGAACTTTTTGAGATATTGTGTGGACAGACATGAGCATATATGTAAATGTATGAAAAAAAAATCTCTAAAACAAAAAGAATTCCTGGATCCATTCCCAAATTTAATCAATTTTTCCTTGCTCCATGATCCACCTATACACAAAATTTGATTGAAATCCATTGATTACTTCTGGAGATATATGGTAGACAAACGGAAAGACAGAAAAATTTATGTAGCATTGAGTTGTAATTTAATAGCAAATCCAAAGGGTCAATTTTTAAGTCTATTTATTGGGGACTTCTGAACAGAGGAAGTTGTCATGGGGGTGATTAATGTACAGCCTGGGTAATTAATTCAACCCTTTTACAATTCTGTAGAATCAACAAAATTGATTGAGAATCTCATGCCATTACCAAAAGGGTGTTTCCATTCCTTTATATCATACGACTGACCAGTCAGAGGGACTTATTGCATCCAACTCCATATCAACAGTCTAAAACTAATCTACTCCCTTGATCAGACTAGATTTATCCCCAGGACAAGTTTCTCACAATGGTCTGAGTGTTCATATAGATTGACCATCTGGCTTCATATCTACTTATTCATTTGCCTAGAAATAAGGTTTTTGTTTTATTCTTAGGAAAAAAATTACTCATCTCTAATGGAAGCCTGTGCTTATACCAAAACCAGGATTTCTCCCTGAGAACGTAATGCTTTGTGTTTAGTTAAATATGTAGGATATATCTTGACTATGTAGGATATCCTCTATCATGATATCTTAAATACTAATCAGAAAGTATATACTGAGAGATATTGTCACAATTGGAAACATTGCATCAGTTGTTGTTAAAAAGTTAGCTTCACTAGTCAGAGGTGTTTTACTCTTTGCAACATGATTTCAGCCCTGAATATAGAAGTTTTCCATCATCCTCCCTGAACACCAGAACTTTCTTTCCAACCTTTTATTTTTATATACATATATATATGTGTAATGTGCAGTGATCTGACAGAATGTTCATGAAAGTGACAATCGGAAGGTCAAGAGAAAACTCAAGAGAAAGTAGGGTTACATCTCAAAATTTCCATTATTTCATGCGCATGTTTCGATGCATTTTGACAGGTGCCAGCCATCTTTTTCTGAGAAATAAATTAAATCTTTCTGGTTGATGATGGGTGAGACTTCTTTTCCTCTTCTAAAACAAAAAGCGACACCCTATTTCCACCCTACATATACTAACATCTATCCATTAAATGCTAGACACGACCTCTCCATTATGCAATAAAAAAACAAACAAAAAAAACTCACTTTCCTGAGAACTGACCATTCTATCCCTAATCCTCTCCTCCTGCCTTCTTATCTAAGACAAACCAAACACTCACAGAGACAGGAAATAAACACCCTTTGACCCTACCTTTCACAGATCCTTCTTGTTTCAAAGCAAATTTCACTTATACCTACTAAACAACAAAAAACACAGAAATATTCCCATTTCTTTCCTCAGCCTCAAACATATAATCAGCAAAATTTTCTTTGAACTTCTGAAAATTTTTTTTGCTGAAAATATTGGCTGGTACCTGTCAAAATGCATCAAAACATACCCATAGAATAATAAAAAATTTTGAAATGTAACACCTACTTTCTCTTGAGTTTTTTTCTTCACGTTCCAATGGTAGCTTTCATCAACATATATATATATATATATATATATATATATATATATATATATATATATACATATATATATATGAAACTATTAAACAAAATTGATTGCATCAACATTGGTTCCCTCATTTTTCAATTTGGCCTGGCAGGCTGGCTATGGATGTAGGTATAAATGTATGTATGTATGTATGTATGTATCAAACATACTGGCTGCACCAATGGAGCTATAGGGCTGAGAATTTAAACATACTCCTTATGTTTGAAAAGATGTTCTATTTGTTCTTTAACCCATCCCCCAATAGGATTAAATAAGTGGGGGGATTTATAATGTAAGTTTATGCTAAATTGGTTCCTTAGTTTGTGTCCAGCTGTGTTCACACTTGTTTTTTTTTCAAATTCTGACATTTTGTTGTGACCTCAGCCAAATAAAAGGGGAGAGAAATAATTTATTCATTGATTACCTTTTCTTTCAATTTTCAATTTATCACCCCGGTTTTTATTTAGTGACTAACCAGACCTATATCTATAGTGGTTGTTTCAACTAACGAATTAAATTTTTTCTCAATTCTCTCCAGAATAAGAATACAGACTTGGACCATGTTCCAAATACACTTGATGACCTCAAATTTGTTCTGATGACCATCAACTCAATCCGGCTTAACTCCCTCACAGTGGAATCGAGAGCCAATGACATACAAGAACGTTATCGTACGCTTGAAATGCATAATATAGAGGTAAGTAAACATGAAAAGAAGATGGAAATTTCACATCAACATATTTATAAAAACACTTAAAAGTTACTTTCTTCCTTTTTGTATTCATTATTTCTGATATAAATGTAAACTTCCTTATCTTTCTGCTTTAGTCAAACTCCAGCCCAAGAGGTAGGTGTTTGACCCTACAGCAGCCAGGCATTCCACAATGTTATCATGGAATGTAATGAAAAGGGTCAGCCATAAAATGCTTGTTATATTGATCAGTAAGAAAAAATGATGATTTTATTTTCCAGGTCCATGAAGAGGATAAACAAATGGCACGTAGCATCTTTGATCTTTGGGAAGAGCTTGTTTTGAAATCCAAAAATATTGATGTCAGTCTGACAGTTGTGAAAAAGAAATTCACTGAGGTAATATCTCCAAACATCATTACATACTAGTTCCCATGCTATTAAAAGATGATGACAATATTCAAATAATTTTGCAATCACATTGTATTAAAAAAATATCAAAAACATGTTGATCAACATTTTCATGTTTATGTTGAAAGCTGGATTTTTAATGCCATTGCAACATTGCAAAAAAAAAAAGTTTCAGATATAATTCTATAATTAGTATTTAATAGTTATCTCTCTTTACAAAGGTTAAAAACTGAAATTATAGCCCATCAAGTGGCTTATTACATAAATAGATTCAGAATCAACTCAGTTTCAAAGTATTGTCAGTTATATAACTCAGTGATTCTTGAAATGGTGAATGATTCATTCGAAATTGAATGAAATTATTTTGTGTGTGAATGAAATTAAAGATTTGAATAAAGGGTGAATGAAATATGAAAAATAAATGACTCAATTCAATCAGATATTTATTAATTTTCTAAACTTTGAAAGTACTTTTTGTGGTAAACATTATCAATAAAATGTCCAGTTTAAAGAAGAGGAAAGTGACAAACAAAAGGTTGTTATATCTATTGAAGTCTCAATCTTATTTCAAGTAAATATGACTCATCTGTTCTCTGTGATTTTCTTTCAGATTACACTAAAGGAGATAAAGGCTTACAGTATAGCCCTGAAAGAATTCTTCCAGAGATTTGAAACAGAAGGACCTGGAAGTGTGGGAGTTGATTTAGACAAAGGTAGGCCTTGGTTCTTATGATTGGGATTGCTAGATTTGGTCTATAGGGGAAATAATCTGGGCCTTACTTCACAGACTTACCCAATGCAAGCATTGGAATAGCATCAACTTTGGAAATTGAGTGAGTCTGGAGGCAGAGTTTCAATACCAGCCCCTGATTATCTTCCCTTCTGGGCAAATCTAAAACCCTAATCCATACAATTATTAGCCATCACGGCTCTAGTGTATGTGTCAACTGTACAAACCACTCCAAGAGACCTAGAGGGCTGGAAATTTAAATATCTACTACTCATTATGTCTAGAAAAATTTTTTTTTTGGGGGGGGGGGTGAAAATTACCCTCAAAATAAGTTTTAGTGAGAGATTTAATTCATAATGTAAGCTGATGCTAAATTGTTTCCTAAGTTTGAGCTTGACAAGGTCCATGCTTGTTTTTTAAAATCTTGGACTTTTTAGTGATCAATGCCCAAGAAAAGGTGAGAGTAGTAGCGCATTCATTCATCACCTCTTTCTCCAATTTTTTAATTAGTCATCCCGATCATGGCATGCTGCAAAACAATGTTGATCATGTGACAGTTTCTTTTGAGTGACTAATCAGACCTGTTTGTGATTAAATTTGAAATTTGAATTAAAAGTTGAATTTGTTTGATTTTTGTAGCTATTAACAAATTTTTCCATTTGTCAATTCACCTGTTTTCATCTAATGAATGTTGTGTCAATAATTTGAATATTTTCATTAGAACCTTTCAGTAGATTGTTTAAACCATCTTCTTTAACCCAGCATGTGTCTTTCCGAAGGACTGAATTCTTTATATAGAGTAGATTCTGCTCAATTATGGCACAATGGAAATAAAGCAATATGGCCCAATTAGACAACTGTCTCAAATATCTTTTATTGGAGGTTATGTTTCTATCAGACATACTTGTACATAATTAACAATAGTACAGGCCTCCCCTGTTATAACACGAGTGTTGGTATCCAAAAAAAGCCAACTGTTTGTGTCATGTGTACAGGCCAACACCAATTTAACTATTTTAGTGTTAAATCTAGCAGTATTGTAGCTATGTCCTGCTAATATGTAGCTATATCTAGCTATATTGGAGCTAGATTAAGATTTTGGGGTCTATCAAAGCTTTGATCACCTTTTTGTACAAGAGACAATAAAAATGACAGTTACAATTACATCTACTATTTAGTTATCCTGGACCTTGAAGAAACATTTAATTTTTCAGATTTTAAAAGTAAACTTCAATGTGTAACTACACATTGTCTGATTTGCAAAGTATTTCTCAGAACTGAATTTGAATTTGAATTGATTAAGTCTGAATTTTCTAAATTTGTTTTCATCTACAGGTGTTGAACTGCTAAAGGTGTACCAAAAAGAAATGAGCAAGTTTGAAGCCGAAAGACAGGATTTGGGAAATGCTGAAAAACTGTTTGACCTTCCAATAACTATGCACACTGATTTGATCCAGATTCAGAAAGAGCTCACTGGCTTGGATATTCTCTTCAAGCTTTACACTAGACAAAAGGTAGTGTTTGGTTATGGTCATGGGTATTCTTTGCGGATGTGTGGTGCTAATGGGGAATTTACACCTTTTCTGTATCAGGCCTTCCCACCTAGGATGAGGGTATTTGAAAGGTGGAACTTTACAGTTAATAAAAGATAATGTTGCTGTACAATTGTTTTATGTAACCTCAACTCAATGTACGCATATAAAAAGTATATTCCGAATATATCTTTCGACCCCCCGACAAGACAACTGTTAACATTTTTTGTCACACCCTATATCTACACATACACAGGGTGTACTAAACTCCATTCCTTTATTTGGGGGAGGCCTGAGGGTAGAAGAATCTAAGGTCCTCCTTCATGCTGGTGTGTTTGAGGCCTTCACCAAGAGTTCTGACATGGCTATGTCTGTCTACTCCTTCACATTATTGAACTAGCTCTTTTGTTTTTGTCCTCAACTCTGCCCTCTCTTGATGGTACCCAGCATAATGGTTTTGTATCGGCTGTCAAAACCCCACGTATACATGCACACTTATTCATAGACTGAATCTCATGGATGCTTACAGTTGCTTTCATAATTTTTCAGGCAGCTCGTGAGGAATGGTCTGATACATTATGGGCCAATCTCAATGTTAATCTTCTTCAAGAAGGAATTGAAAATTTTCTGAAGGAATTGCGAAAACTTCCCAAAGAGACAAGGCAATTACCTGTCGGAAAAACACTGGAGGAAAAGATGAAAGAATTCCGTGACTCTTTGCCGCTTTTTGTGGATCTGAAACATGAAGCTCTACGAGAAAGGTGAACCAATATCCTTATTCAATTCTCAATCATTTTACCTTCCTCCCTTATTAGAAACAGTCAACAAAAACATGTTTCTTCAGCTTTTAAGTGATTCTGACTGGATTGCTACGTATCTATTTGCCTAACTACTTATTTACAATTTAGATTCAAAGTTTTTTAATTCAGTTGCAATTTTTTTGGTTGTAGGGTTTGTAGGGAGTGTTTGGTTATATTGTTGTTATTTGTTTATTGATATTTTCTAGGACCTTCTTTTAGCATTGACTACAAATGATGTTGGATAATGGAGGAATTTGAGGGTATTTTTGATGAATTCCATTTTGTCATTCACACATTTTGGGCTACATATTCTTAGGGCCCTTAAATAGAAACGCATAATCATACCGGATTTTATTTTGTTATGGTGTGGGTAGATGTCTATGAGATTGTTATAAGTATGAAAAATTCATAATTTAATCATTTTACCAAGTTTTCAAATTAATGAATTACACTTTGTATGGTTATATCACATGAACAGGCTGCACCAATGGAACTAGACCGAATTGACCATTTTTACATTAGCTGATGATTTAATCATTTACTCCTTACCTTTCAAAAAAATGATTTTGAAGATTTTGCTTCAAATAGTTTTTAGTGGAGAGTTCAATTCGCAATATAAATATATGTACATCAGCATTCATGCTTGTTTTTTGAAAGTTTGGTCTCTTTTAGTGATCACTGCACAACAAAAGGCAAGAGAAGTAACTTATTCATTGACACCCCATTTTCTCAATTTTTTATTGATCACCCCCAAAAAGTCATACTGCCAAAAGATGTTGGTTACATGACAGTTTCTATTTAGTGACAAACCAGACCAGCCATTTTGTCTTCTTTTTTTTCCTCCATATTTTCATGGCAGATTTCTTGAACAAAATGAGTTACAAAATACTAAGGAAATATATACAGTTTTTATAAAATTACTTTTCAAATTACTGTGGCGATACCAAACTTCCTAGACCCGTTTAGTTGCAGGGTCCAGGTTATACATGCGTTCTGTATCTATCTATCTAGACTTTGCCCAACCGTTCATTGTACAAACTTGAAATTTTATACGCACACACACACCTCTCAAGGAGAAGGAAAATTTTATAAATTTTAAAATGATGTGTTTTTATTTATCTCTGGACCGCAGACATTGGAAAGAATTAATGCAAAACACTGGTACTGTGTTTGACATGGACCCTGACACATTCACCCTAGCCAAGATTTTTGCTATGGAATTACATCGCTTCACAGAAGTTATCCAATTAATTGTTACCAGTGCCAGTAAAGAGATGGCTATTGAAAAGGTAAGTCATATAATTTTCACCAAGCATAACTCTATTACGAGAAATAGCTAATTCATTTTTCAGTAATTCATAATGACAAGAGTTGATAAAAATTCATCAAGTTATAGACATATCTCTCCATTTTGAAAATGAAAGCTTCATTCATATTTATTGCTTCTCCTTTTTGATTCTTTGAGTAACGGGTCAAGACATGTACTCTGAAGAACCCTGTCATAAAACTCAGCAAAGAGTTGATCTTTCAAGCCAAAACAATATGTTCATTGATATAATAGGTTGACCATCATTACCAAGCAGGTAAATATGATATGGTTGATTTGAAGTGTTATAACAGATGAAAATAGGATAGCTAGAAGATGGGGGTGTTTGTGCAGTATGTGTGAGTGGGGGAGGGGGCAAAACAGCTTTGTACTGCCTTATAAAATTCCTTTCAGAGGCCCTGTGTATAGCTATGAATATTTCTTAGAAACCATAAACTGGCAATCAAAGCGTCCACTGGTCAATGTAGGTTTCTTCAGCTTTTAAGTGGTTTTGCCTGTCTCGCTATCTATCTATGTGTGTATCACATGTAAAGGCTAAACCAATGGAGCGAGAGAGTTAAAAATTTGAAACCTTTACAACATTTTCCTTTGCTTTTAGAAAAATACTCACTGTTTGCTTATGTACACATTCTGAACACACTGCACCAATAGAACTAGAGAGATGGAAAATCTAAACATTTTACTCCTTATTGTGTCAACAAAAAAGGGTTGATTTATCATTCTTTTTTTCAATTCATATTTTCTCATTATCAATCGCCAACTTGTGATGTTCTCTATTAAGTGACTAACCAGACCTGCTTGTTTTGTTTTGCTAGGGTGTGAAAGAAATTGATGAAATGTGGAATAAAATCCAGTTTTCTGTGGTGGCCTACATGAAAGGAACCTCAAACCGAGGTTATGTTTTGGGTAGTGTGGACGATATCCTTCAAGCACTTGATGATACATCCATGAATTTGCAAAGTATGTCTGCTTCTCGTTTCATTGGACCATTTTTGATGACAGTACAGAATTGGGAGAAAAGTCTTTCTCATATTTCAGAAGTGATGGATGTAAGTTGGCTCATCTTTTTTTTTGTAGTTGGAAGCAGATCTAAGCTGTTTAACTCTTTATGTACTAATGGTACTTTCAAGTACTACATGTTTTGTCCATTTTTTGAGACCTGTGTATCCCTGGCAGTACTTAGAAGTCAAATTTTTATTTTTCAAGGAAAATTATGGTTTACCTAAAGGATCCTTTATCATTAAATATGCATACATGGACACAAAAGCACACATGCATACACACGCACACACACATACATATATATATATATATATATGTGGGACTTCACTTATGGTGATGGCCTCACAAACTATACTAAACCAGCCATGGTTCTGGGTTAGTAAAAGAAGGCAACAAGTTGGAATTTCGTTTAAATGTTTTATATAGAATATTGATTATCAATATCTCTGGAGATGGTAAATGCCTATTCGCAGTTGAAAAGAGAGGAGGCCAATTTTCATCTAAGTCAAACTGACGACTGGTCTCTCATGTCACGAACGGTAGTGTACTGAATGGTAGCAGCGGTTGACGGTTACTAAGGACGGCGTCTAACACGAGAGAGACTGGCAGCGATTCTCTTCTCCAAACCCAATTTGACTCTCTGCCGCTGTTACGAAAATCCCTCCTATTTAAGCCCTTGGTATCAACACTGTATTTCTTTGTAATTGACTTCCTTTCTTTCTTTTTCCTGTTATCTCGATCTTTCCAGAAAACCCCAAATATTGACCCTCATCCATCTCGCGACGCAAGTCCGTCCAAGATCATAAATTAGTCTCCCCCTCTCTCAAGGACTCTGCAATTAACTTTTCTTTCATAAGCTTTACTCTTTCTCTCAAGACCCCAGACACTGGCCCTTATCTGGCCTTGTTTTTTAAACCAAGGGAAATGACAGAAGATACTAAATTGAGAAGGCACAGGTGCCCGCACTTGGAAGCATGTAATTCTCACTTCCTACAGTATCTTCAAAAAACATATTAAGCCCTTATCTGGTCATCGAATCGGGAAGAAAACCCTCTCCAAAAGCATCTGTCTTTTGCAACCCAGGATTTGACAGAAGATATTAGATTGAGAAAGTACAGGTGACTCCCACTTGGAAGCACACAATTCTCACTTTCCACAGTATCCTCAAAAAAACACATTATCCCTTTTAACACAGATAACTCCTTTTGTAATAACCATAGTAATTACTGGTAATAACCATAGTAATTTTTGGTGACAGCCATAGTAATTTTCAGGACACGGGGGACTCCTGGCCCCCTAGAGTCACATATATATATATATATATATATATATATATGTATGTATATATATATATATATATATATATATATATATATATAAAATGTATGTGTGTACTAACTTCAAATATAATAACCACAAGAACCTAAATTATATTTCATAGAGATTTCATTGAATTAATTAGTGACTCACTCACACACACAAAAAACAAACTTCAAATAATGACTCAGGAAAGCAAATCATATTTTATAGAGATTTCATTAAATTAAATAGGCCCCCCCCCCAGCCAGACTCCCTTAGATTTGAGAATGGCAAAATTGATCCAATCCTAAATCCAACTGAAAGTTGTTAGAGATTATTACAACTTACCTTATCTTCATTCTTTGGTCAAGTTACCTTTGTATACAAATTTGAAGCCTGCAGGATGTAATAGTATTGGAGTCTATAAAACATAAAGAAAAAAAGAAACAAAGAAACATTTATAGAATTAGAAATATATTTATGTCTAAATGAGCTGGAAAAAACAGAAACATTTTGATAAAATATGATTCACATGATATCCAAAAACAAATGAAAGAAAAAAGTGTTCAATTTTCTACATAGATGCAGTTGACAACAAAAAGCAGTTGTGGGCGTTGGCCTTCATTGCTACTTGTTGGGTTGGGTTGGAGAAAGCATATATTTCAGATGGTAAGCTTGACTGTTTATGGAGATGCATGACCCGACTC
This sequence comes from Thysanoteuthis rhombus, assembly GCA_963457665.1. NCBI lineage: Eukaryota > Metazoa > Mollusca > Cephalopoda > Oegopsida > Thysanoteuthidae > Thysanoteuthis > Thysanoteuthis major. Next base: position 25,842,632 of record OY735238.1, on the reverse strand, counting down.
CTTGGTGACAGTGAACAATAGCGCAGTCTTTTTATAAGGGAACATTAAGGTCTGATCCAGAAGGGGTCAAATGCCCAATTTTTCAACCCCACTACAGATGCCCATTGTTGTGGAACAAGAATTGATATATTATAGCTCGAAATATAAACACTTCATTTTTCTTGACAACATTATCAGATATATAAATATATCAAAAAATCATGGTGTAAAAACAATGGTATGAAAAGAATATTCATAAAATCATAATAAATTAGCTCTTAGATTCATAGACCACTTGTGATCATTGTAGAACTCTTCAATGAATAGGATTTTTGAAAATTGAATACTTTTATAGATTAAATTAAAAAAATTTGATTATCTAAAAATGCAAGGGAGGTAACTTCAATCAAAAGTTACTCATCTTGAATTACTGTTTTTTCTTACTAAAATAAATTTAAGAGTTAGAAATCAATCTCAGACAATTTTAAAACAGATTGAAGGTATTGGCCTTTTCATTCTCTTAATCCTGATTATTCAATTTTATCAAATGCATTTTTCAGTTGTGGTTGGTTGTCCAACGTAAATGGATGTACCTGGAAGGAATCTTCATTGGTGGAGATATTCGCTCTCAGTTGCCAGAAGAAGCGAAGAAATTTGATCAAATTGATAAAACATTCAAAAAGGTAAGTCGTTCTAAAATAAGACAAATGATATTAACAGTTCTGAAAACGAACATGGTGCAAAAAGGGTGGGGTTGTACTCGCTATTTACTGGAAATCTTCAATGAATAGAATTAAAAATGATGGAACTCCCCTGTGAATTGGATAGAAAAAAAAATTCAGCAAGTGATTAAAGGGAGATAATTCCAATCAGGTGTTATTTTCCTTGATTATGTCATACAATTTTCAAAACGAATCTAACAATTAAAGGTTAGTTTTGGTATTCTGCAAACCAGTTAGTTCCAATAGTTAAGTTGTATAGCCACTGGGCATTTACTGAACAAATGCAATTCCAGGTTTGATTGTTTTCTATAAAAATAAGTTTGACATTCTCACCGATATTTTGGCCTTCTTTGTGACTTGTGCAGTAGTATGAAATATTCTTCATAAGAAGATAAGATTTAAAGATTCGTTTTATTGAGATTAAAGTTCTGTTATCTTATTGGCACAAATCATGACCTCTAGCAATCTATACTGAAATAATAATCAGAGTCTCAAGCAGATAAATTGTGCATCACTGTAATTTTGGAGTAGAATCCACAGTAATGTATATCTTAAGAATATAGAGAAATGGAATCATATTCAAAAGTGTAACTTCTCTGGGATTACTTTTTTTTTTCTTGCCTGAGAGTTTCCATCCCATAGCTCAGTGAGATGGAACAATGGGAGCTAGCTCATTAGGTCATAGGTTTTCTATTGGAGTTTCCTTTTTTTAGGTAGATGCTTAAGTTGGCCATAGAGGTCTGGATCTAAATATATGCATGTTTATATATATACATATATATATACATTAGTACTTATGAATATATGTTCATGATAATGCCTGATTATGTTTACATGTACAGGAATGAAGTTTTGTATGATTCCTGAAACAGATACATAATGATTCGCTTATCTTGATGGAAATTCCTTATAGAAAAATAAGTTCCTTACATCAACTTTTATATTCATAAACTACTTGTAACTGCTGTGGAACTCTTCAATGAATAGAATGGGAGAAAATTTTTTTTAATTTCCAGGAAGCACTAGGGATGTAACTTCAATTGGGAATAACTCGCTTCAAATTACTTTTTTTCACTGGAACGAATTTAAAAGTTAAAAAGAATTATTTTATTCCATTCATTTTACTGTTCAATCATTTCTGTTGAAAATGGAAATTTTAATTTTATGTTTAACAGATAATGAATGAAACACATAAAAATCCTATAATCAAGCAAGCCTGCCATGCAACCAACCGACTTCAAGATTTAGAGATGCTCAGCCTCGGATTGGAAAAGTGTCAGAAATCCCTCAATGACTACTTAGACTCCAAGAGAAATGCATTCCCTCGATTTTTCTTCATTTCGGATGATGAGCTGCTCAGTATTCTTGGCAGCAGTGAAGCAACCTGTGTCCAGGAACACATCATCAAGGTCAGACACAACTACACCTTTCCTTTTCTATTTCTTTCTCGTGTATTTTTTCAACTATTCATACAGTATGACCTCATCATATGTGCAATTGCCAACCACAGTTTCACTTATCTATGATTAGCGCAATTCAAATGTTTTTTATCTAAATGTAGATTTTTTTGTCCTGACTAGTTGTCAGAAATTGCTATTTAGATGATTTTCAATAAAATAAGTAATATTTTCATCTGATTTATAGTTATAAGATGAGTATTATTTTTCATGAAATCAGTAATATTCTATCAAAGTAATGTTGTGGGAAATTCAAGTGTTGTAATATTTATGTGTACTTAAAAAAAATCTAAGGCCGTTTTATAACATGCTAGAAACTTCTAGAAACCTCATACTGGCTTAATCCAACTCTGACTTTATTAAATGTTTTTACTTGCAGATGTATGACAATATTGCATCTCTTCGTTTTGAGACTGGCCCTAACAGTGAGGTTTTGGCCACTGCTATGATATCCAGTGAAGGAGAAGTGATGGAGTTTCGTCAGGCAATTACGGCTGAGGGACGTGTTGAAGACTGGATGACTTTAGTATTGGAAGAAATGAGGAAAACCAACAGACGCATCACAAAAGAAGCCATTTTCTATTATTGTGCAAATAATAAAACAAGGTGAGAGAATATTAGATCCCTGGGTATGTTTACCTTGTTGAATGAGAGTTGCCCCCCAACCCTATATGTTATGGAGACAGTGGGCATTACATAATCAGCCATATTAGTTTTTGTCTATATAATGAGAGAAGATATAAGAAGCAGGGTGCTCGACATGGAGTTGAATTGGCAGTTGATTTGTGAATGTTTTGTTGAGAAGTAGAAACTGTGATGCTGCTGGTAATTCACTGAAAATGTTTGTCCTATTGAAGATAATTCAATTTATTATTTTGACAAGGTCTACAAAGAGATTTTCAGATATTGAACTTGTTGCTTTTGTTGTTCAGATGACACTTTTGATATCTATTCTACAGCCTTCTTCAGGTGTACTATTTGAATGTAGAGAGACGGATTCTTTCTATTTTTTTGCACTGTTAAGTAACGGTTGTAAACAGAAAGTTCGATATGAGAGTTTCTCTCTTGGCATTCAGATAGTACACCTGAGGAAGGCTCTAGAATGTTATCAGCTGAAATTGTTATGTTGACCACAGAAACAACAACAAAGGATTCAGCTGTCAGAAGAACTCTTTGAATGTTGATAACTCTTCTCAGAGTTATACACAAATCACTGATTACTTTATACCTCACTGCAGTATGTTATGCTCAAACAATATTCAAGAACCTTTTCATAAATAAATTCAGTAATTAGGGACCAAATACCAAAAGTTTGATTAAGTAAAATAAGTAAGTTTTATTTAGTAAAATTCCCATTCCTAAAGTTATACCTGGGGGTGAGAATCTAAAGTACTGCTGTATCTGAAAGAAATCATTGGTGCATAAGGGATAACAGAACCATATTTAATAGAATAAAAATATATCTTTTCTTATTTAGAATAGTTAATTACATTATCTGCTTGATAATTTCTTAATCATTTATAACAATAATGATAATCCAGGGGAGATTACCTGGAGAGCAATTTTGCAGAGTAGTGTCCTTTAGTGTGACAGACAGATGGACTTATTGTAAATAATAATATAGATTATTTTCAGAACTTTGACTAGAAGCAACCTGCATTATTTTTTTTATAAGAACATTGATAATAAGATTTAGCTCAATGAAAGTAAAATTTGAAGATAACAAAGAATTAGCAGAGAAAAGAGAAAAACAAAAAATATTTTCCTGTCTTTATTTCAAATTTATAAGAAAAGACAGCAGTAATGCAGCATTACTTTTTATCCCTGACACTACCAACCATTTTAGTTTCATCCTGCTACACATTAATGAAATATCTGAATTAAAATATAATTTTAATGATGTATTCACTTCATTGAAATTCTTTACTAATTAAAATCTCAAATGTTTTCAATTTCACTGTATTGATTGAACCATTAATTGATTATTGAATTTTTGAAAAGCATCTATAAATCATTATTGTTTGAAGTATGTATTTTGAATTAAGATTTTCAAACATAAGCAAAAAATTGTTATATTATCGATATAAAAATTTCGGTTGACACAGAATAGAGAAAGAATAAAAAGATAATTTTCAAAAATTTCAAATTAATTGAAATATTTGATAAGATATCTTTTCGATAAATTTAGAGTAGAATATTTTTTTACAAATCAAAAACCTAAATTATATATAATAAATTTTCTCCCTTCAGTCTTTCTTATTACAGATGGCATAAATATTTTGATGCTAAAATTAACTTTTAAACTCACTCTAGTTCTATCTAGTGGCATCAGTAGAAGCAGTTACTGTATTGTTATATCAAATCAATGCTAGCAGACAAGAAACTAAAATACATGATGGCATCATGGTGATATAGTCTTGGTTACATATTCTTACATTAGGGTTATTATTAATTAGAAGGATCTGTTGGACTTTGGCCACCTTTGAAAATAGGTTGTATTTTTCAAGTATGAAGCAGGTTCATTCAGGTTCATTTAGGATCAGGTTCATTCTCACAAGTTGGAAGACTTGCACGATAATTACTGCTGTGCTCTCAATATTTTTTAGAGACCACTGAATATGGATTTACAAAGGTGAGATAGGAATGACGTCTTCTGAAGTTTAGAAACTGCTCATTAAAACATATTTTTTCAATGTATTTTTTCTTTTTAAACTTCTTTGCAGAGTTCAATGGATGTTTGACTATCTTGGTATGGTATGCTTAGCAGGCAATCAAGTGTGGTGGACATGGGAAGTAGAAGATGTATTTGAAAACCTGAAGAAGGGGGCAAAGACAAGTATGAAAGACTTTGCCAAGAAACAGCACAGCCAAATTGATGATCTTGTTGTTCAAGTGAGTTTTTCACTCTTTTTCTTTTTCAATTTGCATCATTTATTTTGATTCTTGCTTTCTAACTCTTGAAATCTTGAACTGTTTGAAACTGTTTGTAATTGAATTTGGAACTTCAATGAATAGCATTAAAAAAAGAGGAACTCTTCTGTGAATTGAATAAAGAAAAATAAGAAATTAGTCAAAGGAAGATAGTATCAACGAGAAATGATTTCCCTAGAAATTTGCATTCTATTTTCTTTGTATAAGAATCAATTGATTTCACCTGAGCAGCACCTTGAATTTCAAATTGCCTCTGTTGTCTTGTATAAGTGTGCTGTAAGTATATTTGCATCAGCGGGGGCTCGGTTCCTTTGAAACCTCCCTCAAACATTTGGAGAGATTTGATGAAAAAGAAAGAATTATGATTAATAGACATACACTATCACTTGATTGATGGAAAACAACCCGAAGACTGAATTGGTATTTTGCAATTCATGTATATACAAAAGTATACCCTTATTGTATAGTGTTGGTAAAATAAATGAACTACAATGTTTAAACCCAGCCCTCCATTGGGGGCGGGAGCATTTTCAAGTAGCTCCCTAACTCCCACCCACCCTCAACTATGCCTCTGATTTCTATTTATATTGAAAACAATTGTATTCATCTATGAGTTCCTTTGGATGCTATATAGCCACATACTGATTTCAGCCTTTCTATTATAAAAAGTAGCCATACGTCCAGAATTACTCAGACTGAAAAGTAGCCATAAATGGCCCAGAATTGTTGTTAATAATCAATTAATCAAAATATTGCCAATATATATTATTTCATTCAAAGACCAATCATTATTTTTTGTGTAAGTCTCTATGTGTATGGGAATGCAATACAGTACAATATAATTTTTATGCACATTTGATTATTTGAAATTCCTTACAAATATATGATTATAGTTTGCAACTTTTCAATTTCTATGACAGCTATTTTGACACTCATCCTCACACAGACAACAGACAATTAATTGATGAAACTTATCAGTGGCCATTTTATTGTAGAAGTTTCTACTTTGTTAATAGTACAAGAAGTTACTTCTTTTAGAAACTGTAAACAAAATTGTCTACATAGGCTTTTTCAAGTGGCTTTGGGTGGCTGGCTGGCTATCTGTCTATCTATCTATATATGCTGCATGTACAGGCTGCACCAATTGAGCTAGAGGGCTGAAAACTTGAACACATACTCCTTGGAACGTCTAGATAAAAATTTTTTTTTTTGTTTTGAATACCTCCCCCCATCAATTTATAACGTGTGTTTATGCTGAGTTGCCCCTTAGTCTCTAGTTTGTGTCTGGCTATATTCTTGCTTGTTTTTTGAAGATTCAGATTTTTAGTGTCTAACAAAAGGCAAAAGAAGTAACTTATTCATTAATCACCCATTTTTCCAAATCTTAATTGATCATCCCTAAATATGACACACTGCTGAAAGATGTGAGTCATGTGATAGTATCTGTTGTGTGACTAACCAGACTTGTTTCCTTTATTTTCAGGTTCGTTCCCCATTGTCAAAAAATGACCGGGCAAAGTTTAACACTGTCTTAATTATTGATGTGCATGCCAGAGATATTATTGATGGATTTGTTCAAGACAGGTGAGAAAAAATCATTCTTGTTAGGTTTTCATTCACCTTCATTTTTCTGTGGAATCTACACAGGCCATTAATAGATGGCTTTGATGTTGATCAGAAATAAAGGTTAAGCTTCTAGTGAGACTTGAACTCACATCCTCTGAGGGAAGTCAGGTTTATGCTCTGCTGCTCTTACTGACTGAGCTATGAAAACTAAGTGTGCAAGCAGAAGTCTAAATCAAACCTTTGAGCTCATCTTCTACAGTATTGCCAATCTCTTACTGCCATGTTTGTTTGTGAACTGGTAGTATCAGTACAGCAAATATTAGGAATTAACAACCAAAACTGTCTCCAAAACTGTCAACATGGTTTAAGCTAGTCTGGCTGGCTGTGTATGTATGGAGCTAGAGGGCTGAAAATTTAAACCTATGGAGATAAAGGGTTGAATATTCAAACATTTTCTCCTCAGTACATCTGAAGGAAACATTTTTGTTTTTTGAAAATACCCCACCCACTAAATTTCTTTTACCTAGAGGTTCAATTTACAATTTAAGTTCATGCTAAATGCTAAGTTGGTCACTTAGTTTGTGTCTGGTAGTATTCACACTTGTCTTTTTAAAAATTCACACTTTTTTAGTGATCACTGCCTAGTAAAAGGTGAGACAAGTGACTTATTCATTGATCACCCGTTTTTCCATTTTTTGATTGATCATCCCTAACAGAGCGTGATGGTTTCTATTGAGTAAATAGCATGACCTGTTCTCATTTTATTAATATTTTTTTTAATTATAATTTTATCAAATGAACTATTACAAATCATTACGATTTAGTTTTGATTACTCTTTACCTTAATCTTAATTTTTTTGCTGCTTTTTATATCAACTCCTCTTGATAGAGAAAATATGTTATCGCTTCAGATTAACTGTTTTCTACTGCTTTTTGAATAAACAGTCGTAAAAATGATTTAAAAAGTTATAATATTTAAGATGGTTGCTCAGCTCTGCTCAAGCTTCTTTCCTTAACTTTTAAATTCATTCTAGGGGATTCAAAAAGTCATCAATGGGGAGTAACATTTGATTAGAGTTATTTCCCTTACACTTTTTGCTGATTTTAAATTTTTTTATTCTTCAGTTCAACTCACCAAAGAATTCCATTTAAAAAAAATCCTACTTAGTTAAGATTTCCATAGCTGTTACAAGTGGTCTATAAATCAGAGAGTTGATTTAAAAAAAATGAATAACAGAATCCTTGAACACAAATTTGAATGAGCAGATTTAGATCTAGAAAACACTCAGAGTGCAGACCTCTGGCAACATCATTGCATTAACTAAAAACTGAATGAGAATTGATTCATATATAGCTATGATGCAGGGGAGGAGATAAACAAGTAAAATCTTTTTTTTCTTCAAAAATTATCTCTCAATTGAGAAAGTTCAGGATTGATTTGCCAGAATTATAAATGTTATGTAACAATTACTCTTATGTAACTAGAAATCACTCAGAGAGTTCTGTTAATGCCAGACACTAAATTAATTGAAAACAAATTCCTGTATCGATTCCAAAATTTAATGCTTTCTTCCTTATGCAATGGCCAAACCTTCTACAACATTTCATTGAAATTCATTTTGAGCTTTTGGAGATATTGTCTAGACAAACATGAGTGAATACGGAAAAATATTGGAAAAAAAAACAAGAAAATATCTCTCAATCAAAAACATATCCCTGAATCTGCCTCAAAATTTGATCCTTTCTTCCTTGGCCCATGGCCCACACTTCCAGAAAATTCTTTGAAAACTTCTTTATCTTGAGGACAGATAGAAAAACTGAAAGATAGAAAGATGTGACCGAAAACATATACCTCTCTTTGTTGGCAAAGGTAATTATGTCTAACAAATGTCATAAGGATTAAAATGTATTCTGTTTCAGTATTATGGATTGTCGTGAATTTGAATGGGAGAGCCAGCTACGATTTTATTGGTCAAGAGAACCAGATGAACTGATTGTTCGACAATGCACAGGGGAATTTGGCTATGGCTATGAATATATGGGACTTAATGGACGATTGGTTATAACACCACTCACAGACAGAATTTACCTCACTCTCACTCAGGTATTTCTCTTTTCATACCAAGGTCTGGTTTTACTGACTTTTTTATACACAGGATTCTTTGAAAATTATGTACACTAAAACTTTCACTAGAAACTGTCAACCAAAACTGTCAACAAAATAAACATTGGTTTCTTCCAATAGAGCTAGAGAGCTGAAAATATGATCATTTACTCTTTATCATGTCTGGCAAAAATAGTTTGGGTTTTTTTTAAAAGTCCACCCCAAAATAAGTTTTTTGGTGGTGGTGGTGGTGGTGGTGGTGGTGGTAGTGGTTGTGGTGGGGGGTTACAATTCACAATGTAAGTTTATGCTGAAACGTCTCCTTAGTTTGTATCCAATAGCATTAAGACTTATTTTCTGAAAATACAGCCTCTTTTACTGATCATTGCCCAACAAAAGGCCAGAGAAGTAACATTCATTTGTCACCCCTTTTTCCAATTTTTCAACCGATCACCCCTGACATGGCTGCCAAAATATGATGGTTACATGACGGTTTCTATTGAGTGACTTATCTGACCTGGGGTCGGTGCAGGTTGTTCCATGAAGAAGGTTCTATTTAGGTTCAAATAACCATTTGTGAATATTGGTATTCTTAAGGGTTGATCTTTGGAATTGAGAGGAGTTGCAAATGGCATACTGGTTAACAACATGGACAATGAAATTGGCAAGCTGAGTTCAAAATCTAGTGAAGGCTGTTTACTTTCACTTAGCACTGATGCCCATGGGAAAGGCATAAGTCCATTTTCTCCCCCCCCCAGCTATGAGGGAAGTAGCAGGGCAGATTGGACTCTTTAGCTTTGTGAAGACAACGAATTTAAGAAGAGGACAACTCTGATTTTAAACCAGGAAGTGGAGCCCCTTTGAGAAGGTGCATTCCCAACTTTGCTGACTTCCTCACAGCTCCAGTATCCAAGCTTATCCCAAACGTATTGTGGTCTACTTTCTTATGGACTAAATCACCAAGAGAGGGACTCTGAGCATTCCAGGATCTCCATATGCTTTAGCAAAGCTTGCACTCAAGAGAAGTCACCAGTATTGTTCCATCGTTTATCAAGATGGATGAAAGCCCTTTGAATTGATATTTCCTTGCACACCAGAATGCTTTAAATGATCATTGATCTAAATTACTCCCTACACTATAATTGAAAATCTATTTATGCCCAGATGTTCTCCTCACCTATATTCATAAGTTGTCTAAAAATTGAGCAACTGGGGACTCATCTAAAAAGATGGCAACGTACCAAAACTCTATCCACCATCTCAATTATTCAATGCTTTCGAGGATGAATGTTGACCAGTTCTTGTCTAGATTTCATTAGACAGAAGACTTCAATTATTGCATGCATCATAGTTGGGCTATTTTCCATGTCTATGTTGTTCTTTTTCCATTCATCTATCAAGAATAGCAAAGCAGTTAACGTGTTTTTTTTGCATTGACAGTAATTAGGAATAATAGAATGATCTGGCCAATTCAACTCACCTGTTATAAGTGTAAAAGGCTTATAGAATAATGACTTTACCTCTTACAATTTCTTGAAACATATACCATGGTAGTGTATGTCTCAACCAAACGACAGTTTTCCTGAAATAAAATTAACAAAGGAAAATTTATGGCCCTTTCACCAATTACAAAATAAATATAATTCAAAGGAATTGCTCCGAAAGAAAATAATGTGAAGTCAAGATTTGGTAAAATGAAAAAGTAATCTTTATGGTAAAAGAATGAAATAGAAATACAACGAGAGGAAATACAGGTATCGAAGTTTCAATTCTGATAGAAAGTCATGGATGGATCTGCTAGCCGAGGGAGCAAAACTTAAGGATGCTGGTAGTGTAAATTCTTAATTCACCTTTGTATAATATCGAGGAAGTAACTGTAAAGAGGGAAGATTGAAACAATCATATATAGCCACAAAGCTGTGTGGCTTTTTGGATAGAATTAGGCTTGTTAGAAAAGATGCTTTTCGAAGAAAAATGTCCTTGAATAGATAGAAGAATTAAAGGAGAGAGAAAAAAGGGAAAAGAATGGTCAGACCTTACCTCCAAGGAGTGCCAGAACAGGGAGAGTTAATTTTCATGCCTTCAATTTACTGCCAGCATCAGCAGTGATAGTGTAGCAGCCCTCAGAAGGGTCAAAATAACAAGGAGGAAAGAGCCAAGGGCAGATGACTTGTCTGCTCACTGGAATCTTAGATTTGATATAATTTCAACTATCAGCAATCTCTACAAGCTCAATGACTCCAGCAACTTTTAGATATTTTCTGATTAGTATTCTTGTGCTTATTTTGCACAGTTCCTAGAGCACTGATGTTCTTGCCAAATCATGTTTTTATTTATTGTCTATCTTCTCTAGGCATTATCTATGAACCTTGGTGGAGCTCCTGCAGGACCAGCTGGAACTGGAAAAACAGAAACAACCAAAGACTTAGCTAAAGCACTTGGACTGCTCTGTGTGGTCACCAATTGTGGAGAAGGAATGGACTTCAAGGTAAAACATTACTTTAGTCTGAATGTTCAATACACATTTGAACAATTCCATTCAGTTTATTGCATTTGAATTTAATTTATAAACTTTTATTCCCAATCCTTTGTTACATTGCAATGTCTGAGATTATTGATATTTTTGATGGAACTAATTTCATTTTAGATTTTTCATGATTTCTGATATGAATAGAACAATTCAAAAGAATAAAACGAAAATCAGTTATTATTCACTATTTCATCTGACTCCAGAAAAATAGTTTAATATACCATACACATCACTGTGTCAAAGCAACTCAATAGAATATAACCCTTGAGAACCAAATGGGGTTGATTTACTGTTGTTGAACTCTAAACAAGCTTAAACTTAAAGCTTCAAAGATAGGTTCTAGTAAATAGATTTTTGGAATAATAAAATTGTGGGGTCTGTATTTGCACTCGCCCTCGTGAGTTCTGTATAATACTAAAAGTCTGATTCATGTAACCAAATCTGGCATGCATATTCAATGGATCTAGGGGAAGGTTTTGATGTAAAAAGTTTTCAGATTTTTTGAAAAAGATTTTTCTTAAATTTGGTATACTCCAGGTACTTGAATGTGATCTGAGAATTCATGATGGTGATGATTTTTCAAATAAGTTATGATTCAATAAATACATAGAACTATCCATGAGGTAGGAACGATCAGAATGATATTATAGATTCTATCTGGTCAAAAAATTATGCCTTCCATAGGAATTAGCAGAAAATTCCAGCCTAGTTTTTCAGGTAGTCAGTTGACAGCAAAATGGTGATTGACATGCTCATTTTTCATTTTCTTTCATTTCTGATTTTCAGGCTGTTGGCAAGATTCTTTCTGGTCTGTCCCAATGCGGTGCCTGGGGGTGTTTTGATGAATTCAACCGTATTGAGGCGTCTGTACTCTCGGTCATTTCAACTCAGATGAAGACAATTCAAAACGCATTGGCAATGAAGCTCAAGAAGTTCCATGTGAAAAATCTTTTTGTCTTCAAAATTCTGTTCTCATAGAGGAATACTTTGAATTGTGCGGTTTTGATTTTTTCAGTTTTGATGTAGTATGGTTTATGGTTAAGGTATTGCTGTAGAAATTAATGTAAAAATTGCATTAAATTCGATCAAAACCTTGAACAGTGCAGTTTTGATCAGTATGGAAAATTTTGGTACAAATCAACCGCACTAATCAAGGTATACCTGTATATAATTTTTTTTGTGATTTTCTTGTCTTATGAGAATGTCAAGATGATACTCATCTATCTGGTTTATACCAGATAGATGTAACAGAAGAATGAACTAATGTTTTGATATGTCAGTTTTCTCAAAAAAAATTTAATACATTTGCCTTACATAGTTCAGGGTCATTTTTGTCCTTGATGTAATACATTGAAACTCTCTTATTGCAAACTAAGGATTCACGTATTAAAATTTCAAATATCAAAAAAATGAAATGCAGTACATATTTTAGAGGAAGACAAAGATATTGAAAAACATCTTTGATGCTTTGAAAGGAAATTTATATACCATCAAAAAAGCAAAAAAGAAATTTAAAATATTCAACCTTTTATTCATCTATTTATTAAGATTACAAATAGGCAGTTGGATTTACAAGCAATTGAATATGCTGTGTGTCCTTTTCTTAAATTTTTCTGTTTGCTGTGTAATAAGTGTAAACAAGTCATGAAATAATGTTGATTTAAGAAACCCTCTACCAAAAATGTCAACATAGGTTTTCATAGTTTTTCAGTTGGTCTGGCTGGCTATCATGTGTACAGCCCGCTCCGATGGAGCAAGAGGGCTTAAGATTTTAACATTTACTCCTTATTATATATAGAAATCTTTGCATCTCCCTTGTCCAAAAAAGTTTTCAGTGGAGGGGGAGGGGTCAATTTGCTATGTAAGTTTATGCTAAATTGATCTTTTAGCTTGTGTCCAGCAGAATTCATATTTGTTGTTTGAAAATTCAGATATTTTTAGCGATAACTACTAAAGAAAAGATGAGAGAAATAATCTTTTCATTGATCTTTCTTTTTCTAATTTTTCAATTAATCACCCCCAACCTGACATTCTGCCTAAAGACATAGTCATGTGACGGTTTCTATTGAGTGACTAACCAAACCTATATTTGTATGCTTTTCAGTTTGAAGGGCAAGAAATCAGCTTGGATCCAAGGGTGGGTGTTTTTATTACAATGAATCCCGGCTATGCAGGACGAACAGAGTTACCCGAATCAGTCAAGGCCTTGTTCCGTCCAGTTGTTGTCATTGTACCTGATCTACAGCAGATTTGTGAAATCATGCTTTTTTCTGAGGGATTTCTTTTGGCAAAGGTGAGGAAGTAGTTTTGATATTTCTAGGAATTTTGCAAATCTCTTTCTGTAGATATGCCCAAAACTCTAAAAGAAGATCTGAAGCTGCCAAGACCATTTGACAAGACAAAAAGAGCCAGACATACATGCTTTTTTTTTCATTGGAAAAAACAACTCATTGTTTGTACAGGAATATACTATATAGAAAAGTTTTTATTGTGATTTAAGAAAATTTTCTTTATTCTTCATGAATTTCTTTCAAATTGGTCATACCAATGGAGCTACAGGGCTAGAACATTTACTCCTTATTACGCCTTGAGAAAACAGGGTTTTTTTTTTGTTTTTGAAGTCCCTCCCTCTGGTTTTTGTTGGTGAGGTACAATTTGCATTGTACGTTTATACTAAATTGATCCCTTAATTTGTGTCCGGCAGCATTCATGCTTGTTTTAGTGATCACTGCCCAACAAATGTGACAGATGGAACTTATCCATTGATAATCATTTTTGTTTTTGTTTTTATTTTCTCAATTTAAGGCTCATTCAAGCTTGATCCAGTATTGTGATCTTGTCATCTCTCTTTATTCTCCAAGCTTATGAACAGTGTCTGTTGATGCTTGGCAAAGGCTCTGAAGAAATTATCTCACATTCACAACATGTTTTGTATTATAGGTTTTGGCCAAGAAAATGACAGTTCTATACAAATTGTCCAAGGAACAATTGTCCAAACAATATCATTATGATTTTGGTTTGAGGGCCTTAAAGTCTGTATTGGTTATGGCTGGTGAATTAAAAAGAAGTTCTGCTGATTTGCCCGAGGTAAGTCTTCATGATTATCCACAATTTATCTGACAAAATTGTTTGTTGAATTTTTTCATGATTTCAATGGTTCCAACACTTCTTCAGTGGAGCTAATTCCTAACTTCCTCCCTTTGAATTCTTTTGCAACATCCTTGCGATATCATTCTCCTGATTGACATCTGGGTGCTATGAGTATCTCTTGATATAGTCTGGTTCATTTTATAATGCATCATGATATTGCTCACTCATCCAGAAAACAGGAATAAAAACAGAATTTCCTCATGGTATTTTATACATATTTGCTTATATTCTGTGATGAAAACCATACCTTTGATCATCAGGGAACTTGTTTTGGCACTCATGAGTGAGTTCTGATAATATACGGCTCAATTACAATGCAGTTGCCTTTTTTGGACAGCAACATCTGCATTATAAATGGGGACTACTGAATCAACCACATTGGAACTCAAGAATTTCACATAACAATCATCCAATAATCCAGCAGTAAATTCCATCAGATCATTTGGTAGCTGTCTTCATGATTATATGCTACCAATTAGTCTTGAACCAAGGAGAGACTTCTTCCTCGCAGTATTTAACAATTCAAAGTTGAATAAAGTTGCAGTGGAATAGCATGAGTAATTCTGAAAACTAACTGAAAATTTCAAGGTTTCTTCGAATAAAACAAGCTTGGCTGTGCTAGGGTCAAACTTCCTTGCTTCATTAAAATCTAAACAAAACAGAATTCATTTCCATACAATATTATTCAATCATTTCAACTTCTTTCATTAGCAGTTCCTATAAATGGGATTTTCAAACTCTAGCAGACCAAGTCAAGCTGAGTTGAGCTTTAGAAGTGGGAGTGAATTCATCATCAGTTTCTGCGTACATCACTGTGTCACTGATATTTGTGCATGACATCACTCCTTTTTGTTCTAGTCATTGTCATTCATCATGAGCAAGAAAGAAAGGAAAAGCCTACTCGGCATAATGGTTAATCCGGCTCAGACTTTAAAGCTAGAAAAAAATTTTTAAAAATGTCATGCTCCCAGTTGGATTTGATTCAATGTCTGGCAGAACACCCTAGACCACTATTCCACGCGAGTTGACATAACATAACAGAACAGAATCACTATTTTTTTCCACTCTCTTTGTCATTCATGTCTGAAATTCACACATCTCAGATTCCAGATCTGACTAATTGCAATAATGAAGTTAACACTGAGAGTTTGACAAAAAATAAGTCTGTTAACTATAGTGTTGCTTGATATTCCTTGAAATTATGTCAAGATGATAAAAAAAATTCTATGTACTCATTGCTCCCTGTCTTTGAATATTGTTCAAGTTAGCAATTCCCAAACTGGGCACTACTACTCCCTTTCAGGGGCTGGAAAACTCATGGAGGGAGTCAAGGGGGCAGTACAAGATGTTAGAAGATAAGGGATCATGAGGGAGGCAAGTAACAAAGAATACAGATTGATACTTGCCATGCATAAAGTCGAATGTCTGGAAAGCTGATTCTACACTAGGGCTCTTTGAAGTTGAAATATTTTCCACTTTCTTGATTTAAACATTTCTAATAACTTATATAAATGAGAACATTTTTTTAAAATGTAATAAAATTTAATTTTCTATGTAACATTTTTGACTGAATTTGGTGATGGGCACTGATGAAGTATATGCTCAAAAAGGGTGTGGCAGTCCAAAAGAGTTTCAGAACCACTGCCCTAATTATATGTAATAATCTTGTGTTTTTTCTGATCATCTTTTTTCAGGATGTTGTGTTGATGAGAGCATTAAGAGATATGAACTTACCAAAGTTTGTGTTTGAGGATGTACCCTTGTTCTTGGGTCTGATCTCAGATCTCTTCCCAGGCTTGGATTGTCCTCGAGTACGATATCCTAACTTCAATGACGCAGTGGAAAAAAGTTTGACAGACAAGGGCTACGTACTCCTTCCTGTACAAGTAAGGAATTACCTTTTCACTGTTTCCTGTATATACAGTAATACCCCACTTAGCCCTACCACATTCAACGGTGATTTATATAGCACCCTTTGTCAAATATATTCTATGATAAATTTGTTAATGTTAAATTTCCAAAATAAATAATGATAGAAAACAGCATTGTGAACAGTCACCCAAATAACAGTATACTATACTGTCAGTTTGGTTAATTTGTGATTTGTGAGAGAAAAAACATGAATAATACACCTACATAATTTATCATGTGATAACATGTATTGATACCCAGTGATAGTTAACCAGCTCCAGACAGTAGCTGCTACATACCACGTATCTCTTAGCATCAATCCATTCTATCTTGTTGAGGCTCAACACTGATATCATATGTATTAAAATGATTACTGGCTCAATCTCTATTTATTCTATTATAATGACTCTGTTCAGCAGTTCGTTTAGAGAGACATATATAGAGCTCTAATTGAGATATTATTTTTTCTTTTGATGATGTAACACGTTTTCTCGGGTTCATATTAAAGATAGATTTTTTGCTAAATGGAAAATACGACCTTGACTTTTTGATTTTTCTAGAAGGGAAGATAAACTGAGCTTTATCTCAGAGACTTACCCAACACAGGCTTTGGAATAGCATCAAATGTGGAAATACAGTTAGTCTGGAGATAGAGGTTCAATACCAGCCTCTTAGCTCCCTTTCTGTCCAGATCTGGCCATCCTAAACGTTAAGGCTGTCAAAACATTTTAAGACTGCTGAATGATTCCAAATTAGATAAGAATGAAATTATTGATCACAAAAAGTTCATATGTCAATTTGCTGTCTACTCTTTACTTCCTGAGGAGAAAGTGGGAGCTTAATGCTTTGTGGGGAGGAGTTGTAATGAATTACTACATTTCTCAGTATTTTAGGAGTATCTTTACGTCCACTTTTTCATAGAATTTTTCTAAGTAGTAAATGTCTGTGGTTGCTGATTAAGAGCTTCTTCAGATTTGATTGTGTATAATTGTTTTTTCTTTTCCAGGTTGACAAAGTTGTTCAACTGTATGAAACAATGATGACACGTCATACAACAATGGTTGTAGGACCAACAGGAGGAGGAAAATCTGTGGTTATCAAAGCTTTAACAGATGCACAAATTATGTATGTCTATTGGTTTTTTCAATGAAATTTTTATTATTACCTTTGTTTATACCTTATTTACCTTCTTACGTACCTATAGTAAGTATAATGCTCCTTTATTCCTCTACAATACACCAACTCCACCAACTAATATAAACCAATTAACTACATATGCATTAGGGCTCATAGTTATATGCCTACCTACATAATACCTTGCAGTTTTTTTGAGTTTATATACTTGATCAATACATATTGTCATGTTACCTAATTACTCACAGATCTTTCAATATTTTGTACCTACCAACCTACCGATAATATACACAACAGTTTCAGTATTCCTACAGTGTGGGGTGCATGGAGATTTGAAACTATTAGAATTCTACACAATATGTCTATAATTAAAATAGACTTTTACCAGTGAGCAAACATAGAATGGCATGCTAAAAGGGTTACAGTAGATGAAAACAGGATGACTAAAGGATTAGGGTGCTGAGTGTGTGTGAGGCTGGGATCAAAAATAGGTTTGCACTGCCTTCTTAAATTCCTCTCCAGAAAATAATGTTTTATTTGTTTTTAATCACTACAAATGCATTCAAAGGACATACCGAATTCATGTGTATATGTTTATCAGTGACTTACAGATGGAGGAATACTAAAATATGTGCTGCTGTGATGATGATCATCATCATCATCCTTATCAACCATTTCAGGTCCACAACTGAATAAAGACCTTTTGCATCTCCTCCCATGCCGCTAACAACTGTGCTAACCACTTCCATGTTGTAATGATAAGTTTTTCTGTCTCATCTCTCCATCTTTTGTCTGGTTTTCTAGAGGAGATTAGAATTTTCAGTGTAGTAGAAGAAATTCAATGTGCAGCATGAACCTCTATCTCTTAGATCTATCAATTCTCCTAATTGGAAAGGTAATGGGTACTTTTTTCCCTAGGGTTGTTTTCATATTATCTGGTTTTACTGATAATTGTGTTCTCTATAGAATAGAAATATACAACAACATTGAAGTATATGTATATACTTTTCATGGTGTAAGTAAACCTTTCTCTCTATTTTATCAATGATAACACTATGCAATTTTTTTCCTGAGTGGTTTTGTAATTGTTCAAAAAATGTAGGAAACAGATATTATCCCCTTCTAAATTTGTTTTTATGAGCAGGATGAAGATAGTGATATTTATTTGTAATTGTTTTTCTTATTTTCTGTGATTAAAAATGTGTATATTTACCTGTTGTCCAATTGGAAGTGAGTTGATTTCAAATTATCACGGTCCTGGTTGCAAAAGTAAAGATTGAAGGGAATAATTGATATTTTCTATACTTTTTAGACAGGATCAATCAGAAGATAACACTCATTACCCAGGAACAAGGAAAAAGTATCTAAAAAAGTATATTTTAGTAAAGATTTATTACACAAAATGATTTCTTATTCTTTCAGGCTTGGTATCAGCACCAAAGTGTATACTATCAACCCAAAAGATCGTAGCGTCATTGAATTGTATGGAATCCTTGATCCAGCCAGTCGTGATTGGACAGATGGTTTGCTGTCCAACATCTTTCGCGACATCAATAAACCAACTGACAAAAATGAACGCAAATACATTCTTTTTGACGGAGATGTTGATGCCTTATGGGTAGAAAATATGAATTCTGTCATGGATGACAATCGTCTTCTCACTTTGGCCAATGGGGAGCGCATACGATTGCAGAAACATTGTGCGCTTCTCTTTGAGGTATCACTATATTTAGATTCATGCAACTCTTTTAAGATTGAAAATGACGGAAGAGAATCGATGTTATAATAGACTCTCCATCATTGTCAATAATTGAACAACTAGGGCGTCAGAATTTGAAATTCAAAAAAATTTCATCAATGAATTAATATTATCAGAATAAATTCTATACATATCATCATTGATATTTTCCACTGGGAAACAACCAAAATAGAGTAAAAGTCATCTAGAAACATCTAGAATCTTGAGAATTTAGATGTTATTAATGAATCCATCAAAATAAAGCCCCAAAAAGGTTGAAAAAGAGTTTTTTCCCAAAAATAAAAAACGACAGGTCTTATTGGAGAATTGATGCCAGTTTTCAAGTCTGTAGACAAAAGACTATGTTTAGTAGAACTGGAACACATAAACAAACACACAAACAAACACATAGACACACACAGATATAAAAAATGGATAGACCCTTCCACCATCTTTGATGGCTACTGTTGTTCAACATACTGAATTGCACTACTTTTTGTTTGGTGTAAAAATTCACTTTAAACCATGTATTTTTTTGTGTTTGTAAATTACTTTTTTATGCATTAGACTAGTTAATCCCCATTACACTGAATCATTCAACATAAGCAGTAATATTTGCTGTAGTTGTTGTGTCAAATAAATACTTGTGGAAGGTTACCAAATTTAACAGCTACTTGAGGAACATTGTGATGAAAACAACAAAGATAAGGAAACTATTCAATGTATAATAGTAACAACACCTTATTTAAGAAATTCAGACAAAACTTGATTGAATGAAGTTTAGTAATAAATGATGTGATTTTAGATGGAAAGATCTGTTGAGTAGTTCACTGCAGAGTCATTTTTCCTAGATTCTTACAATAATTGTGCAGAGTCACTTTAAACTATGATTAGAAAATCTTGGAATATTGCAATTAAAAAGAAAAGGTCTTTTGAACTTCAGAATATCTTGAATATTATATTTTTGTCTCTAAATATTTTTGAAATCACAACATAGAGGTAGATACTGCTTCATATTTGTAAGGACGATATTTAAATATTGCTTCACATCGTATGTTTAGCAACTGAAAGGTGAAATGTTAATCTGTTTATGTTTAAACCTTGTTTCAACTGGTTTGCTAGTAAATATCTCTGATGGATCATGATAATCATGTATATCAGCAGCTTATAAGCAAAGTTACCAAAATCAGCCATATTAATGGAATACCCCTTTGGAGCTGTGGCAGACCCTTACAGACAGCTCTGACATCTGCTTACCATGGGAAGTCCCTAACCTGTATTTCAATCTACCCAGGTCAGCCAGACTGTCAAAATACTTCTCCAATAAAGCAACAGACCTCAACAGGTGGCTCTTGAATCTACCTAAAAGGAAAAAACTCTAACGGAAAACTCGTGACCTTGGGAACCTGCTCCAATTGTCCTACTGTGGCATGCAAACCCTTTGTTGGTCACATGCATGCATCACCTTGCTTAAAAATTCATTGCACAGACTATAAGGCTTATTTTATGTACAGACCTGACCCTGAAGGCTTAAAAGTATGAATCCTCCAAAATCTTTGTTTGCAAAGCCCAGCGATGACAAGCAAAGTGAAAATTTGATGGTTTTCCTAAAAAAGAATCATTGATTCTTGTATATTTGAAGATAAGTTCACATTTGCTATCAGTTTTTGATGTGTCCACACGTCTTCATCAGATACTTTGTGGTTGGTCGGTCAGTTCCAGAAATGTCAAACAACAGAAAGAGATATGAAGCAAATGTGTGATGTCATTAAAAGAAAATCTCTTCTGATCAGTAGATGATGTATCAAGCATTTGTTTTTTTGACAATGTTGCCAAGTATTGTTTGTCATTAATTGCTAAAACTGTCTTCAAAAGTAGCTAAAATCAGATAAGCTATCCAATATCCAGATGCTTTATGGCTAAAAATGTTTTGCATACTTATACATACCATGGACCACCACATGGCCCACTTATCATAAAAAATAACCATACATTAAGACTGCGAAACAAATTATTGTCAAAAATTGTATGGATGCTTTAATTTGAACTTACTAATTATTTTTTTAATTGTCAGATTTCCAGGTGAACCATCCTCACCTTCCTCTTCCTCCTGCTAATACTACCACAATTAGTAATGTTACTACAACTTTGTTTAAAAATCCCTTTGAAATCAGAAATCCCAGATATGAACGTAAGGATGGTAGATACATTGCTGAACTTATGGTTCTTATAGTTTTTATGAAACTGACTTGCATTTCAAGGCCATTTAATTCAAATTGCTTAAAATGTCTATGTAAAATTTTAGATAACTTTTTCTAATTGCTTTTAGCAAGTAGGAAAATTAATCAAATGTCTTCTTCAGCAGAAGAAGGACTTATTCAATTTCCTCAAAATTAAAAATGATTATTAAGAAAAATTGAAGAAAACAAAGAAGATATTTCAAATGATTTTGTGTAAAAATGATTTCCGATTAAAAAGTCAGTTATCATTTCCTTCTGGAAATTAGTTTGGTTTCTATGAAAAAAACCTGCATGTCTAAAAGCCTATTTTCTCAATTTATTATTTCTGAAATTTGATAGGGAGAAATCATTGCTTAATGGAATTTAAAGACTTTGAAATGCCGATCACCGTAACCCAGTGATAGATTTGATACTTCAGTAGACCCTGGTTCAATCTGCCACCAAGTCATGCCTAAGCATTCAAAAATGGTACTCAATGCCTCTCCACTAAGCACTCAGTAAGAGGACTAGGATTGAGGAACCTCTCCCCAAGGCTAAGAGGTTATGGCAAAATCATTTAGGATACCCTGGTTCTTGTAAGATCACCAAAGTTGAAAAATGTCAAGCCTTCTTAGTACCTAGATGGGTGACCATTAGGGAATACCTTGTGCCGTAAGCAAAATGAAGCTATGACAGGCCTGGCAAATTAGAAGTGAGTCTTACTAGTGATCACCTGTGTGTACCTAATCCCGCAGCACCTTCAATAAAGAGGCCGATGATACATGCATGCATACATACGTGTGTATATATATATATATATATATATATATATATATATATATATATAAATACATATACCTCATGATAATATATTATGAGCATATATACAAAGTCTTCAAAAATGTTTTTTGATATTATATGTTTCTATTACAGGTGTACGATTTACAATATGCTTCCCCAGCCACTGTGTCTCGTTGTGGAATGGTCTACGTTGACCCCAAGAATCTTGGATATGATCCATTCTGGCAGAAATGGCTCAACAGTCGTCCTAGCAAATTTGAAAAGCAGCAACTGCAAGTATTCTATAACAAATACATTGTTCCTTCTATTGAAATGGTTATTGAAGGAATGGTTGCTGGACGACCCATTGAAAAGCTACGTACAATTTTACCACTGACCAACCTCAACATGGTAATTGTCTTTCTTCTCTTGTTTTGAAAACATTTTTTATGGTATTCCCTATTTTTTGTTTAAGGGCATCTGAGAGAGGGATACAGTCAGTGCATAACACCATGGCCCAAAGGGACAGTAAGGGGCCTGAAAGGGGATAAAAAAGTGTCAAATTCTAAGTATATGCCCATTAATAAATTAGATTGACTCCATCATTTACTAAGTGAGCAAATATACGATGAAGTGCTAAAAGAGTTAAAGCAGATCAAAGAAGTGTTTATGCAAAGTGTGTGGGGGAGGGAGGCAAATAAAGCTTTTCATTTATAAAATTCCTCTTGGAGACCTTAGGCACAAAACTTTTGGAAGAAAAATTCAGAAGATATGTTTCTTAAATTGAAAAATCTGTAAAGGAAAAGAAAAATATTGGGTTGTCCAAAAATTAATTTCAGTTTTTGAATGAAGAAAGATGGATGAGAATAAATCAGTG
Source organism: Thysanoteuthis rhombus (assembly GCA_963457665.1). Lineage (NCBI taxonomy): Eukaryota > Metazoa > Mollusca > Cephalopoda > Oegopsida > Thysanoteuthidae > Thysanoteuthis > Thysanoteuthis major. The sequence continues at coordinate 25,819,534 of OY735238.1, read as the reverse complement.
ATGCAATACATTTACTTAATCAAAGTACCATTTGCCAATGTGAAATGAGCAAATTTATACCCTTTTTCCAAAATGAAGAGTCTTCATGACAACTAAACTCTTTGAAAACATTTTCTGTTGTTTCTTTGTTTTGGTAGTATGATCAAAGGATATGTCAATGTTACATTCTGTTGAATGAGGGCAGAGAGTAATCTGGTCACATGATTTAAGAATAAATCATGATTACATGGCTTTGATGATGAAAATGTTTAAAAGGTGACTATCTAGCCACAGCAGAAGTAAGCAGCAAACAAGTAACTAAGAGGAAGTCAGTCAGAGAGGGGAAGTGTTGAAATGTTCTCACCCTACCATGTAGTCAGAAATGGTCAGATGAAATGGGTTCCTTGGTTGAAGTAAAGAAATTTCATCCCTAATTTGACCTCTCATTCTCTCCCTAATTTACATCCAAATAAATCAACATCTCATAACTACAACAACATAAGTCCAAGTTTTATTACGTATGCTGAACACTAAGAAGATGAAGATCATCCACTCATTTAATATTATAGTTGTTAAACCTATATGCTTTCGTATTTTCTATCGAGATATTGAAAGCATTTTGGCCATTATCCCTTCACAGATAGGTAAAATTTATCAATGAATTTATAAGTGGTAAAGTAACTTATTACAGTCAACTGTGCTTCAAGGGAGAGTAGTAGTATTACACACACTATAGTTTGGTGTATAAGTAGTAAAAGTGTATTTTTTAAAAGACCAACAACTGAAACTACTAATGTAGGCTTCTTCAGTTTTCAACTGATTCTACCTGACTGACTGTTTGGTGACACATCTTTCTATCTATCTATCTATCTATCTATCTATCTCAGTCAGTCCATATCTATCTATCTATCTATCTATCTATCTATCTATCTATCTATCTGTCTGTTTATCAATGTATCATGTGTACAGACCACACCAATGGTGCAAGAGGGCTGAAAATTTAAACATTTATTCCTTATTGGGTCTAAAGAATACCCCCCCCCCCCAATAAGTTTTTATTGGAGTATTCAATCTTTTGGTTTGTGTCTAGCAGTGTTCACGCATATTTTTTTTTGAAAAGTCTTTTTAGTGATCACTGCCCAACAAAAGTCAAGAGAAGTAACTTATTCATTGATCATCCCCTTTTCTAATTTTCTAATCAATTACCCCCAACATGGCAAGCTGCCAGAAGATGTTGGTCAAGTGACAATTTTTTATTGAGTGACTAACCAGACTTGTTATTCTCATTTCTCCTATTAGGTAATACAACTCTCCCATATGCTTGACGCTCTTCTTGTGAATGAAGTCCTGAATCCGGATATCCTAGAAGCTTTATTCCTGATGGCAATCTATTGGTCATTGGGTGCCAGCTTGATTGAAGAGAGTCGTGTAAGATTTGATGACTTTGTGAAAGGACTTGCAAGCTTAACAACTGTGGAAAAGGAAGGACAACTGGCAAGTGAAGGTATGGCATTGGTGCTTTTAATGATTGTTATATATGTGCCATTGGCAACGTCAGTAATGGCTTGGACAATGGAATCTGCATATTCATGTTCACCTCAATGTAATGCCCTCAGGAAAGGCATGAATGCATCTCTTGTTCCTTCATCTATGGATGAAATAGCAGGGCAGATTGGGCTCTCCAGCTTTGGGAATGCAACCAGTCTAGGAGGACAACTCTAATTCCTAAACCTTGGAGTGGACTTTCCTTAAGGTGGTTTGATGGCCAATTTGACATCCTTCTGGCAACTCTTATAGCTAAGCTGATGCCAGATATTACTGTATATTTTGGCAGATATGATGATACTTAGAGCATGTGGAAAACACACCCCAAAATAGTATTTCTATAGATGCAAAAATAGTGACTAAACAGTGAGCTTATACCATGAATTCAGACTGAAATTGGGGTCCCATCTTATCTGAAGGTCGCTTTATCCTTCAAAATATACAATATTTCATTAGCATTATAGTAGGTTTTGAACAGCATTTCTGTTAGTTTTCCCATTTTTTTCCCTGAAGTCCTTTGATAAAATGCTTTAGAATTCAATTTAGAATTTAAACTATATTGATGCACAAGTGCAGAATTTAACTTGATGTGGCTTCTGTTACTCAAAAAGGATGAGGTATGGTAATCAAATCCTAGACTGACAAGGAATGAAAAGAAAAACACCTGAATCCTACATTATAGGTGTTGCTGCTATTTGAGAAAAGAATCACCACCATTATATTCAGATTGTACATCTGAAGAAGGCCATAGAATGGATTGGCTGAGGCTTCATATATACAACATAAACGACAAGAAGGAGTTCAATCATTCAAAAAACTCTTTGAATTCATATATGTAGAGAAAAAGTGGTTTCATTTCAACCATGTCTATAAGTGTACTTTATTTGATAATTTAAAGTGTTAAAAAAACATTGGATGAAAGCTTGATGCTATATGATGTGGAAAAATTAACTTTAAGGTTAGTTGATAATGATTGTCAAATTCTTCAGTTAAATACATTGGTAGAGAATTGGCTTGAAGAAGTTTTTTCTGTGTAATTAGTATTCTTTAAGATGATATCATAAGTTGGTTTGCATGCAGTCTGAGATTAAAACCGACACAACTGAAAATGGTCAAACATTCAATAGGAATGACACAATGTGTGTGTCATGCTGGTTGTTGTTATACTTACTGATCGTTCATTGTTAAAAACATTTTTAGGGTAAGATACGTTAGTAAGCCTTGTTTCAAAAAATGAGTATGTAATATAAAATAATATGAATATACAATACACATAAAACCTCATATAAAATGACAAACTACATATATGACATAAACTATATGATAAGAAAGGGAGGTAGTGTTTGATCAACACTGCTAGGGTGCCATGTTAATATAAGTGTTTTGTTCTTGAAATCCCTGAAACATTCACATGGTAAACGATTGATGATCCCAACAAGAGCCAATTCATACATTGTACCATAATAATGAAGTATAACAGAAACACGGTGAGAAACACTAAAGAAAATTACATAGATTGCATTGACAGATTTTGGGAAATAGGTAACTGAAGTAATACAAAAAATCTTTTGAAAAAGTTGTTAAGTGTTTAAAGCTGTAAAGCTTTCTAAACTATATATATATATATATATATATATATATATATGTAAAGATGTTTGGATTTTCAGTACAAAAGTCTTTTATTGATATTCTCTCTTTTTATATATACTGAATCGTAGGAGAACTTCCTGGAACTGGTGGAACTCTGTATGAATTTTTCTTTGATCTTGATGAAAAGAAATGGATTCCATGGACAAAGAAAGTACCAAAATATGTCCACAACCCAATGATGAAATTCAATGAGATTCTTGTCCCAACTGTGGATACGGTTCGCTGTACGTGGCTGCTTCAGTTGATGGTTGGTATAAAGCAGCCAGTCGTGCTTGTGGGTGAGACAGGAACATCGAAGACAGCAACTGCATCCAACTTCCTGAGATCTCTCAATACAGAAAGTCATGTAAGTGACAGGCATCATATACCATTACTTAGCCTGGTACTTTACTCAGTGTTGCCAAGCATGGGTTATGATTTCATTGCTAAGACTGTCTCTAATAAGGTCTGCAATTGGCCAATTTTTTCCATTTCTAGCAAAATTAATTTAACGTTAGCTAAAAATGTTATATGCACTCATTAAACTCTGAAATTCATTTGAAAAAATTAAATCTTAAATCAAGGGTTATAACTTCTGACTAGAGTTACTTCTGATGCACTTTTAGTTGAATTTAAAAAACATCAATTCACAAATCAGTTCCATTTTAAAAAATTCTCTCCATTGAAAGTTTCCACAGTGTTCTGAATGATTCCAAGCAGTTCATGAATTTAAGAGTTAACACCCATTTATCAAATAATATAACTATACACTTAGATTCTAGAACAAATTATCAAATTGTGCATTTACTTTTATCAATCATTTTTTAGAAATGGTCAGATTTTTATTTATTGTGGATTTTTTGGCTTAACATCAGCCAGATCTAGCCAGAAATCGGCTAATTTGGTAACCCTGACAATATCACTCCCCTCTTTTCTTCTTTTATGTTTTCATTCTATTTCTATTTCCCGTTTTCTCTTTTCCATTCTTACAGTCTTTTTTCTCAGTCACTCTTTGTATCAATCCCTTTTGCTCATCTTTCTATTTTCCTTTCTTCTCTCTTTCACTTTTTTTCTCTTATCCTTTCTCACTCATCTTCTTTTTCTCTGTTTTCATCTTCTCATCTTCTCACATTTACTTCCTATTATCTTTTCTCTCCTTTTCTCTATCACTTTCCTTCTCTTTCTTCATTTTTCAATCTCCTTTTACTTTTAATTTTTCTCCTTACCATTTCTCTCTCTCTCACTATTTTCTCTTCCTCTTCTCTTTCTTTCTTTTCTCTCCTCACTTCCTCTTCCCCCCTCTCTCTCTCTTTCTCTTTCTCTCTTTTCTCTCCTCACTTCCTCCTCCCCTCTCTCTCTTTCTCTCTCTTCTCTCCTATCTTCCTCTTCTCTCTCTCTGTCTCTCTCTGTCTCTGTCTCTATCTCTCTCTCTGTGTCTCTCTCTCACTTCCATATACCATACAGTTTTCACTTTCTACATTCTCTTGTCTTCAGTCCCTTCTTTTCCCTTTCTTCTTATTCCTATTTTTCATAATCTATCTTTTTTTTCTTGTTTTTCCAACTCCCATCACAGACTCTCCCAGCAAATTCTTCATCTCTGAGTCAAAAATAAAACCATCCCTGCCTACAGCTAACATCATTGAACTGATTTTCTGCACAGCAGAAAGCACTAAGAGAGCCTATACTTCTGCCAATGTCATTGTCACTTAAAACTGATTGAAAATCTGCTCATATATAGCTATGATGTAGGGGAGGAAACTGTGAAAAAATTCCTAGATCCATCCCAAATTTGAATCAATACATCCTTAGTTCATGGCCAACTCTTCCTAAAAATACACACTTTTGTTGACAGAGAAAAAAATATACTTGATTTTTTTGTCGCTGGAAGTTAATCAAAATTATTGTTTGAAAGACAAATACGTTCTTTAATCATAAAACACTAATATTGAAAGAGTAATTTGTCTGACATTACTATTAAGTGAAGGGAGGAAAAGTCTAATGGTGACAGTATAAGAAGTACCATTATTATCATTATTAATTTCAGAGCTATGTGAATTCAGCTCCTCTTCTTCTGGATATATGTAGTTTGGAAAATAATGTACAGAAATATTATAGGGTCTGTAATTTTGATGGGAAATAATTGGAATCTCATGGTCTAGTTTGATCTGCGTTGAATGCAGATATATTTTGAACTTAGTAACAAATTGTTTTCCAGCCAATGTTACTTCGGTCCCCAACATTATCAGATAGATACATGTGGGGAATTGATTTTGGAAAACATTTTTGTATGCTGAAGATGCCAATCACCATATCTTTCTTCACCATGATTGATGATTATAACACTTTTCTTAACATTTGTCAGCTTCAATTAAAAATTATGAGGGATGTAAATACTGGATGTGGGAATATTCTAAATAAAGAGAGCTTTGAGTCCGTGATATTCCTCACGCAAAATTGTTTGGTTTTATACAACCACTGTGTAAGGAGTCAGTGTACCATAAAACTCTATTGATGAACTTAATCACCTTAAACATATAATTGAAGTCCTTTGATTCTGTGTGAAGATTATATCAGGGTTGATGTGCCATAAAAGTCAATTGATAACCATAATCTGAATCTTTGCTAGTAAATGAAAATCTTCTTAGAAACTTTGTTTGGTTCTATATGACTACAATAGTCAATGTGTTATAAGACTATGTTTATTCTTTCAGAAGATTGGTTGAGCTCTGTTTCTACTGATGAGCCACTGTTGCCAAGTATGATCTATTACTTATAGCCAAAACTATCGTTAAAAACTGGCTACAATCAGCTAAGCTTCTCTATTTTCAGTTATCTTTATCACTAAATATATATTTACTCATTTAAAGCTCACTTATCATACAAAATAATTATGCATTAGGGCTCCAGAACAAATTAATAATGAAAATTGTACTTTTACTTTAATTAAACTTACTAATCATTTTTTTAAATGGCCAGATTTTTAGTTATCATAGATTTTTATTGGCTAGATTTAGGAAAATCAGCCAGATCTAGCCTGAAAATGGCCAATTTGGCAATCGCATGATGAGTCAACCACTGGAGAAGACAACATGTCAAAGTGGATCTATCAAAAGATTAAGGCTTGTAACTCAGTGAAAGCCAGAAGCTTTATCAATTGTAGCATGCAATCTCCTCTCTGTCATGTCACTGAGGATTAGTGCTTCATGTTATTTGAAGCTTCATAATATAATCATGCCATTGTCTTATATTAGTTGCAGAATAGTGAGGATTTCAGCTGGGAGAAAAAGATTTATAGTATTGAAATGTTTGTCTCAGGAGAGGAAAATTAAAACATCATAATTCACCGAAAAGGTACTGTATTATCCAGTATAGGAGGAGCACAACCGTATAAGATGCTTTGCAATTTTTGCAGGCATATTCTCAAAAAAATAAAATATGCCCCCTCTTTCTCTCTGATCTTCCTAAGCCCCCACACTATTAGGTTATTCTTTTGCTCTCATTTATTCAAATCTATACACCCCACCCTCAGTCAAGGACAGTGAGGGAAAATTATAATTCTCTTCTTTTGCAGAGATTTACAACAATCTACAATGAATTCCTTATATTGAAATCATATTCAAATCTTGATTCACAATGAATTTGATTTAATAAACAACATAAATCCAGCACTTCTTACTGATAACAATCTTCTCCTCATTTCATTTGACACTTCTCTCAATGTCATTATTAAAATAGTAAAGGATATTCAAAGAAGAGGATTGCTATCATTAAGTAAGAAGTGGTAATGGTACAATTAAATCCAAGTTCGAACTCAGGTCAAAGTTGTTTATGTTGACTTTGCACTAATGCCCTTTGGAAGGGTATTAATCATTCTCTTCTCAAACCAACTAGGGATAAAATAACTGGGCAGTTTTGGCTCTCTAGCCTTGGGAAGGCAACCAGTCTTGGAGGAGGACAACTCCAATTCCAAATCAGGGAGGGAAGCCCCACCCCTACCCCCAGGAAGTTTGATGCCAAATTTGAACTCTTCCTGGCAGCTCCTGCAGTCAAGCTGATGCCAGATGTATCACTTTCTGCTTTCTTTTTGACTACATCAGCAAGATCAAGAGGGGATTCTGACCATTGAAAAACCAAGGATCTCCATATGTTTTGCCTAGGCATGTGCCCTGGAGGGTTCATTCCATTGTCTGTAGAAATCTGGGTCCTTTGCATTGATTAAAACATGACTGAACATTTACCCAGTGTTGAAATAGTTAACACATGCATATCTATATATATATATATATATGTCTGCATTCTATGGCAAATGATTTTATACTTGTTATTCCATTTCAGCTGTTGCTAAACATGAACTTCTCCAGTCGAACTACATCAATGGATGTTCAGCGAAATTTAGAGGCAAATGTTGAAAAGCGAACAAAGGATACTTATGGCCCTCCTCCAGGGAAACGCTTGCTGATCTTCATGGATGACATGAACATGCCACAAGTGAGTATGATGTCGCCATGAACATTTTCCAGTCATACATCCTTTGCATGCACAATCAAATACATGAACTTACTTTACAATCAGATGCTTTCTGTTAAACAGTGAAACAACTATTTTATTGTACATTCTCTAAGATCAGCCAGTTTTCTCTTCCCAGTGCGTCACAGTGCCAATATTTTCTAGATTTGTCAAAATCATCTTGCTATTCACTTTTTATTAGCCGTAATTTTGTATATGATCTTGAGGGATCCATGCTGTGTGTCCTTATATTTGACAGTTGCTATTTATCCTGCTCATTGCCATTTGAGTTTTCTAACGGTTTTTATGATATCTCTGACCTCCTGCTTGCTGTCTTGTGATCCCTGAATGTGATGTTAAGCAGGATTTTCTACTGTGTGTATTGCATGGTCCTTGGTTTGAGAGCCAATTTCTTGGATAAGTTTTATGCTTACTGATTGTTAAAATCATGTCTCATGTTATTGCAGGTTGATACATATGGAACCCAGCAGCCAATTGCATTGCTCAAACTGTTACTTGAAAAAGGTGGAATCTATGACCGGGGCAAAGATTTGAACTGGAAACGTATGAAAGACATTGGTTACATTGCAGCAATGGGAAAAGCTGGTGGAGGACGTAATGAGACTGATCCTCGTTTTGTATCATTGTTTTGTGCCTTCAACATGACATTCCCATCAGATGAATCACTTTATGGCATCTACTGCTCTATTCTCAAAGGTCACATGGGATTGTTTGAACAGGACCTCCATAAAATTGCCAATAATATCACTAACATGACTTTGTCTTTGTACAGGTGAGAGACAAATAGAAATTTTCTTTTTTACTGAGTTTTTAAAGAATTTCATCTTCCATAAAATGACTCTGGGAATACCATTGCCCCTGTGGTTAGCAGCACAGAAAATGGAATCTGCAAATTAACTTCAAAATCTGACTCAGATTTGCATTCACTTTGCACTTATGTCCTTGGAAAATGCATGAATTCATCTTTTCTACCCCCAACTATGGGTAAATAGCAAGTGAAGTGAGTGACACCATTTCAGCTTCTCATCGCATCTGAGTCTATTTTATAAATTGAAGCCCAAGCAGATACATCTGATGCTGTAGCCACTAATATACTTTTATCAAATTTAATTATCATAATTATTGATTAATTATGATTGTTATTATATTTACATAAATATAAATGAAATGATTGATAAAAAGGAATCATGAATTTCTCCAATTATATTAAAAAATTGGAATCTTGAAGACTTTCATTCTCATGTCTTTGGTAAATACAGGAATCCAATACTTTTAGCATTCTGTTGGCCATTCTCTTGTTTTTACCCAGGAGCCTTTTTACATTTGAGATGAAAAACAGTTGTTGATTGAGTGAGTTCACGGGCAATCTATTCTTGCCTCAATCCATTAACTGCAAATGCTGAGGATTTGAGTCATTGCAAACAGAAATTATTCTCCATTTTTTATTTCAAGATTTCATTAATTGCTTTGAAAATTAAAGAAAACAGCACCTGCACTACCCCCCCCCATGCAGTTAATCCGTTAATCATCTCCCTAGTGATGGTAGCAAAAGCTGCCATTGAATATTTTCAGTTGCAGCATAGAGACCAATAATAAAAGGATTCTGAGATGGAAATGGAGGGGTATGTGGGAGTGTAGCATATACTTACATCTCAATTTCCAAGTTTTTTAGAAGTTCAATGTCTACTAATGCTGATATTACCTTATACTTAGTTCCCAAAACCTAGACTTACAATATATATAGTTTGCAAAACCTATTTCAATTTCTGAAAAGATTGAGGATTGAGACTTAGATTTAATATTGGAATGAAGAAGAAAATAAGAACAGATTCTTAAATTACTTCTCTTGCAATTCTAAGCTAACAACTCTTCCCTACTGTTCTATTGTCTATTGTTTTTTCTCTACGACCAAATGAATTGAATGAGAAATGACCCATGTGTAATAGTCAGATATTGACAACATCTTTTATATGACTTGTACTATTTTTCAGAAAGCAGTTTTGTTTTTTAATGTTGTATCTAACTGTAGCAGTGACTGAATATAAGTGAATTATTTGCAGAAAAAAATAATTCAGCATAAACTTAAACTTACAAGCTGATCCAGCCACTTTTCTGTCTTAAACAATCTCTTTCAATATTCCTCTAGGGTTTTCTAAATTTCTAGCTATGTATTTCAATTAATCTCTCTAATATAATCTTTTTTGTATGTCTGCAGTTGTATAATTGAAGAGCTTCCACCGACTCCATCCAAATTCCACTACATTTTCAATCTCCGAGATCTCTCCAGGATTTACAATGGTCTCTGCCGCACAACACCTGAACGCTTCAGTACAGTAGAGCAATTTTTGCGGGTGTGGAGAAATGAGTGTACTCGGGTCATTGTAGATCGACTCATCAATGAAGAAGATAAGAAATTAGTAGATGTATGTAATGCTTCTAAGCTACTTTCCCTTATTTTCTAATTTTTATCCTTTGCAGTTTTAGAATAGATTTCTCAAAGATGAAAACTTTGAAAAGTATCTTTAATTGATAAAAATTTGTGTTCATTCCCAGAATCCATGTATAAAATAGAGATAACTCCTGTTAGCCTTAAAATGAACCAATGATTATCTATCTTTTTAGAAACAGAGTATGAATAAAATAAAAACAGCTTTATTTTCATAAAAACCTTTAACGTTTCACTCACTTGCCCATTCAATGTTAAATAAGGTGCACAATGGATAATTCAAAAATTTATTTTCAAATTCAAAACGGCAACAATCTGAAGGAAATGATCCATTTTGAGTCTGACAGGAGTTATCTCCATTTTACATAGCTTGGTACCTATTCTAGTTATGGTAAAATTA